>JAPFFP010001236.1:0-18087 GCA_026153255.1 Solanum medicagineum
TCCATCTCATTAAACTCATTAAAATATCAATTATTTTCAAATAAAAATATAATACTCATGTTTAAAAATAATCTATGTATACTATCAAAACTCTCTCTCAAATTACTGTTCATGCTCAAAAGTCATATTCACGGAAACTCAAGAACATATGCTACAAGAAATCATCAGTATTTAACACGCTTCATATGACTATCAAATCTTAATTTTCAAAATAAAGTATAAAAACAACCATAGTCTTCTGTTAGAGTTCATGTGAATGAAAACATGAACACATATCCAAGCAATTACTCAACTTCAAGAAGATTATATATAGGAAACTCATTAATATTGTAGAAACATAAATCAAGAATTAATTCAAGAAAACAAGTGTGTAGACTCAAGAAACTTTCAACACTCATCTAAGACCATCTATGGGACACATGGGAGAACAATCTCATGCTTTTAGTTTAGCTTTACATACCTGGGATGAAGATTGTGCTAATCTTCTTCAAGAATTCGACCCTCAATCCCTGAACCTTCAAACCCTTGCTTCTTTCTCTCACAGGAATATGCTTTAGACTTAGGAAAAATACTGGATTTTGAAACCCTTCGTACGAATAAAAGGCTTTAAAAATATGTTTTGTGGTATAGAAATGGGTTGAGAATACTCAAAATACCCTTCTTGAATTAAAAGAATAAAATTTCACCTCAGAATAGCCCAGTCCACGACGCGGAATGGGTGCGCACCTATGTATTTTTGACTGAAAAATTTAAAATGCGTTGAAAAATTGTTTTTTAGGAAAATACACATAAATCGCATTCGTCAAATACATTCTATGTGTAATTTTTCGTAAATTGCTTTCCGATCAATTTTTTCCATTTCCTGTCGAATAAATTAAAAAAAATATAAGTATAGGTCCGTGTCCCAGGCGCATCGCGCCTCGGGCGCACACCGACACTGTTTTGAAATTAATTAGAGAAAATTATTTTTCGACCCGGTTGCTCTAGAATCGGGTTGAGGCCATTCTCTCACTTAATTTTTTGTGCTAATCGCAAATCCGGTCTCGAATTTCTTATCGGAGCTTTGGAAGACGTGTTATGTGCACGATTAAGTTTTAGGGGCGTGTTGGTAATTTTACGAAGTGCTACAACTAAGTTTTAATACTTGATCAATATACAAGTATCAAGTAACAAACACGACATGTCATTATCTGTCTAATGGATAAATATCGAAGAATCAATTAACAAACACAACTGTTTAAGACAGTGTATCAAGTATATAAAAATTAAAATTGTATAAGTATCACTTATGTAAACTTTACATGTCTTTTTGATATAGGTATCAAAGAACCAGTTAATTAATTGAATTTAAGTATCAAATTAGTTGACCCAGTACGAAAAAAAGGTTAAGAAAACATATGACAAAAATATAGATTGAACAAGTCTGAGGTGATTTGCATGCTCCTCCTCATTCGTAGAATACACCAAAATGTCGTCGATGAACACAATCACAAACGTGTTAAGATACTGCCTGAATACCCTATTCATTAAGTCCATAAAAGCTGCAGGTGCATTTGTCAAATCAAATGACATCACCAAAAACTCGAAATGACCATATCGAGTTCGAAAAGTCGTCTTCAAAATGTCACATTCTCTCACTTTCAACTGGTGATAGCCTGATCTGAGGTCTATCTTAGCGAAAATAGTGGCACCCTGAAGTTGGTCAAACAAATCATCGATTCTCGGAAGAGGATACTTATTCTTAATTGTCACCTTATTCAGCTGATGATAGACAATACACATCCTCAAGGAACCATCCTTCTTTTGTACAAACAAGAACGGAGCGCCCCATAGAGAGACACTTGGCCTTATGAATCCTTTTTCCAACAAGTCCTTCAGTTGTTCCTTCAACTCCTTTAACTCTACAGGGGCCATCCTATATGGCGGAATAAAAATCAGCTTGGTGTCAGGAAGAACATCAATCCCAAAGTCGATCTCCCTATCAAGAGGGATTCCAACCAAATCCTCAGGAAACTCATTTACAATCAAGACTGACTCAAGAGAAGGGGGCTCAAAATAATCCGATTTAACTCGTACAAGGTGATAGATACATCCCTTAGAAATCAATCTTCAGGCCTTGAGGTAAGAAATAAATTTACCTTTTGGCACAGCCGAATCTCCCTTCCACTCAATAACAGGCTCATTAGGAAACTGGAATTTAATCGTTCGAGTTCGAAAATCAACCAAGGCATAGCAGTCATGAAGACAATCCATACTAAGGATTACATCGAAATAAACCATCTCCAACTCAACCGAATCAGCAAAAGTATCCTTATGATGAATAGATACCACACAGTTTCTATAGATTTTCTCAGCTCAAGTAAGCTCACCAACAAGAGTAGAAACAAAAAATGGTTCAAGCAACCACTCAGAGAGAATATCAAATATACTTGCCACATAAGGAGATACAAATAACAAAGTAGCACCAGGATCCATCAAAACATAACAATCAAGAGTAAAGACTCAAATCATAACTGTTACAATATCTGGTGCATCCTCTTGGTCCTGTCGATTCCCCATTGCGTACAGACGGTTTGTCTCTCTACCTGGTACTGGTGCAGCACTTATTTGGTTACCTCTCGCTGATGGTGTTGTGGTAGCGGATTGGGCCTTATTGCTCCACGTCGGACACTCCCTCTAAAAATGACTCAGCTGGCCACACTTACAGCAACCTTTCCCTCCATCTCTACGTTTTCCCATATGCATTTTGCCACATTTCCCGCAAGGTGGCCTCCCTTTAGAGCCAAGAGAAACGTCTCAGAGCTGGTGCACTATCTGAAGACGGTGCATAGTTGGAGGACCTCTTTTGGAAGTAGGACTTATCTCCCTTGCCCTACTTGTGCTGACTGGACTCAGGCCTCGCTAACCTATCTTCTTTCTCATATGCTCCTCTCTATCCTTCTTCTTGTCCTCCTCAGTTTCGTGAGCATTTAACCTCGAAATATCCATATCCAGAATTAAAAATGCCGCCTTACATTCTCTCTTCACATGCTTACCTAACCCATATATGAACTTCCTCATTCTTGCTCTCATATCTCTGCAGCGTACCTGGACAGCTAGATGAATTTCAACCTATACTCCTTCACCATCATCCCCTCTTGTTTTAGATTCACTAACTCCTCAACCTTCGTCTCTCTTAACTCTTGAGAAAGAAGTGATCGAGAAAGGCACTCTCAAATTCATCCCAAATGGCAGGCTTAGCATCATCACCTCGACTCTCTTCCCACTGATTGTACCAAACGTTGGCCACATCCTTGAGTTGGTAAGCAGCCAGCTCAATTCCCTCAGTCTCAATCGCATGCATGGTCTTCAACACCTTCCACATCTCATCAATGAAGTTCTGTGGGTCCTCTTCAACTTGTGACCAGTGTAGACAGGTGGGTTTATCCTCAAAAAATTCCTTAGCCTGGAAGCAGCCGTGGGCTCTTGAGGGCTAGAGCTAGGGGCTGGTGAACCACGATTCCCATTCCGAGCAGCTACTAAATGGGTAAGCATAGCTATGGTTCCTTGAAATTCGGCCTCTAAAGTAGGACCAGGTGGAGCTCCTACAAATTGTCGAAGCTCTACATAATAAAACACCTCCATTCAGCTAATAAAACTCTCAAAATCATTAAGCAAACAACATTTTTTATTTTCTTAACTCTTATTTTCTCTCGTTTCTGTCTTATGTTTTTCTCGTCTCTGTGTTCCATTGAAATGAGCAGAATTGCTCACTATATATAGGCAGCAAAGTGCCTTTAGAAAAGTAACCAAAATTATTTTAAAAAAATTTATAAAGAATAATTCTCCACTTTCTAAAGGAGCAATAATCCATAACCAATTGCCGGCCAAAGATTTACAAAGTGGAGTATTAAAAAAAATAATATAAAAAATGTTAGAATATGCAAGTGCATAATGATGCATACGAAAATATTAAAAAATGCTATAACAATCCCCCTTTTCTAAAAAAATCCTTGTTACACTATTCCAACTCAAGTAAGCAAAATTTCGGTATCTTTACAAAAAATAAGAGAGTTTTGTAAATTTTTAGGATGGTAGGAATTATTAGAGAATATGGTAAAATATATCGGGTAGTTGTGTAATTTTTCCAAAAAGAATAAACAGAAAGATGGCTTTTCATTTGGGGAATTTAATTAAGTTAAATTAAACCAAAAACAAAAGTTAGAGTTAGAGGTCAAATATCACATAAGTGCAAACAATCAATAAGAATAAGGAAAAATTACAAGAATACACTACTTTTCTATCCATAATTACATGTAATCCCTTTCCTTCAAAAAAATTACAAAAATTTCCTTTTGTCACCTTCTCTTTCATCTTTGTTGATACAAACCATATAAAAAGTGTCCAAGTAATTATGTCTATGTCAGAGCTATTTATTAGCTGTCTGGTCAATCAAATCCAATAGCCTTTTATTAAAAGTATTTTAAAGAAAATTTGAAATCCGTTCCTTCAACTAAAAAGAATTTCAAATGGTTCCCTCTTTCATATCTTTCCCCTTTCTGGTTTCTGCCCTAATCTTTTTGGCAAAATTACTGTTGAAGAGCATTAGTTTATATTACAATGGAGTCTATTGATTCACCTTCTCAGGATAAGAGTAATGCATTACCAAATTCAGATAATGTTACTCACCCCGATAGTGTTCAACAAACTAAAGATTTCTGACCACATGAAGATTCGGACAAACCATTAGAGGTTTTAGGCGTTGATGCTTCTAAACGTAATAGGTCTATGAAAAGTAATGCTTCAGTGTGCAAGAAGATGAAAAGTTCAAATGTTGAAGCATCGAAGAAGAAGAAGTCTAAGAAAGTTGTTGGGTCTACATCCAAAAGCCAAAGTGATGAAGCCCCTTCATAAAAAAGAAAAAGAGCAATGCAGTTGTCTATCAAACCTCCGTTGCCCAAGGTTCAAAATTTTGTATTGTTTTGGTTGTATTTTTGTTTGTTGCAATTTGTATTGTGAAGTTAATTATTGCATCAATATGCATGTTCTTGGATTTTCGAGCTAATACTTAAATACTTTGTTGGAGCAGTAGAAACTTTTGATGTATGAAAGTGTATCACACACTACTTATGTATCAGTGTGTCATTCAATATTTTCTATCTCAATGCAGTCAGTTGTGGTATGCATGCATTAAATTTTATCAATGGTTGATTCAAATTTATTTGTATCATTTTTCTTTACCGATAAAGTCATTTATTATGTACAATGAGTCTTGAACAAATGTATGATATAATGGATTAACCAAATTTTATCTTTTGTATCAATGCGCCAATAAGTTTTTGCATCGATGGTACATGAGATATAATTATGTAGTTTCATATTATTATGATCACAGAGTATCATGCTGATACATTTTCTGACAATTATAATGGATGTTGTGCATTTATATAAATGTGATACATATATTCAATTTCTATCATCTCTTTTCATTTTACATGCACATTTTCACTTGTTATCATGCTAATTTTTTTAATGAAAATATAGAAGCACTGTATCAGCAATTTGTATTGGTGTGTTATTTTTTTGTATCAACAAATTGAGGATATACATTTTTGCTCACTGTCTATTGTTAATGTTTGTATCCGTATTCCCTAACTCTTTGCTTGTGTTTCACTGCGGGGTATTAGTTATGTTATTAAACAGGTTTCCAGGCATTCTTTAAGATTATGTGTCATATACAACTGTGATTTTGCAGATGATATAAAGACATCCATTGGACCCCAAGCTTATGCAAAATTCAGCCGGACTATTTTTGGGTCATATCTCTGAATGTCCATGTGCAAATTCCAGGGACAGATTATGAAATGTTTGTTGTTATTGGAGATTGAGCAAGACAAGATGAAATTCATATTAGACATGGGAATGATAATGTGCTTCGGTTTAATAAGAAGGACTTTTCAATTATCACTGGCTTAAAGTGTAGGCAGTGTGTATAATTTTCAGTACACCGATGAGAATCCCAATAGATTGATGAGGACTACTTCCCTGGTGCATATTCAAGTGTAAGAAAAGGTCGACTCGTTGAACATTTTATGATGGGTGAATGGGAGAGCACTGAAGACGCAGTACAAATGGCTAGTTTGTAGTTCATTCACTTCTTTGTATATTCTCAGTTGTCTGAATATTCTGTATCGACAGATCTCTTCCGCATGGTTGAGGACGGGAGCTATGTGAGGTTTCCATGGGGGCATAGTGCATACGATAGATTGCTTGAAAGCTTCAGATAGGAATTTACGGTAGAGTAGCAACTGTACCATTTTTATGGCATGTCATATGCCATTAATGTATGGATGTATGAGTGTGCAATAGAAATTGATGAAAGTATTGCTGTCGTGAAATCATTTTCCCGAGATTTTGAACTAAAAAGTCATTAGTGAAAAGCCAAGTTTCCGTATTCTCATGTCCACCATGTTCAACGAAGTACGTATAAATTAATTATGATTTTATGAATATATGCATACATATATATACTAGATTAGTTTTGCCCGTGCTAAGCACGGACCCAATATCATGATTTAGTTTCACCAAATTTTGTCTTGTGAATTTTTATGAAAAAAGAAAAATTGTATCAAATACCCTGCTCAAAATTTAGAGCATAGCATTAGGTGTAAAATTTTATTTCTTAATTGAAACTTAAATCAATAAGGATGTACATCACTACACCTGCAGTACATGAGATATTATTTAATTTGTAAGAACCATCTAGGCAATATATTTGATTATAAGAATATACATTTTTATTTTATATAGAGTAGTAAATTTTTGGCTGGCTAGGAGAGTAGATAAGATTTGGCTGGCTGATTATTATTTTTTTTTTTTTTGTACACCTGCATGATCTGAATTTGGCCTTCCATCCAACTGAACTAATCTTCCATAGTTGAAGGGTATCCAAATCTATTCTTCCATAGCTGAACTTCTCTTCTTTGACTGGCTGATTGCAACATCAATTTCAACATCAACCTATTTCCATCACAACACATATTATAGAATAGTTGGCTGATAGTTTAGTGGATAAGATAACTTTTGTAACAATCATATACCTCTGTATATAGAAGAGTTCATGTACATGTTGTAGTTGAGTGAAGATTGTTTGCTTTCATTATTAGTTGAAGCAACCACAAGGTTTTTATTGTTCGTAGTCACCCTCACTCAGTTGATGAGGCAATAGCTCCATTTTTCATGCGTTCAAGAAACAGATTTGAGCATAGATACCACACAATCTGTTTCTTTTTTGAAAATGAAACTCTTTTTAAGATCAAGTACATATTTGTTCTTCCTCTGAAGTCTCTTCAGATTTGTCACTACTACACATATAGTTCTTTTGTATTCTTAGTCATTTACTCACCTTCATCACATCCCTAGGTCATTTTTAGAATTTTAAATTAAAAGATCACTAAGATGTAAAGATTATAATTAAAAGATTGAGCTCACGACACACTTAAATAGAAGAATAAAATAGATTAACTCTAAAAGAGTGAAGACCCACAAAGATCTCCAAATATACTATACTACATACACATGGTAAGCTCATATACAATGTATGTACCTTCCTATCATGTTGATACATACAAATTGATTAAGCTTCCTACTTAATTAGCAAATTTAAGGCAATTCATATTGTTTTGAACTTTAAATTTTCTTTTTGTGAATTCAGGATGGATTGGATTTCTTTTGATTATAATTGTGACTTTGTATCTTTATATTTACAAATGTCCTTTTTGTACTACTTATAGTTTTTGTTTTTCAAATGGATCTATAACTAATAATTCGTATTGATTAAAGTTTGTTGGTTGACAGATTATTACCTTGCACCTAGAAGTATCATTTTCACCTCTAATAATTTTTCAATTCTTCATCTTCCCATTCGACTCTTGCATAGTTGATGACTCTCATTAGTTTCATATTCATATTTCACAATTCACATTTTATTTCTTTTTGCTCTCAGTTCATTTATCTGACATCACTTTCCTTTATGCTCTTCCATAGTTGTTCCTTTTTCTATCCAATTTTATTGGTTAAAATCAATATTTAATTGCTAATGTGTTTACCTAAATCATGTAGCAATGATCAACTGTACCTTCTTCCCTTTATTATTTTCATGCCCTTTATGTATTTTCTGTGCGTGTTTATTATGTTTTTTTTAAACTGAGAATATATCTATTATATATAGAGCACAGGATTTTTTGAAATCATTTTTGTGCTGCTATTTAATATCATTTTGGACACTCTTTTACTATTGACATTGCATATCGTGTTTTACAGCCTTTTCATGTACACGAAGATATAGTTGAGGAGGAGCGGTTTCTAGTGTTTGGTTGATGCTATAAAAATTTAGTAGGTAATTGAATGATAGAACAAGGATTTGACAATTTATAGCATGATGCTGAAGGTTAGGTTACAACAGATTGTCCTGTTATACAGTGAGTCGAGCAGTCTAAGGGTCTAAATTTAGAGCAAATGAGAAATGCAAAGGACGTGGAACATGATGTTGGGAAGCAAGTTAAAAGTTCTTGCAGTGAATTGTATTTTTCTGGAGATGAATCAGTAGACAACAATGTAATGGCAAGGATTTCATTGCGGTGGCATCAGGAGTTTGAATTGGCTCTCCAGATCGCAGTAATATTTAGCAAGCATGGAATATTTTAGGTACTCGAGTTTCGGTCCCAAAGAACATTTTTTGTAAGAATCCTTTTGATATTCTCTCAACTACATCTGGTCAAGGAATTAACCTAAATACCCTATAATGCTTATATAATGAATGCAAAGGTGGGTAAAACGTTACAAGAAAATCAGGTTGCTAGAATAGTTAATACCATTCTGGTGATTAATAGGTTCAAGTACAATCTGCGCAATCAATTGGTGAGCAGAGATACTTCATTAGCTAACTAAGATCAAGATGAAGCTTTAAATATGTTCGAAGACAATGAACAACTTGAAGCTAACAATAAAAAATAGAGGTGTCCTTGAGATTAATAACGTAGAAATAAAGCCTATGAAGGATAAACACTTGGAGACAGCTAAGTAGTTGAAGAAGCGTAGTGAGCGTTTCAAGGTTGCAATGCCAAGTGAGTAAAAAAATTTAAGTAAAATGGTAGAAGGTGAGTCATTATCCTTGACTAATATGTTACCAATATGCACAACTTGAGGGCAGCTGCTACCCTTCAGGTGCGCACAGGGTAAACCTCCACTCGTATAGATGATGTTTGTACGAAAGGAGATATGTGAATCTGATGAGTCCTATATTTCGTTCTTACTCCACTTTTACTCATTATTTTCAATTTTATTGTCAAGACCTTTCCATGCGATAACTTTCTTTTAGATTCTCTTGAGTGAAAAAAGCTGCTAAGAACCTTTAGGGTAAGGTGAAGCTGGGACATGTAGACTGATGCAGAGAAGGTAGATTTTTGGACTCTTCTTATTAGTTTGAATATTTGTCATCTAATTGAATTATAGCTTTTCTTTTTGACTTCAAATAATATGATAATAACAAACATAAGAAGGTAATTTCCACAAGCAAAATTTTGATACACTGTTGTATTAGCTTAAAAAGTTGATTGCACCTTGTAGCATGAGTTATAAAGTGAAACTTCTCAAGAATTAACCTGTGCAACAATGGAATATCTATAATATCATTCTTGGTTTCCTGCCTGTTCATATTCTTCGGCCTGTAGTTCTTTACCCTGGCAATTTCTTACTTCTATGATTATATATTGTTTTCGAACTCTTCAAGAACTGAATTTTCCTAAACATCTAAGCTGCTAAACTGTTTTGGTTTATTGGTTTTACCCAATATATGCACAGCCCTATTGTCACCCAAATTTTCAATTGATCATAACAAAAGAGTTCACAAACCAAGAAAATATAATTCATTATTCATTCAATTTCCAGAAATTCACAATAATATTCAATTATTCAGCGAAAAAATCAAACTACTTGACTAATACAAAATATGATGAACGTTTTCAATGAACAACTCCTCACTTATGTTTCTTAAAGAAAAAATTAACGTTCAAACTTACATGTTATTGCAAATACTTTATCATCATCGGGTTGTGAATGCATACCATTAAAGTTCTGAGCCGAGACTTAGAATGAGCTCAGCGAAGAACTCTGTGTGCATGGAGTAAAACTGAGATTAGTTTATCTTACGAGAATGGAAAAGCCATAGGACAACAGCGACAAGGAATTCAGTCATGAAAGGAATTTTATGAGAACTAAATACCCAAAGAAAGTAAGAACAAAGGTTGCAGAAAAATTTGAAAGAGAATCGTACCTGAAATCGTAAACAACAAGATGAAAGGAGCTTAAAGTAGAGATTTTGGGAAGCTGGAATAGCAGAATGTTAAATTTGATCTGAAGGAGGACTTGTCTAGAGGTTTCTACATGCGGCTAAAATTAGAAGGGATAAAATATCTAAATGAGAAATTACAAGAATGCCCTTGGTCGTCTCATTATTCACTCTTCTATATAATACAAATATATCAGTAACATGCTGGTCTAATTTTTATTTTTGTTTATGATTACCTTTTTGTTGTCTCACTGATATGTGTTCTTGAATCAAACAGCCATCATGTATCAGATATTTGGTATTCAGTGTAAGTATGTAGCACTCCATCGCACCCATAGGGAATATGTAAAATTGTATCACTGAACCACATTAGTTTTTAATATGGTAATTTTCTCAACTATAGATATATCAGTTTGTTAATGTCATGTTATTGCATCACGAATACATTTTGGACCAGTTTGATACTGGTTTAGTTTTGTTACACCTACACACATGGCAAGTTCTTTGCTTAATAACTTACCTCTTTTTTTCAGGATGGTTGCTCTAATATTACTCCTACTGAATATGAATTGAGAGCTTTAGAGTTAACAACCCCTACCTACTGTACTGATAATGTGTCCACACCCGATCAGCCAAGCAGCCCACCCGTGCAATCGCAGCAGGAGGGTGATAATGATGTCTTGTCTGAATTTAAGGATTTCAACTCAATATCCCCAAAACATATTCTCAGATGGATGAAGCGTGTTGCAGACTCAAATTCAGCTCAAACACACCATAACAAGAGGCCTGAATATGCAAAAAAGACTATGATAGTGGAATCTTCGAAGAAAAAAAAGCCCGAACCACGTGTATCGATTGTGAGCGAGGCAAGAACACGTGCTAGCGCATCCATTAATGTTGAGCAGCCTGAAAGTTCTACCCAGAGGCGAATCTAGGAATTCAAGAACATGGATGCATCATTACTTTATTTTTAAAAAAGGAAAAAAAATGATGTTGTTGGTTGGAATTGAACACTCAACCTTTATACTAACAAAGAGCCGATGAACCAGTGAACCAACTTGTCATTTTAAGCATAGGTTCCTTTAGTTAGTATCTAATATATTCTTTAAGAATTATATAAGTAATATATGAAATTTAGTCGGATGACCACGGATTCCCGTGACCCAAAAAAGGGCTAAATTCGCCCTTGGTTCTACCAAGCAGGCAGAAAGCACAAATGCAAATGAAGTGAAGCTATTTCTTAAGAAATATGTAAATAAATATTGATTTTGCTAGTTTTTTCCCGGGCTAGAACTATTTGCACACTTACTGATACAAAGTTTTACTGGTTAAGATTGATTAAAAAATTCATTGCTCTTGATGGAAAGATCAGTGCACTCAAGGCACTGATAAAAAGAAACCACATTGAGACCACGAGAGCATTTGGAAAGGAGGTGCATACACCTGAGGAGGTAGTAAATGTTATATCAATAGTTTCTTTTTTGTTAATGTATGCCATTTAAAAGTCTTTTTTTCAAATAAAATTTACAGGGGATGGACGATGGAGCAAGTCCGAATGTTGTTGGTCAGTCTGGCCAGCCCGTTCAGGGGGATTCATTTGATGTGTCTGCTATGCGTCCTGATCAACCCAATGTAGTAATAGAAGATATTCCTCACACAACCGATCTGCTGACATATATTTTCTTAATTACTCTCTTATTATTATATCATATTCTTATATTTGAAAATTTATGCTGGGAACTCATTTTGAATATTTGTACCATTTTGAATTATAACATTGAAAAATTGAGTACGTCTTACTTTTACTCTTATTTTGTTACCATCAAGAATATTGTTGGTTTAAAACAAACAAATGGAGTTGAAGCACAAGTTGCAGCAGTAGATCACGATTTTTGTGATCGTGGAGACGTTGAACCTGAAAAAAATTATACAATCAGTTCTCATGGATCTCTCGAAAGAGGTATTAGAACTTGTAAATATCCCTGACGCGGCGGGAGTTTCTGATGTTAAAGAATCAACTAAGGTGGACTGATAATATTTTTTAGTAACTGATTCATATTTCTTTTTTCACTATACTACATGCTGATATATATTTTAATGTCCTAGATAAAATTTTCTAAACTTTTTTTGTTAGTTCAATAATTTTTTCCTTTTTCCCACTCTTCAATGGGAGTTCCAATAGTTATATCTACTTGTATTATGCATTTTTGTCAACCGTAGGATATGGACGTTATGGCTGGCCGGACTTGTAATGACCCATTAGGTCGTTTTGAGTACTAGAGCTTTCTATTAATAAAAGATTTATCTCATAAAATTTCAGTGGGTATTTTGGACTATATGATACCTTGATTATTTAAGTTGAGGGGTAATTTTGGATAATTAATTTAATTTATGGGCTAAAGTGGATATTTATTTCAAAATCTATACCACTTATCTTATTTATTAAAAATAGGTTAATAGAAATTATTATTTTTAGTAAAGTAAACAAATATATAAATAAGAAAGATAAAAAAAAATGCGAAATTATAAATAAGAAAGATAAAAAAAAATGCGAAATTATAATAAAAATGAAAGTTCAATTATGGATAATAAGCCAACTTAATGAAAATCCCCCAAAACCTTGTTGTCACGTGCACAAGCTTCTAATGCATTACAATAGATTTGAAAGGAAACACAAGTATCAAATGATATTGTCTCTAGAATAGAAGAAAATCATAAATAGGAGTAAGAAGTAAGCTGGGATGACAAGGAGCTACCTCTTACAATCTCCACAGGAAGCCTCGGACAAGGAAAATAGAGACTATCACGACAATGTGGGCTCACAACCTACAAAATTGTTGTAGCAAGGGGTGAGTACCAAACACACGGTACTCAGCAAGTTAACTACTAAACAAAAAATTAAGTAATATAGAATACAGGTACCCCCAACACTCCAACCAAACCCCCACAACTACAACCTGCATAAAATCAGCCCAGCTTAATAGTTCACAATGTACATAGCATATAGCTCAATAACCATACCTATTATTATATATCAACAACACCAGGGATCAAGTGCATCTATCACAAGTTTCACAAAAAAACACTCACACGTTTATAAATGATAATGAGGTGTAATGCAATGCAATGCAATGTCAAGTATAATGATACATGTCTGACCTACTGATACACACCCGCTGTCTCACAGTCCGGGACCCATGGGGGACTTCTAGTCCATGCATCTGTCGTGGTATGTGACATGACTCTTAAATCATAGTATCAGTCACGGCGTGCGACACGTCCCTCGAATCATAGTATTCGTCGCGGTATGCGACACGTCCCTCGAATCATAGTATCATTCGCGGCGTGCGACACGTCCCTCGAATATGGTACATCCTCTTTAATTCTCATTCTTTTTCAGTCCACAGATTACTTGTTACAAAAGTCAATGCAAATGGGCATGTTTACACAATAATGAGAAAATGTCTTATCTTAATACAATGCATAGTTCACAACAACATAGTCTGGCACAACATCAACACTAACTCAATACCTCAATCATTCTCAACACCTCACACAAGAAGCACAAGATTCTATATACTTAACTAAGGTTAAAAAATTCACTTGCCTTATATAAAGTCTCGAATCACGTCAATTTCGAAGCTTTTCCCTTTATATGACACTTCAATTCACCAAAATCTATTCAAATATAGCATCATAATTATATAATGAATCTAAGGACACTAAAATCAATTAATTCGGTGAAAAGGGTAAAATAGTCCAAAAATTTAGATCCCTACGCTACCTCAAGTTTAGATCCCTTTAGTCCTTTAGCAACTCCATCCACCTACGCTACCTCAAGTTTAGATCCCTTTGACTGGATATATACTGAAGGCTTCTATGATCAGTGAAGACCTCATAATGTACACCATATAAGTAATTACGTCATAACTTAAGAACAAAAACCACAGCTGCTAGTTCTAAGTCATGGATAGGATAATTCTTCTCATGAACCTTCAATTGTCTAGAAGTATAGGCAATCCCGTTACCTCTTTGCATCAATACAACACCTAACCCCACTCCTGTCGCATCACAATATACTGTAAGTCCATACCGTCTCAAGTAATGTCAGAATGGGAGCCGAAGTCAACAAATACTTGAGCTTTTGGAAGCTCGCCTCATACTCATCAGACCAGTGGAAGGCTACATTCTTCCAAGTCAACCTGGTCAATGGGGCTGCAATGGAAGAAAACCCCTAAATAAAATATCGATAGTACCCATCTAACCCCACAAAACTGTGGATCTCGGTAGCTGAAGTAGGCCTTGTGCACCCTCTAACTACTTCTACCTTAGCCGGATCCACTCTAATCCCCTCCTTGGACACCATATGCCCTAAGAATGCTACCGAATCAAGCCAGAACTCACACTTGGAGAATTTCGCATATAACTTTTCCTCTCTCAACCTCTGTAGTACTAGCCTCAAGTGACGAACATGATCTGCCTCAGTTTTGGAATACACCAAGATGTTATCAATGAATACTATCACAAAAGAATCCAAGTACGGACGAAATACCCTGTTCATAAGCTCTATGAACGTTGTAGGGGCATTAGTCAACCCAAGAGACATCACCACAAACTCATAGTGGCCATAACGAGCTTAAAAAGTTGTTTTAGGGATATCTAATGCTCTATTCCTCAACTGATGATAACCAGACCTCAAGTTAATCTTAGAGAACAAAGCTGCTCCCTGAAGCTGATCAAACAAGTTATCAATACGAGGAAGAGGATATTTGTTCTTGACAGTCACTTTGTTCAGCTGCCTATAATCAATACACATCCTCATGGACCCATCTTTCTTTTTCACAAACAAGACTGGGCACCCCGAGGTGACACACTAGGGCGAATAAACCCTTTGCTCAGTAAATCTTGAAGTTACTCCTTTAATTCCTTCAACTCAGCTGGAGCCATTCAATATGGAGGGATGGAGATGGGCTTTGTGCTCCATTCTAAATTAATAGGAAAATCAATATCCCTATCGGGAGGAACACCTGGAAGGTCAGTAGGAAACACATCGACAAACTCTTGAACTATCGAAATAGACTCCATAGAAAGCGGATCAACATTAGTATCCCGAATAAAAGCCAAGTAAGACATATACCCCCTATCAATTAGTTTCTAAGAATGGATATAAGAGATGACTGTGCTTGGATAAGAACCACTATCACTCTTCTAGTCAATTTTTGGTACCTCGGGCATGGCTAAGGTCACCATTTTTACATAGCAATCAAGAATAACATGATATGGGGAAAGTCAATCCATCCCTAAGATAACATCAAAATCTACCATCTCCAGAATAATCATATCTACCCAAGTATCATACCCAGACAAAGATACAAGACAGGATCGATACACTTGATCTACCACCAAAGGCTCACATATTGGTGTAGAAATATGAATGGGTACAGGCATACGATCACATAGTAAATCGAGTCCATGTGAAAAGTAGGATGATACATAAGAGTAGTTAGATCCAAGATTAAACAATACAGATGCAGATCAACGACAAACTGGGATAATACCTGTGATGACTGCATCAGAAGCCTCTGCCTCGGGCCTCCTTGGAAATGTATAGCAATGTGGTCCCCTAACACCGCCTGTCTAAGCAATGCCTCTACCCCCACTCTGTGGGACTATGGAACCCCCCGCTCCTCTACCTGGAATGCATCCACCTCTATCCGTCTGAGCTCTGTCTCGCCCTCTGTAGGGTGGCTGTGCCAGTGGTCTAGTCTGAACTAAAGATTTGGGGTAGGGCCCACCTTGTCCCCCCGATAAGGGACACTGTCGTATCAAGTGATCAAGTGATTAGGATCTCCACACCCATAACAAAACCACTGACTCTAGGACTGACGTGCTGATCCTGATGAACTACCATAGTTGTCTCGCCCTGTAGACCTACGATGTGTCTGACCACCCTCAGAAGCAGGTAATGATGCATGAACCGGTCCTCGACACTAGGATGAGCCTCCCCCTCTATAGAACCTTCTACCTCCAGATGAGGTACCAGCAAACTGACCGGATGCACGGGCCCTCTTAGGGTCCCCAAACTTTTCTCTCTCCATCAGCTCTGCCTCCTTAGCAACACTCACAACAAACTAGAAAGAGGCCCCATCTCTAGATATTCTAAACACTACCTGTCGAATAGAATAGGTCAATCCTCTCACAAACCTACGAACTTTCTCTGTCTCGTTTGGAATAATGGCTATAGCATGCCTAGAAAACTGACAGAAACGGGTCTCGTACTCGTTGACTGATAAGCCATCCTGCCTCAGACTCTAAAATCTCAACCGACTCTCCTCCCTCACACTCCAAGGGACAAATCTATCGTATAAAGCACCAGAGAACATCTCCCAAGACACTGTGCGAGATCCCACAGGTAAAGATCCTGAATATGTCCTCCACCATTCTTTGGCTGGCCCACAAAGTTGAAGAGTAACATATCGAACCCCGTGTGACTCAACTAAGCCAACAGTACCCAACAACTCCCTACAAGTAGTCAGAAACTCATGAGCATCCTCTGTCCTTCCACCCTGAAATTGAGGTGGGTTCATCTTCCTAAACATCTCAAAGCAGCGCTGCTCACTCTCAGTCAATATAGCCAAAGGTGCACCCCGAACCTCAATAACTGGTGCAAGATCAATCTCAACTCTAGTACCCACTAGTGGCTACTCTACCGGATCATGGACCAGTGGAACATGATGCTGATTTGGGTTCTGAGCTCCTCCTCCAATTTGAGAACCGCCTGGCGTGCTCTTGTATTACCGCTCGGACCAAAACTCTCAAGTACGTTCAACAGCCTCAATAAAGTATCCTGCAACAAAGGTGAGGCTACGTGCTCTGAAGGAACCTAGTTCCCTCTAAGGTCAGTCGTAGGCTCTGAAGAGACCTCCCTAGCACGACCTCTCGGTGGTGCTGCTCTACGAGCATAACCTCTGGCTCGAGCTCTACCCCTACCTCTAACTGGGGCCTCGATAACTGCCTCGGCAGCTGCCTCACCTCTACCACTAGAAACAGTATCTCTAGTCCTTGCCATCTGTCAAAAGAACATGGGCATAACTCAGTACCAATAAACATAACCACGCACAATAAGAGAAGAGTAAATAAAGGTCTCCACAGCCTCTTAATGATAAGTACAGACGTCTCCATACCAGTCCTTGAGACTCCACTTAGACTAAACTTGTATACACGTGAGACCTATGAACCTAGGCTATGATACTAACTACCACGACCAAAAAATGGGCGTGATGGCAGTCGTCTTATCCCACCAAGACAAGTCAACCTACAACCCAACTATAACATTAAAAATGCGAAATTATAATAAAAATGAAAGTTCAATTACGGATAATAAGCCAACTTAATGAAAATCCCCCAAAACCTTGTTGTCACGTGCACAAGCTTCTAATGCATTATAATAGACTCGAAAGGAAACACAAGTATCAAATGATATTGTCTCTAGAATAGAACAAAATTATAAATAGGAGTAAGAAGTCAGCTGGGATGACAAGTAGCTACTTCTCACAATCTCCATAGGAAGCCTCGGACAAGGAAAATAGAGATTATCACAACAATTCGGGCTCGCAACCTATAAAATTACTGTAGCAAGGGGTGAGTACCAAACACACGGTACTCAGCAAGTGAACTACTAAACAAAAATTAAGTAACATAGAATACAGGTACCCCCAACACTCCAACCAAACCCCCACAACTACAACCTACATAAAATC
>JAPFFP010001247.1:0-18087 GCA_026153255.1 Solanum medicagineum
GTTTCTTATGATGTTTTATATTGCTTCCGCGACCAAGGATGTGTAATGATATGCTATGAGGCTTGTTTGGGGTTCCTCTGGGTTACCCATTTGCCGGTCACGTCTAGGCCCTAGGCTTGGGTCGTGATACACTCATGGCATTTTGGATCATGAAACGATTGTATCACGGTCCTAGGTTTATTGAACTTGTCATACCAGAATGAGTCTAGTATACTGGTACTTTTCTACAAGAAGTTACAAGACTTTAGAAAATTATCTCGTCTCTCTTCTTTCATGATAGAACTTTATTTCAATTAGTATCTGTTGATCAAAATTA
The DNA here is from genome assembly GCA_026153255.1 of Solanum medicagineum. Lineage (NCBI taxonomy): Eukaryota > Viridiplantae > Streptophyta > Magnoliopsida > Solanales > Solanaceae > Solanum > Solanum medicagineum. The sequence continues at coordinate 317 of JAPFFP010001247.1, forward strand.
ATATCTAACTTCCTTCATTCTTCTTTCCACGGATGGTTGATACTATATTCAATGGTGCAAGGGAAGTATCTCTAGTGACAGCGCCAGTAGTATGAGTACACGTTAAAAGCAGAGATAGAGGAAGGGGTAGGGGAGGGAAAACAACATCAATTAGCGTAGAACTCAAGCAGCGACTGTACTAGGGCAAGTGACGCCTCCCTCACTTAAAATCATGTTTAGAAAGAGGTTGAGATTAATGTTGAGAAGGATGTTATGTCAAACATAGGAACATAGGTTAGGGTTATTCCCCTCCCCCCACCCCCATGTCTTTTGAAGTGGTTCACAAGTATTGACTTTTCTGAGTGGGTTGGTTGGTACTAGAGCCACTTATGTTGTACCCATTAATTAGGTCCTAAGTACTTATCCTATTGTTTATACAACCTTTAAGATGGATGAGACTTTTGGTATTGATACGTTCCTCTATTATTATTGGCCTTTTTGATGACTGGAACAACACATATGATGCTGACTATGTTCCTGAAGTTGAAACCTCTGGTGTTCCATGGTGCAAAGAGTGAAATGTCTTTGAGTTCATCTTGGACAACTATGGAGTGGTTACAAAAGCTGGGCATACTGTATCAACATGGGGTTGATGTTATAACTTATTAGCTACATGATGAAGACAAACAATGGTGGTGGCCTTATATGGAGTGTCGGTCATCAGTCTTGCCTCTACTAACTTGGACTCTGTTGCATGCCTCATATTTAGAGAATATGTGCCTCATACTCGAAGGAATCAGAAGAAGGATGAATCGATAGCTCTTGAATAAGACAACACATTTGTAGCTGAATATAAGCTATGTTCCATGCTTTGTCACGTTATGCTACTCAATTTGTGGACACTAAGGAAGAGAGGTTCTTATTTGCTTGTAAAGGGCCTATGTTCTGAATTGCAACTGTTGTCAGTGCATGTGTCTTCTCTAGGTAAGTGCTTCAATGAAGTGAACAACTATGTGGAGAAATAGAAAAGAGTTCAGTAGGTTGGCAGGACAAGACATTGTCTAAGAGGTCCAAGAATGTCAACAACTATAGTGGTTCTTATTCTAAGGGTTCTGGTCAGCACGTGTACTCAGCCAATCTAATTTAGTTAGCTTTACCTGCTTCCATGGGTGGTTCCTTAATAGTTTTTTACTTGATGTAGTTAGTGATCTTCTTATGCATCAGCTAGCAAGCCCTCACTTGACCGCAAATATTTTAATTATGGCAAGTGAGGACACTTCAAGAGGCAACGCCGTCACAGGTAAATAGTTGTCCATGCACAATAATTGGTATGGTTGTGGTACTAAAGGAGGGAGGTAATAATGGTAGAGGATGTCCACAAGGTGAATGAGAAGGTAATTAAGGAGTTCATAGAGTCTGAGGAAATGATAATGTAGGTAGGTGAGTGTTGCTAGTAACGGTCAAAAGCTTAGAGTTATGCCTTTCTAGGCAAACCCGAGGCTAAGGAATCAAATGCAGTGATAATAGATATGATTCTTATCTATGATCAAATGCCTATTATTTTGTTTAATCCATGTTCTATCTATTCTTACATACCTGCTAAGTTTGCTTAAAGTCTTGATTTAAAACGTGATATTTTTAGTGCTCCTATCCATGTTTCTACCCATATACGAAAGTTTGTAGTTGTTACACATATACACCATTTATCCTCTATTATATTTTTGAGTTTTCAGACTTTAGGTAGTTTAGTCATATTGGATATGAAAGATTTTGTTGTGATCTTATGTATGACTTGGCTTTCCTATTATTTTCCTATGATAAATTATACTGCTAAGATAGGGACTCTAAGATCCCAGATAAGAAATGATTAGAAAGGGAAGGGGTGTATAAGCCTAAGCTAGTAGAAATCATATCCTTTATTTGGTCCAAAAGATTAGTCGGGCACGATTGTTTAGCCTATTTGGATCATCATCAAGATGTTAGTGCAGATTCCTCTTACATTGAGTCAATCCCCATAGTTTTATAATTTGTAGAGATATTTCATAAATATTTGCCTTATATACCTCAAGACCGGGCCACTAACTTTTATATTGATTTAGAGTCGGTCACTTAGCAAATTTCTATTCATCCCTATCACATGGCTCCTGCAGAGTTGAGAGAACTCAAAACTCCAGTTTAGGAACTTCTTGATAAGGGTTTAGTTTGTCCTAGTGCTTCTCCTTGTGGTACTCTGGTACTGTTTATAAATAATAAAGATGGTAGCATGAAAATATCCATAAACCATAAACAATTCAATAAAGTACCATACAAAACAAATACTCATTGCCTCACATAGACGATCTCTTTGACAAATTGTGTTATGAACCAAGCCTAGGACCTAGTTGTAACACGACAAATGAGAGATCCGAAGGTAACTCACCCCAAGACTCTTAGCATTCATCAAGCATTCATAGGTAATTAACAATATAATGCAAAATTTAAAGTGGAGAATGGGACTAAGGGAATCATTCAAACATTTGAAAACAAAGAAAAGAGTCAACTCAAAACATAGTGTCCAAAATATATCAATCGACATAATGACTTAGTAGGGGCTATGATATACGTAAGCTCCTGCAAATACAAAATTCATTAAAATAAGATATAAAGTAAAAGTTTCTAACAATAACTTAAACTACACAAATGTCTCATAGGACAAAGCATGAAGAAAAGGGTGAAATCCATGAACTGAGGGCTCACCAAAGCTACTAGTCTTGGTCATCAAAAGCTAGCCATGTGCCGGTGGAGTGCCGGTGGAGTGCCGATCCCTACATGGTCACATCATGTTGACAAAATAAGCGTTAGTACTTTGAAATCTTCTAAGTATATGAGACGCAATGCAAATATGAAACTGTAATGTCATCATGCATGAAATTGTAAGTCCATCATTCATAAAATTTAGTAGTTCCATGCATGGAATTATGATATCATCATTCAAAACATGTTTAAACATGATCAAGAAATAAAGATTGGTAAGAATCAATGTATTATATGAAAACACATGTAATGGAACAAAGACATCAAATCATTAACTTGGTGGGAGAAGATTATAACTAATATATAAGACCATGTGAGCTACTACATGTAATCTAATATAACCCCCTACGTTGGCACGGGGGGACCATTTGTCAAGTGGAACTATGCCAGCTTAAGCATGTATCTTTCTTTATCATTAGGACTTTTGTTGATCCACTAGCCTAACCTACAAGGGCTCCTATTGTGTCACATAATTAATGGGACAAAGGGTTGCTATTAGTGTTCCCTTACCAAACCCCACCTCAATACCTCATTCGGTGCTAAGTCAATCCTATAGAATACTTTAAAATACTAGCATAATCATACAATTCTGACTTAGAATCATAAATAGTAATGTATAGGAGTATCTTATTAACTTGGGATCAACTTAACTGAGAATTGGCCTTTCACATTGAGGGTCTCATAACATTATTAAGGGTTTTGCAACACATGCTTACATCTCAAACAACATTCCTGACTTTAAAACTTACTTTTTACCTTTATCCTTAACATCATAGAAAATTCATCATGAGCATAGTGGACCTATGAAATGACTTGAAATCACATAATTCAATAGTATAATGCATGAACATGATAAGATATGTAACTTTAGAACCAAGATTAAACATCCACATAACAATTGAAAAACTCTAGGTAATGAAGTCATCAAAATTAACTTAATGGTCATAAGAACTCATGATATATCTTCACATTATATCATTGAGATCAAAATACATACAAAACATATCAAAAAAATATCAATTAAAAATCATGCTCATGAATCTCATAATTACAATAACTTAAAAAAAATGGTAAAGGAAACCATTAATGAACTTTGTGGGTGGAAAAAACCCACAAATCAAACTCAAATACTTGTAAATGACCTTAAGGAAAGGGATAAACAAGTTGAGGAAGAAATCTCTTGGGAAGAAACCCTAATCCTTGCCCTTGACTTAGAGATTTGTTTAGAGAAATATGAATAGAGTAAATGAGAGGGTTTAGGGTCTGATATGGAGGCAAAAAAGCCCTAAAATGACAAAGTTGGAGGCTTGAGGTATGGGGAATGAATGAAAATGTCCTTCATTAAAACTATCAGAACCCAATCCATGACCCCGATTATGGGTGTGATGACTCAAACCTATGATGTACTAGTATGTAGGTTGCAATGCATGACATGGAAATAATGGTGATATGATTCATGCCAAGTATCTTGTTAAAATCATACATTTGCAAGGGCATTAGTTAGTCATAATCAAATCAATATCATTTAACCATCAAAAAACAACTTTAAAAAGAACATAGTAGGAGATATTGGTGAACATAGTCGTAAATAAAGAATCATATACCTTAGGAGAAACATCTTCAAAGCATGAGCAAGACATACATACATGGGATCATTTGACACATTACTTTAGCCAGAGAACATGAGATAATGCATAAAAGAAATAAAGAACCTACCTTTACTTGAATGCATGATAACACACATAAACTTAGATTCGTGAGAAAACATATGTTGTTATGTACAATTAAAATAGTAACATCCTTGTGTAAATAATGCATCACTTGAGATGAAAAACCATTTTATTGTGAAAGAAACATTAGTAATCATAATGGTGACCACCTTACATACTTGAAGACATAGATATATACCTTTAGGAGCAATATCATTTGAGAGTAACTAGGGACCGTAATTTGTGTGAGAAAATTAGAACATGTGAAATAACGAGTCATATGAACTTTCAAACACCTTTGTTCATAATATGAAGGGATCATCATAAATCATCGTAGAAGGGAACCTTGCGGACATAAGGAGAACATGAACATATGCGATAGCAATAGTTAATCGACATAAACCATGTGTCCTAAACCATGGAGTCTTGCTGTTTCTCGTACATTGGAAGAAATGAGGAGATCACTTTTCAAGTTGAACTTCTAAGATGCCTAAGTGGATTCGCTGAAGCTAGCTATTAAGCAAACCTCTACTAATGGGTGGTGTAGAAGTCAACCTTTACTAATGGTGACACCTATTTCCTACAATGGCATGTAGTTATAGGACGTTGGAATTCTACTAATAGTCTCTTGCACTAGCTATGGGGAGTATCCGTATTTATCTTAATATTCACTTGGTGCTAAGTGTCTCTTATGGAATGACCATAGACATAAATAATAGAATCATCTAATATGGAGAGATGTTCTACTAACCCATCCCGTAAGTATTTTAGAACATTGCCTATCATCATAAAGATAGCTCCTAAATCTTGCTATACCTCTACTAGCGGACTAACAGCATAAATTCATAATCATAGCTAGGTGACAAAACTTACACTTTCATAATTCATTCATTCTCATCCTTGTTAAGTCTAGTCTTATAAAGTAGACGCTAAGCATGTTTATGACATACATATAGGACTTCATACGGTTGCACAATTCACATAAAATTCTCATGAGTTCATAACATAAATGGGTAACTCTTAACATTCAAAACCATCATGTTCTTACATATCATAGATGATAATCTTCCTTCTCTCATAAAACATTCCTTCATATAGATTGGGTCCAAAACTTGGAGTTTCCATGCTTAAAAACTTGAAAACATGCAATTCATATATATCATGCACACATAAGATAGGGTAAAATCATTTAGAGCCATTCAAATCAATCTAACACGATGTAAAATCCTAGTTAGGATAAACACGAATTTGAACTCAGTATTTATCATAGGCTATAACATGTTTGTAATATGCTTCATGTAACTAGGAATGCATCATAAAATCGATGATTAAATAAATTAGAAAAACTTGAGCTTTGTGGAGGGAAGGACTCCACAAATTAAACTCCCATACCTTAATCAAAGATCTAGTGAAAAAATCATAAACTTTGAAGAAGAAATCTCGAAACCCTAGCTTTGCCTTCAATGGAGGGCCTTCAGAGGTTGAGAGAATTTAAGACTTGGGTTTTTAGGGGAATGACTTGGGAGTAAGGCTATTGGGATAGTTTAAAACTGCTACAGGGAATATTAGGGGTCAAAATGACATAGCATTAAGTTTAGGATACAAGAGAAAGACGAAAACACCCTTCTTAAAACTGGTCGGATCAAACCATGAAAGCCGTAAAGGGATGTACGATCCATACTTTGGGGTCTCATAAACCCAAGACCTTTTTTTCTTACTTTCAAACTTTCACTATATGGACACCTTCTATGGTCCATAACTGAGTCCACAACCTGTCCTTTAGATCCTAAACCAAGATCTAGAAATAATCCTACCAGGCTCCAAAACCACGAACGCTTTCACGGTTCGTAAAACATACCATGGGCCGTAAAACCCTTTGCAGTTTCCTCCTATACTTGGAAAAATTTCCAATTTCCAGGACCTCATCTATGAGCCATTATTATGACCCATAAAACATTTCATGACACATAAACACTTTCGTACTTCACTTGTAAACTTCAAAATTTTCCCAACCAAACACCCAATATACGACTATGAACCTAACCATGACCTATACTTAGGTCTCGTGGTTTCATTTCAGTGACCAAATTTTTAACATTTTGCCTTAGTATCAACTTCAAACTTATAGGGCATTACAATATGCCCCCTTGGAAAAATTCGTCCCCGAATGTGAATCAAGCTAGCACGATAAGAGTAAAACAAACATACGTACATAACAACCCATTATGAATTCAAGTACACAAGTCTAACATCACTTTCAAGCAAGGTTTTAAAATCTTTGATATCAAACACCATTTTAAATGCATACATAACATGTTTTCATAATTGCACATAAAATTCGAATCATAACCAACTTCATGAATATGCATGTAGAATGAACAATAAGTCAAGGATAAAACAAATGGTGCATGAAGGTGAACATGAAAACTAGTAATTTGCCAATATCTCAATGCAACCACTTGCACCCAAATATCAACTTTAGCACAACCGTTATTTTTTCCAAAGAAACATATACATACTAGGCAAAGCATTTTGGGCTCTTTCTTATCCCTTCCTAGCATCCAGGGCATCCTCTTGTATCCTAACTCACCACACTCAAAACAACCTTCTCATCCTATAAAGCACTTCCTAAATGCATTCTACCACACTTGTCACAATTATGATAAGGGTTTCTCTTTCTCTTGCACTTAGGCTCCAAAGTCCTAGCACATGATGATCCATCATAATCAAAATGAGTCGTCTTTGACTCTTTTGTACCCTTTCTTGTATTTTAATCTTCACTTTGTTCTATATAAGTTGTAATTCTTGAAATATTCATTTTATTTACTAGGCACTGTTTGACAAGCAAATCGGATAACCCCTCCATGAATTTGCTCATTCTAGCATGAGGGTTAGCAACCAATGATGGGGCATATTTTTGAGACTTGGGTGAACTTGAGGGAATACTCCATCACACTCATATTCCCTTGCTTAAGGTTGATGAATTCTCGCATTTTAGCTTCTCTCAATTCCACGAGCAAGAAGCGATCTAGGAATGCATCTTTGAACTCTCCCCAGGAAATAGGACCTTAATCTCCATTCCTCTCACTTTTCCATTGACTGTGCCATATTTGAGCTACCCGTTTTAATTGGAAGGCCTCCAAATCTACCTTCTCCTTTGAAGTCACTCCCATAATGGCTAACACCTTGTGCACTTCATCAACAAACTCTTGAGCATCGTCCTCCACTTTTGATCCATGGAACTCGGGAGGGTTACACTCGAAGCCAGAGTGAGAGCATTTGAAATATAGGCTTCTTGGTTGGCTTGATTGGCATAACTTGCACCAACATAATGAATGCAACTCAGAATTCCATATGATTCACTTCCTCACTTTGAGGGGCTTGAGGCTTTTCTTGGAGGGATTATCTAGAAAAGCTCAAAGAACGATCTATTAGATATAGGGAGCCTTAGAACAACTCTAAAGCATAATATATATCATGAAAGAAGTGAGACAATTCTTAAACTTCTAAATTATAGCCTCCTACACATAGATGTGACACGCTTCACACCCATAAGTAAGACTCTGTTTGATACGATATATTGGATTTCGAGGATCATTTCAAAACCTCATGCTTTGATACTAAGTTCCTAATGATCTGGACCAAGGCCCTAGTCGTAACACAACGCATGCAGAAACCAAAAGTACCTCAAACAAGTCTCTTAGCATTCATAAATCATATCATAGGTAATAACGTAAAGATGATCGAAAACTAAGGGAAACGACGCTAAGGACCACAACATAAATCATAATAAGATAAATAACTAGATATAACATTGACATGTATCCAACAATACCACTAACATAGACTTGGCGGGTCAAAGACATGCTCAAGCTTACCCTTAAATACAATCGTAGCAAAAGAAATTATAAAATTGAAAACTAAAATATTTTGATACTTCAATCTAGAAAGAAAACTAGGATGTCATCCCCGAACTAGAGGACTCACCAACTCCCATCTTTAATGATCCCAATCTAGCCACATGGAGGATATCAAAGAGCATAAGCCTCTACATGATTAATTGATGTAGGCATAAAAGTATGCAACAATATTTTGAATGCACTGGTATGTAGGTCTGTAATGCACGACATGGAAGCAATGGTGAATGATTCCTGCTAAGTTTCTTGTTAAAATCAACATTTACAAAGGCATTAGTAAGTCATAATCAAGTCAATATCATTTAAACATCAAAAGACAACTTTAGAAAGAAATTAGTAGAATACATGGATGAACATTGATGTATTGTCAAAATACAATATATTTGATGCCTAAAACTTAGGATATTTGCGTGTTCTTAATGCTACTATTATGGTTTTTATATGTTTTTATATTTTTATTATAGGAAATACAAGTTGGCTCAATTTTGGGAAAAGTTGCAGAATTTTACTGATTTTAGGACTTACGAGACCCTCTACAAGTCGTAGTCTCGTCTTCGAGTCGTAGAGGTTTTCTTTGTATGAATGTCCAGTGTTCAACAGCAAAGTATGAAAATGTGAAATTCAGCTATACGAGCCCCAAGTACGAGTCGTAGTCCCTTCTATGGGTCATAAAGGGTGGTGTCATAGTAAGTTCCAGTGTTGATGAAGATTGGACCAAGAAATACAAATGTGGACTATGAGAAGGCAGTACGAGTCATAGACTAGACTATGACTTGTACAGGTGTATCATAGCACTGGAGTTCAAAATGCAAGATGCTGACCATGAAAGCCCGATTACGGCTCGTAGGGCACACTACGAGTTGTAACGGTGAGCCGTAGCAAACGACGACCAGTTTTTCCAATTAATTTAGGGACCCATTTGTAAATACTATAAATAGTATATTTTAGGTCTTTAGCAGAAGTTTTCTCAGATTTTGAGACAGTAGAGGGACTTAGAGAGCATGAAAGTTTAGAGTTGTTTTTAGGGTTTTTCTTTGGAGATTTAATTTTGGAGATTAGATTCACTTGTGGATTCACTTCATCTTTCAAGTTTGTGATTCTAAATACAAAGTGGGTTTTATTGTTCTTCATTCTCTTTATGTAAGTGATTAACTATGTCTTCTATATTCATTATTTATTTGTTTGCCCAAGCTATGAGTAGCTAAACCCACAACTTGGGGTTGTGGGAACCATGATAATCTAACTTAGAGTGCCCAAATTATTTGCACTTCTTAAGTTGGGTATTTGCATGTATTAGCCATTTTCCTTCATTTTGCATGTTGTTTAATGGTGGCCAACATTAAACCCTGCTTAGTGTCGTGATCCCAATCCAGGTAGTGATGAATAGGAAAAGGGAATGGTTAACAGAATTCGATGATGTATTCTCGTCTAATCAATCGAACCCGGCCAAGGAGAGGTTGACTAGGACAATGGATAATGGTTAGTTTGGCTCACTATGGAGGCCGACCAAGCCCCATAGTGAAATTTGACCTTCACCTTCAGGAAAAGGCTGTAAGAACCTAAATTATCGTCCTACATGCAATCTCCTACAGGGTGTTAAAGTAAGCGAATCATGGGAACACAATTATCCAAGTTGCTCTCCAATTTGATTGTCTCTCCATTTTATTAGTTTAGTTTAATTTTCTACAAATCATTGTAACCCCACTCACCTTTTAGAGAATCAAGTAGTTGATATTTGAATTCATTATTCGTTAAACAAGTTGCTAAAGTACCGTATTCCCTATGGGATTCAACCTTAACCATGGTTAGATTTTTTACTTTGACGATTCCTTTGAACTTGAAATAGAGGTGTATCTTGTGCGTTCATCAAACATAATCGTGAAACAGGAAATCCTATACCATAGGAGAAGCACCTTTGAAGCATGAAGAGGACATACATACATGTGATCATTTGCGACATTACTGTAGCCATAGAACATGAGATAATGCATATGAGAAATAAAGAACGTACCCTTACTTGAATGCGCGACTAGGCACATAAACTTAGATTAGTTAGGAAGCATATATTGTTATGTATAATTAAAATAGTAATATCCTTGGGTGAACAATGCATCACTTGATATGAAAGACCATTTTATTATGAAAGAAACATTAGTAATCATAATGGAGACCACCTTACATACTTGAATCCATGGTCATACATCTTTAGGATAAATTCCATTTGAGAGTAACAAGGGATCGTAACCTGAGTGAGAAAACCTATTGAACTTGTGAAACAATGAGTCATATAAACTTTAAAACACCTTTGGACATAATATGAGGGACCATCATAAATCATCATAGAAGGGAACCTTGGGGACATTAGAGCATGAACATATGTGAGAGCAATAGCTAACCGACATAAACCATGTGAACTAAATCATAAAGTCCGATGTTTCCTCTACACCAGAAGAAAGGAGGAGATCACTTGCCAAGGTTACCTCTTAAGATGCCTAAGTGGATCCATTGAAGCTAGCTATTAACCAAACATCTACCATCAGGTGGTTTAGAAGTCAACATCTACTAGTGGTTTTTTCTATGGTGGTACGTACTTTTAAGACATTAGGATTCTACTAACAGTTTCTTACCTTAGCTATGGAGAGTATCCGTATTTATCATAAGATCCACTCGATGCTAAGTATGACTCTCATAGAATGACCATAGACACAAATCATAGAATCATCTAGATTGAAGAGGTATTCTACTAACTTATCCCATTAGCATTTAGAACATTGATCATCGTCATAAAGATAGCTCCTAAGTTTTGTCTATGCCTCTACTAGTAGGCTATCATCATAAACCCATAATCATAGTTAAGTGAGCGAACTCAGACTTTTCTCATTCATTTATTCTCATCTTTATTAAGTCTAGTCTAATGGAGTAGACAAACATAAGCATGTTCATTACATACATATAGGACTTCATACAGTTGCACATTTCACATAACATTCAAATGAGTTCATAACATAAATGGGTAGCTCTTAACATTCAGAACCTTCATGTTCTTACATATCATAGATGGGAACCTCCTTCTCTTATAAAATATTCCTTCATATATATTGAGTCCAAAACTTGGGGTTTCCATTCATAAAAACTTGAAAACATGCAATTCATGTATATCATGCACACAAAAGATAGGGTAAAATCATTTAAAACCATTTAAATCAATCTAACATGAACCTTGTAAAACCCTACTTAGGATAAACACAAATTTGAACTCAATATTCATCATAGACCATAACATGCTTCTAATATGATTCATGTAACTTGGAATGTATCGTAAAATCAATGATCAAATCAATTTCCTTAAACTTCACAATATACATAAACCTTGGACCCAATTTAAAATAGAGAAACTTGTGCTCTGTGGACGGAAGGACTCCACAAATTAAACCCATATACCTTAGTCGAAGATCTATGCAAAAACTCATGAACTTTGAAGAAAACAAATCTCAGCACCCTAGATTTACCTTCAATGGAGGACCTTGGGAGGTTGAGAGAATTTAGGAATTGGGTTTTTAGGGGAATGACTTAAGAGCGGGGCTAATAGGATAGTTTAAAACTGATATAGAGTGCATTAGGGGTCAAAATGACATAGCATTGAGTTCAGGATGCAAGAGAAAGACAAAAACACCCTTCCTAAAAACTGGCCAGACCAAACCACGAAGGCCCATTTACAGGCCATAAAGGGATGTACGACCCGTGCTTTGGGGTCTCATAAACCTAGACCTCCCTTTTTCTTCTTTTTAGACTTTCACTTTATGCATACCTTCTATGATCCATAATTTAGTCCACAACCCATCCTGCAGATCCTAAACCAAGATCCAGAAACAATCGTCAAGGGCTCCAAAACCACGAACCCTTCCACAGTCTGTAAAACTTACCATGGGCCATAAAACCCTTCTAGTTTCCTCCTTTACTTAGCAAAAGTTCCAATTTCCAAGACGCCATCTATGACCCATTATTATCACCCATATAACACTTCACAACCCATAAACACTGATGTTGTCCAAGCTACACCTCCTTTTTGAGGCTAAAGTGGTCATTGTCAAGATAACCTAACCAAGGTTAGCGTTGAATCCCACAGGGAATATGATAGACTTAGAAAAATTCAATTGCAATTCAGGTTGATAACCAACTTATCTCCCCAAGATGGGGGGGGGGGGGTTTATAATAACTATGAAAAGTAATTCTAAACTAAGACAAATGTTAAACCAGTATGAAGAGTAACTAGGGTATTATGTTACCATGATTTCCTAACTCAGTATTACCAGATAACCAAATTCTTTCCAATGTGTAGCATGTAAAACGATAAGTTAAGTTCACCAAACCCTTTGGCCCATGCTAGAGGTTGATTTCACTATGTGATTTGGTCCATCCCCGTATTGCGATATTACTAATCCTTACCTCTTATCCCAATACAAACTCCTCTTGGCCTAGTTCAGTTGATTAGACGAGAAACATCAATCAAATCTTGTTAATTAATATCTTTTCCTATTTATTAATATCTTGGTCCAGTCAGTAAAACTAGGTAGGTTCTAATGATGGACACCATTACAAGCATTCAACACAAAGAGAATTAATTAATACATGCATGTACACTTTTCAAGAATTATGAATTATCTGATTTTTCTTTATTAGTTCTTCATGGTTCCCATAGCCCTAGGTGTGGATTTAGCTACTAATGATCAGTGTAAATGCAAGACTTATGAATTTGAATAACATAATTGAGCACTTACACAAAAGAATTAAGTACAAGGAATCCAAACTCTTCAATGAGAATCACAAGATTAGAATCGAAAGATAAAATAAAGTTTTACAAGTGTTTCTCAATCTTTACCATGTTTCTCTATTGTTCCCTTCTGTTGTCTATGAATAATAACCTAGAAAACTTGTTTATAGTACAAAACCAAAACGAAATAGGATAATTGGGTCGGCAGACTCTATGAGGTACTCTACGGGCCATATAACAATTTATGGCTCGTGATCGGGCTTTCGTGGACTGTTGCTTTAATTCTAGAACCATCTTCAACGACTCCCCTCTATGACCCCTATAAGATTCTATGGCTTGTAGGGTGTTCCATCTGATGAACTTTTAGCAAGTCTTCACTTTCTGATCCTCAGTGCACGATACCAAGTCTACAACTCGTAAAGTCCTCTATGGCTCGTCTACATGTTCGTAGACTTAAATTCAGAAATCAACCTTTCACTGGAATTGCACACAAAACCATCCTTACAACTTGTAGAATACTCTACAACCCGTAAAGGTGTCGTGGAACTTCAGTTTGAGTAACTTTTGCACACTTTGCCCAAAAATAGTGTCAACCCTAAAATCCTGCAAAACAAACATAAAAAACATATCAAACCAACTAACATCGCATTGAGAACATATAAAATTCCAAATTTTAAGCATCAAAAGTGTTGTATTTTGACAACACATCAATACCTTCAACTTGAAATTGTTGCTTGTCCTCAAGTGATGGACTTAATCTACATAAGCAACACAATATCACACAGAATTCAATCTAATGACATACATCACATCAAATTCAAGAACAAAAACTCATATTACTTTCAAAATGCATCAGATTTCTTGTAAGAAAACCCACAGAAATCAATGCATGTGATAATACAACTATGACAAGCAAAGTAATTATCGACGAGCCACACTTTCTAATTAGTATTATATTAACAATACAATGTAAGTGTCCTCACAAAAGGAAGTCTCATATCTCATTCAAATTGATATTTTCAGGTATAACCTTAGGACTATGCAAAATCACTCACCCTCACAAAAGTCATTCAAATATCATGTTCAATACCATATGCTTGCCCCTATACTCTTGACTTTGACCTTTGACTACTTGGACTAGGATCACTTAAGGACTTTACTGGCTTGTAACTTAAGCTCAGGGTGCTTTGGTATGATTTTTTGGGATTGTAGTGACTAATGTCTCTCCGTGACACTGCATTTTCTACACTTTTGCCCCATCAACCATGTCACTTTTCATCTTATTCTCCCTTTCTCCTATTTCATACTTTTCTCGGTACTTTCTTTTCATTTTTCAACTTTTTGCCTTGTATTTGCACTTCATTTTTCTTTTTAATTCATTGCTAAGGCATTACTTATTTTTCTTGCACCCAATACATATTTTTTCTCCTTTTCTAAGTATTACTAACTTTCCCCCTTATTTTGTGTTTATGCTTACACCAGCCACCCTTAACGTATTTGGCCTGAGTTGAGGTGCACATTGTCCAATCTAGGAACCAGAAGGCCACTTTTGGTAGCCACCCTCAGCTTAGGCTTTTTTCCTCAATCAAAGTGCACATTGTTCAAGGAAGGACTAGGGCCAATTTTAGGATTTTACATCTAATAAAGCTAGGTTACTAGGTTTATACAAAGAAAAGGTACATGCAAGGCTCAAACATTAGGATCAAGGGATTTTTGACACATTTGGTTGGTTATTTAGGCTAAGTGGACTATTTTGAACAACGACCTAAGATCCTTTCTTAACCAACTAGACTATAGTCTAAATCATAGTAATAGGGCAAGTTTTGAATTGAAACACAATACATGAATTTAGAAAAGTAAGCTCATACTAACATGACACAGATTACACTATCAACACAGACTATCGGATCAGCCATCATGCTTTTTATCTCAATTCTTATCCCCACATATCAAAACAAGCACTAGTAGCACAATTAAACATGCATGGTTTGTATCTAGACTAACAAATAAAAAAATTGGTGGGTATTATTTTTCACAAAAAAGGCACAAAAAACACATGTATGCCATAGATATCAATATTTTATGCTGTCAATACTACTTACACATCCTAAACATGCTGGTTCAACAGAAATTAAATATCCATGGGGAAAAAGAACAAAGACAAGAAAACCTCTAGGATTCAAAATTTGGGATAGTTATAGGACAAGACTACTCAGACTCCACTAAGGCCTATAACTACCCACACCCTATTGAAAAAGAGGTGCATTGTCCCTAATGCACACCAAAAATGCAAACTGAAGTATTGGGGTCAAAAAGGTATACTTAGATGCCGAAGAACCAATCTCTGGCTGAATTTGGCCACCTTCAACCTGCCTAGTGGCATCCACAGTGCTAGAACTATAACCTGAGGGGACATCAACCCTCACCCTCTCGAGCTCATGAGCTTGTCGTATTTTGTCCTCCTACCTGGACTACCTCATGACAAGCTCTAGCTTTTTCTTCTCTGTCAGCCCCCCATGCAACTTCACTGTGTCTAGATCATCATTAATATAGGGCATCTTCTCGTGGAAAGGCTATAAAGGCTCCTCAGGAGCATATAAATACATCACTAGCACTGGGGGCACAGTCTATAGGTATGCCAATGGTGAGGCCAAGGTTGCTGTCATATCAGCCTGGATCCATCTGTAAGGTCGTCATATCTATTGGTTTGTTATACTGAGGCTCTGCTGGACTCGCAGCTCAAAAGCTTCAATGAGGGTATCCATGACTGTAAGTCAATCCTGAATAGTACCGACTGTGTATGCTTGCATGTGTCCCTCAGACTCTGTAGTTTTTTAGCAGACCCAGGGATTGATTTGTTGAATAAACTGAGTCAACATAGACTCACTGTGGGCTAGTCATTGTGCCATGTCATGTATAGACACCATAGCCACGTAAACCATGTCGATAGGTGTTGTCTATGTAGGAGTGGCCCGTGGTGCAAGAGTAGTAGTAGTGGACCCCCTCTCCACATCTGTCTTAGTCTGTGGGGACCTCTCTTATGTAGCAGCAGTGGTGGTGGGTGGAACCTCAGGATGTGGCTTTGGCGCGAACATCTTGGGCATAAGAGCTGGCTGGTATGGTGCTCACCATATTGCCACCGAGTTCTCCTCAACCTCAATTAGGCTGGCTTCCGAAGTGTGCTGGACCTCAATCAGTGATTCCAACATATGTAGACTCTCCACCCCCGATTCTAGACAGAATTTGTAGATAAGCAAGGAAAAGAATTGGAGGTAGACCTCTTTAAGGTTTCCTTTTGGATCTGCTCTACAATAAGACTAACCCAATCAATCTCATAGCCAGCCAAGATGCTTGGAACTAGAAACAAACATTCCAGCATCTATATGTTGTCTGCAAGCGTCAACTGAATCTATGATCTCATAATAGCCCACAAAAATTTGGCGGGAAAGCTAAGGGACGCCTTCACAATGTCCTTAGAAGATGTGGCTACCCATGCAGGGTCCGGGCCCTACTTGGCAATCGAACCTACCACCTATCTCATTAATCCAGCTCAACGACTCTGGTCTCTCATCAGAACCACGTCCTTGGTCTGCCCTACTCTGCTGTGGATCTGGGGGCTAGGAACTCGGGTTGAACGATAAGTAGTGGATGGTAGTATTTGAGATGTCCACCTGTCGGCCCCTCACTCTAGTGTGCATCAGTCTGGGCTGAACGAGGAGCTTCTTCCCCTTGGGAAGAGTGTTAAGAGCTGTGGCTGCATATGATGCATAGAACTCCCAAATGATGGTAGGAGAGTACATCCCTGGTGCTTTGGTCAGTCACTGGAGCCGTATCTGCAAATAGTATCCTGGAGACTGGGGACACTGTCTAAATTGGAGGAAATGATCCGGGGCTCCTCATAAATAGAGCGGACTAGTTTTGCCCAGTCATTACTCTGTACGCCCTCCATGTAGATATCCTGCATGCCCACAACACACTACTGACTAGTGAGAGCATCTTGTGGTGGTGGTGAATGCTGTGGTGGTATGTTCGAGGACTTTGTCTTTGACTCGTCGCCGGATCCTGACTCTGAATCTGACTCCTCTCTGGACGAAGTTATCTGAAAGGAGCTGCTATTGCTATTGCCTCCCCTATCAGATTGGATAGTGCAAACAATAATAGCATAGGTTTGGCTCTGCCCAAATCAGGTGGCAGCATTCGGGTTTGGTCAGATGTAGAGCTCCTCAACTGATCCACTAACCTTGGGGGTCTCCTCCTCCCCCAAGTTCTTATCTCTAAGTCTCCTCTGTATGGCTTGAATATCATCACATCTTGGCTTTGGGGCCATAGTACCTGAAACATACACGTTTACATAACATGGTTAGCCCCACAGGTCAAGAAACGAAATGAATAAATATATCAGACTTGGTTACAGACGGGTTTATGAAAGCACCTCTACGGGCCATATTGACAACTATGAGCATAAAAGGCTCTCATAGAAATAGTTTCCACAATTTTTGTTATTGAAATGGCATCTACGAGACCAAGTACGAAGCATAGACAGATCTACGAGTCGTAGACTGAGTCATAGATAATTCCAGTGTCTAAACTTCTGCAGGCAGG
>JAPFFP010001258.1:0-18085 GCA_026153255.1 Solanum medicagineum
TTTGAATGTCTTCATTGACATTTTCTAAAAATACATGAAGTGATTCAACTTAAGTTTTGGCAAATGATTTAAGATTTAAAGAGTTCATTATTTCATTCAAAAGGTAAATGGTGTACTATTTTTCTAATTTAAATAATTAAGAGAATTAAGTGAAATTTATAGAGCATCTTGTAACGACACTCCAGGTCATTTATGCTTTTTTTAGATATTTTCCACCTATTAGAGCTTAACTATAGCTACCCTGAGTCATTTCTGATTCACTGGCGCTAATTGTTTGATTTTTGGTCGCTCTTTTGAAAGATGTACTATTTTCTTTATTGTAGGCGAGATCAAAGTTGAAAAAATTTAGAAGTAAACATTGGGTAAACGGTCTCAGAACAAAATTTTGACTGTTGCATCAACTTTGGAATGTCCAAATTAGGCTAGGAGCATTTTGGGTTAGATTACAAGGATTTTTGGTGTTGGTTTCTGTCAGAAATTCCTTTTGCAATGCCGTTTGTGGTAAAATTCGACGTTTTGCTATTGTATATTGGGTATCTTTTTTTGACAATTTAACGTGTGATTTCTTATCCATTTTGAGTCAAATTTTTGTGAATTTTGGATCTATTTTGTGTGTTTTCTCGAGGCACACATTGTTATAATGCCAGAATAGACTGATTGAGCTACATTTGAAACAAAAATTCTCATGAACTTGCTATTTGCATTGAAATTTATGTAAAAAAATATTTTTCCTTATTTAGCTATTTTATATGGTTTTAGAATTGAAGTTGATCCAAAATTTGACGTATGAGCTTGAAACGACCCAAAAAGTGCCTGAAAATGTGCCTCGGAAGTGCCCGGGATCGTAATTTTTATATATCCGAAAATTCGTTCGTTATTTTGAAAATCCGACTTCATATTCTTGTTCAGGGGGCAAAATTGAGAGATGAGTCTAACCCGAATTTTAGAGCAACCCCGTAGCAAAATCTGAATTTTCAAAGTGAGTTGAAAAATAGTGTAAGTGCGCGTTCCTTCCGCGACACACACTAGTGTTAAAATTGTCCTCATTTTTGACTTCGGTCCAAGACTTTTACGTTTTGGGCCTAAGTGTTCCCATTCACTAAAATAGCTATACTTAGTCATATTTCACCCTCATATTATTAAAAATATTCCCCAATACTGACCAAAACACTTAGCCAAATATTTTACTCCCAAATCCAAGACTCAAACCATCTTCCGGATCTTAAGGATTTCACTCAAGCTTCAAGTCTCCATTAAAGTTTTCTTCAAGAAATTCTCTAAAGCTAGGATATGTGGGTTTCAACCATTAGGTCCTTTCACCCATGGTGCCCATCCTCTTTTCTACTTGAATTGCATGTTTAAAGTTGATTTACTGATAGGTCTTGATTATTATAAATTTCACTGCACAGTGCATTAGGGTTTCATAAAAGTGTGATTGTTTTAGCATGATTTGAGCTATAATCTTAGATATAATGTTGGATTTGATGAAGGATTTTGATGTATGTTGCTTGAGGGTGTTACAAAGTGTTGATTAAGGGTTTTACATGGGATTTACTTGCATGTTTTCAGTCTTGAATTGCATGGTTTTACCCTAGCACTACACACCCGCTAAGTGTTTGATAAAATGTCCGGTTATGATGTCTTGAGGAATTGAAGTTCCAATGTATGTCTTATGAGTTGAATGACTTCATGGTGATTTTAAGCTTTCTAAAGATATGTCTAATTTATGGAAATGTTGATGATGTTGTCGGGCCGGATTAAGCCCCTCTTTTAAAGATTTTACCTCTTTTGAGCCTTTGATATTGATGCTAATGTAAGGGTAATGTTGATGATGAACCATTCTCATGTATGATGATTAGGCCCTCCATTTGAGGTTAATGATGTTAAGAGCTACTCATGTCAGGTCTCTATATTTGTGCCAAGTTATTAAAGTATGATTATCTTATATATTCCGTGGGGTTAGACTTAGCACCGCGTGGACTAGAGGTGAGTCCCCAAGTCCCAAAACTATGTGCCACTGTAGGTGAAGGATTTAGAGGAAATTCCCCAAATCCCTAAGAGGCGAGTACCCTAAATATGAGGGCTTGAGGCGAGTACCCCGAGTCCGGGCTTGAGACGAGTATCCGAGTCCAAGAACTAGAGACGAGTACCCAGTTCACATAAGGCTTAGTGGATCCACTTAGTCATTAGGAGGTTTACCTTGGCAAGTAACTTCCCCCTTTCTTCCGGTGTAGGGGTAACATCGGGATTCCAAGATGTAGCTTGCTTGGTGTTATTTTATGTCGGTTGAGGTTTCTTCCCACACTTATATATTATATTCTACGTAAGATGGATGATTTGCAAAACATGATTTGCTAGCATTGATCATACATGCCATATTGTTATTATGCTATCTATTGCTTATACTTATGCATTTTGACTATGTTGTCTATCTCTTGTTGTATTGCATCCTACATACTTGTTACATTCAAATGTACTAACGCATACTCTATGCCTTCATGATGTTACCATCTAGGAACCAGAGCTCCTATTGATTCTTCTTGTGGCTAGACGGATATTCAACTTAGCCTTTGGTAAGTCCTCCATTCCGGGGACAATGGCTATTCTATAATATTATGTATTAATATTCTCTTTATTTTATCATATACATATGACTATGAGGGTGGGCCCGGTTGCTTGTCTTGGCGCTCGCTCTTATCTATGTAATAGAGGTGTTGTTGGACATGTGGTGTAGTCATACTATGAGACTTGACTCTCTTGCTTATTGTTGTCATGGTATCAAAGATGTCCCTTAGCCCCTTTTTCTCCTTTTATATATCTTCTCTTATTGTCATTTTAATTGCTTTCGTGACCAAGGATGTGTAATGATATACAAAGAGGCTTGTTTGGGGTTCCTTCGGGTTCCCCATTTGCTGGTCATGACTAGGCCCTAGGTCTTTTCATGGAAAAGATGGTATCAGAGCACTAGGTTGTTAGATTCTCGGAGTCCAACACACCGCATCGATAGAGTCTTATTCATGGTTGTGTTGCGCACCACAACTATGAGTAGGAGGCTATGAGACATTTTAAGAAATGTTTCCCTTCTTCATTTTCTAAGTCGTGCTATAGAGTTGGAGTAAGTTTTCCCCCCTAACGATTGTTCTTTGCTCTTCTAGTTGATCATGCCGCTTCAAAGAGGAAGGCAAAGGAAGGTTAGTTGAGGTTTTGATTTTTGATGGATCCGATTTTCACTATTCCTTTCTTTATTACTTTTGGTTGCTAATGGACTTCTTGTGTATCCTGATTATTATATGAACCTTTGGTGTCTATCCTTTTTATTGAGTGTACTGTTGCTAGAAGGTTCATAGGTATTGATCCGGGTTCGTATTGTAGTAAGTCATTGTCTTATGACTTGTTGGAGTAGATGTAGTGGATTTGATGTCATACTTGGGATGGAATGGTTGCATGCATGTTATGTCTTTATGGATGGTAGGACCCATAGAGTTAGATCCTGAATCCATAGTAAGCTCATCTTTGAGTGGGAGGTTGTCAAGTGGTAGCAAAGAAGGTAGGTCCATTTCTTGTCTTAAGGTACAATTGATCCCCAAGGGTTGCATTCATCATCTTGAGAGAGTTAAGGGTGTTGAACCTAAGGTATTTTCTATTAAGATGTTTCCAGTAATCAATGAGTTCTTGAGAGTCCTTTATGATATTTTGAATTTGGGGGTGTCTTTTGGTTTGACTAGTGTACCGGCTATGCTTATAAGTCTCATGAGAAAGATCTTTAGTCCCTACTCTAATAGGTTTATGGTGGTTTTTGGTGATAATATGATGGTTCGTTTCCCAAATAAGGTAGTGCATGTGAGTCATTTGAGGGTAGTACTACAAAGTTTAAAGAAGAAGGTTGGATGCTAAATAGGAGAAATGAGAATTTTGGTTGTAAGAGGTTGCCTTCCTAGGTGGTGTGGTGCCAGGTGATGGTATTAAGGTGGACCCTAGTAAGACGAAGGTGATTATAGATTAGCCTAGACCATGACTTCCATGGGTATTAGGAGCTTTTTGGGCTTAGCGGGATATTATCTGAGCTTATGAGTAGGTTCTCTTCTATTGTTTCTCCTACGACTTAGTTGACCCCAAGTAAGGCCAATGTTATGACCGACGTTTTGAGTAGGGTGATTTGATGGGTCCGGGAGTTGCTATTTCTTTTGTTATTCCTTTGTGCTAGTAGGATTCATGAGTGTGTGTGTGCACCCCCGAGGGTTACGTGAATTTATTGTGGCTAGTAGGGGTCTATAAGGGTGCCCCATGTTCTTATTGCATAGAAGTCTTGTCTTGTGATCGTGGTTGCACTTAGCTTGATGTATTGGAGGTCTTGGGGTAGTTTGGGCTACTTGCATAACATGCTTCCAATGAGTGTAGAACCCATAAGGTTGTAATATGATGGTTGAGGATGGTCCATCTATTTGGTCAACTACGACGGGTTAGTCACTTCTCTAAGATTGATCTTTGGCTCGAGTTTTGTCCCCAAGTAAGGATGAGGGTAGATGATATCCTTAAGTGTATTTTCGGACTAGGAGTGAGCACCTTGAGTATTGGTAGAGTTGCTTGGTTGACTTATACACCAGTTATGTTTATGGGTTTCATGAATAGGGTCTTAAGACCCTACCTTGGTATGTTTGAGGTGGTCTCTAGTGGTGAAGCATTGATTTATTTAGAGAGTGTGAACCATTTAGGGGTAGTGTTGCTAGTCTTGGGAGATGAAAGGTTGTTTGCTAAATATGGTAGGTGTGAGTTTAGGATAACGAGAAGGTGGTTAGAACTCCTTATGTATTATGATATGAGTGTGCATTTTTTCCCCAGTAAGGCTAATGTTGCGGTCGGTGCTCTAGGAAGCCTAGCATGTGTTGTTGATGGTGGCAAAGGGGAGACTAGTGGGATCCATCGGTTGGTTAGATCGGAAGTTAGGTTGAGGGAAGTTGAGCATGGTAATATAGTGTTCTTGATGGTTTCGAATCTTCTTTGGTTAAGAGGTCTAGATTAAGCAAGGCCTTGATTCCGCCTTATTAGATTTGGAAGTTTTGGGTGAGAAAGATGATAGAGTGTGGGTTTTCTCCCAAGGGGGAGATGGTGGTTTATGTTACCAAGTGGGTTAGGTGTGTTTAAGGTTGACAATTGAGTTACGGTTGTGAATCCTTATAGGATGAAAAGGAAAGTTGGTAAGGTTGCATAAGTTTGGGGATTGCCTATAGATAGGGGTTTGGTTAGTCCAATTCTTCATGCTTCTAGTGAGGGGGATGTGTTGGTGACTCTAGTGCTAGCACTCTTCGAAATTGTGGGTGACGTGGAGGATAGGTTGGCTTAGGAGAAGGTTCCGGTGGAGGTGTTGGATGGATGAGTGGAGAAATCGATTGATAATGATGTGGTGTTCGTCAAGGCCCTTTGAAAGAGTCGTCTATTCGTATGTGTCTCTCGGGAGGACGGTGCGGGCATGGAGAAGCAATAACTGTATCTCTTTCATTCTATTCAAGCTTACGATAACAGGTCAAGACCCTTTTGATTCTTGTGTTTCAGCTCCTATGTCATTGCATGCACTCATGTTTATGTTGACAAGTTCACGACGATTTTGACACTTATGTTGAGGTTTTGAAAATGGTGCTTTAAAGTGTATTGTTGCATTCTTGTTGGGGCTAATCTCTTTATGATTACTTTTCTCTTGTAGTTTCTTTGACATTCGAGGACGAATGTTCCCAAGAGGGAGATATTAAAACGACCCAAAAGTGCCCGAAAATGTGCCTTGGAAGTGCCCGGAATCGTAATTTTCCTATATCTAAAAATACGTTCGTTATTTTGAAAATGCGACTTGATATTCTTGTTTAGGGGGAAATATTGAGTGGGAAATGGGTCTAACCCAAATTTTTGAGCAACCATAGTAAAATCCGAATTTTCAAAGTGAGCTAAAAAATAGTGTAAGTGTGTACCTTCTGCGACTTGATTTTTGACTTCGGTCCAATACTTTTAAGTCTTGGGCCTAAATGTTCCCATTCACTAAAGTACCTATACTTAGCCATATTTCACCCTCATATCATTCGAAAACATTCCCCAATACTCATCAAAACACTTAGCCAAATATTTCACTCCTAAATTCAAGACTCAAACCCTCTTCCGTATCTTAAGGATTTCACTCAAGCTTCAAGTCTCCATTAAAGTCTTCTGCAAGAAATTCTCCAAAACTAAGGTGTATGGGTTTCAACCATTAGGTCCTTTCACCCATGGTGCCCAATCCTCTTTTCTACTTAAATTGCATGATTTAAAGTTGGTTTACTCATGGGTCTTGATTACTATAAATTTCACTGCACAGTGAATTGGCGTTTCATAAAAGTATGATTGTTTTAGCATGTTTTGAGCTATAAATCTTGGATCTAAAGTGAGATTTGATGAAGAGTTTTGATGTATGTTGCTTGAGGGTGTTACAAAGTGTTGATTAATAGTTTTACATGGAATTTACTTACACGTTTTCACTCTTGAATGGGATGATTTTACACTAGCACTACAAACCCGCCAAGTGTTTGATAAAATGTCCGGTTATGATTTCTTTCGGAATTGAAGGTCCAATGCATGTCTTATGAGTTGAATGACTTCATGGTGATTGTAAGCTTTCTAAAGATATGTATATTCATGGAAATGTTTATGATGTTATCGGGTCGAATTAAGCCACTCTTTTAAAGATTTTACCTCTTGTGAGCCTTTGATGTTGATGCTAATGTAAGGGTAATGTTGATGATGACCCATTCTCATGTATGATGATTAGGCCCACCATTTGATGTCAATGATGTTAAGAGTGACTCGTGCCATGTCTCTATGTTTGTGTCAAGTTATTAAAGTATGATTATCTTATATATTCCGTGGGATTAGACTTAGCACCGAGTGGACTAGAGGTGAGTCCTCAAGTCCCAAAACTACGTGCCACCATAGGTGAAGGGTTTAGAGGCGAGTCCCCAAATCCCTAAGAGATGACTACCCTAAATATGAGGGCTTGAGGTGAGTACCTGCGCTCGGGCTTGAGGCGAGTACCTGAGTCCAAGAACTAGAGGCGAGTACCTAGTTCACATAAGGCTTAGAGGATCTACTTAGTCATTAGGAGTTTTACCTTTGCAAGTAACTTCCCCCTTTCTTCCGGTGTAGGGGTAACATCAGGATTTCAAGTTGTAGCTTTCTTAGTGTTATTTTATATCGGTTGAGGTTTCTTCCCACACTTATATATTATGTTCTATGTAAGATGGATGATTTGCAAAGCATGATTTCTTAAGCATTGATCATATATGTCATATTGTTATTATGCTATCTACTGCTTATACTTATGCATTTTGACTATGTTGGCTATCTCTTGTTGCATTGCATTCTACATACTTAGTACATTCAAACGTACCAACACATACTTTATTCCTACATGATGTGACCATGTTGAAACCGGAGCTCTATTGATTCTTCTTGTGGCTAGACAGATTGTTCAACTTAACCTTTGGTGAGTCCTCCATTCTGGGGACAATGACTATTCTCTTACACTATGTATTAAGATTCCCTTTATTTTATCGTATACTTATGACTATGAGGGTGAGCCCCGTTGCTTGTCTTAGCCCCACTCTTATCTATGTAGTAGAGGTATTGTTGGACATGTGGTGTAATCATTCTATGAGCCTTGACTCTCTTGCTTATTGTTGTCATGGTATCAAAGATGTCCGTTAGCCCCTTTTCCCCTTTTATATATCTTCTCTTATTGTCATTTTAATTGTTTCTGCAACCAAGGATGTGTAATGATATGCAAAGATCCTTGTTTGGCATTCCTTCGGGTTCCCTTTTCAGCGGTCACGACTAGTCACTAGGTTCGGGTCATGACAGAGCTCAAGGAATTGTAGAGATTATTATGTGGGATTTGATTTGAGAGTTTGGTGCGGACCCTTTTTTCGCTCAAAATTTGACTGAAGCCCATCTTCGATGATTTTAATGTCAAAATGACTGAATTGACACTATGATTCTATTCTTTATAGTTGGACAACACTCTCAGATTGCCTAGAAAGGAAAAGTACCACTAGAGTAATCAGAGACGCGCAGAACCAATATACGGGAAAGCTATGATCTCCCATCTCTTAGATTTAGTATAATAAATGAATTCTATTTGGAATTGACTGATTGGGAAGCATGGAAAGGTGTTAAAGTCCCTAGGAGTATGCTTACATTAGCTACTATCGATGATTGTTTAGAATTGGCTATATGTTATGCGCATGTGTAGCTAGTTTGTCCACTTACAATTGCATTAATGGTCCTCTAGGTTGGTAGAGTGGAACTTTCACCTATTGAGGATTCATTGTGGGTCAAATATTGATTTTCAATCATATACTGACTGTCTGCTATACTTTTGCTTATTTGGAACTGACAGTGTTGTTATTTGACATTCTCAACATGCCTGTAACTGTTGTATTCTCTTTAATCGCATTTATGTCTTGTTGTTTTTATTTTTGGGCCTTAGTCTAGGCTTAGGCTAATGATTCCGTACACCCACGCTTATCATGATTGGTAGATAGCTATATTGATGTCAAGTGTGACTTGAGAGATGTATATCCCTGAAGACCAGACTAGCATACTAAAGTCTGTATGTCAGGTTCTGGCAGGTGCACTTGTACGGTTTTGATGATGATAAATGGAACCAAGTTCCCGGAGCTACACCAGTGGATGGAAGGCACAGTCCTAATTGAAGATGGATTGCTTTATAAGGAAACCAAATCAGAGCAGGAACTCAGAAAAGGAAGGCAATCAGGAAAAGGAGTCCTTTGAGTAAAAGAAATGCATGCCCTACTCAACAAAGGAGTCATACATGGACGGTTTTCTAGGGTTTAATATAAATACAATCTTTAACCCTAAGAGATATAGCTTTTGCATTGAAAACACTGTGACAGCATTCAAGCAAGAACACGGGCACTTGGCGAGAGCACTTAAGAAAGATCTAGAGTTAAGTTTTCTTGATTGTTCAAGTATGTTTGACAATCTTCTTAGAATCTTTGTGTAGGGATAAATATTGTAAAAAATTGTTTTTCTTTGAGTGAGTTGTAATTGCGAATGGGATTGACACTCAATAGCTGAGTTTAAAGTGTGAGTTGTAGGTTGACTTTGCTCGTTTGAAGTTAGTGAAGTTGTTGAAATCCAACTAGTGTAGCTAGTAGTTTTTTCTCACATAAGCAAGGAGTTTTTCCACTATAAGTTGTTTGTTATCTTTACTGCTTTCTTTATGCGTGTTGGTTTTGCTTATTGAACCATATTCACTAGCATCATAGGGGTACAAATCTTTACAATTGGTAGCAGAACAGGTCTTTTTAGAACAAGGCTAACAACCTCAAAAAGATAATGGTGGCCCCTTCCACAACACAGGAAAGAGCTACTCAGTCCAAACCTCCACTGTTTAATGGACAATACTACGGATGGTGGAAAACTCGAATGATAAATCACATTGATAAATCACTTGAATGATAAATCATATTGAGGGGGAACAACCAGATCTCTGGAATGTTGTGCTCAGCGGACCAACCATTCACATGAATGATGGTTCAACCTAATGTGCTCTAAGAGTATCCAAGGAACACAGCGAGTGGAATGATGCTGACAAGATTGACATTCGGACAATAAGGCAAAGAAGATCATATTGTGCAATGTTGCTCCTGATTGAATACAACAGGATATCGTCTTGTCAAGATGCTAAACAAATCGGGGATATACTGCAAGTTGCTCACGAAGGAACCACTCAAGTGAAAAGGCAAAGATTGATGATCTTAACCGACAATATGAGTTGTTCAGAATGCATGAAAGCCAAACCATACAGGTGATGGAAACCAGGTTCTTTACTATTAACGATGAGATCTACTCCTTGGGAGAAGTTATTCCCATCGGGAAGGCCATCCGAAAATTGCTGAGTGTGTTACCTGAATCTTGGGACAACAATGTTGAAGCCATTATTGAAGCCAAGGATCTAGATAGCATGACCATGGATCAGCTGATGGGAACTCTAGTTACTTATGAACTGAAGAAGAGTTAGGAGAAGGAACTGAACAATAAGAGGAAGGACAAGAACCTGGTTCTGAAAGCTACTGAGAAAGAGGACTTCGAGGAAGAAAACATTGCACTGATCACCAAGAAGTTCCAACAGGTACTATGAAGAGGAACTCGTGGACAAAGAAGGACCCCTCAACGAACAACTAAGAAAGATCTGAGGGAACAACTATGCCACAAGTGTGGAAATCCTGACGACTTCCTCAAGTTCTGCCCACTTTGGGCACTTGAGTACAAGAAGAATGTCCTAGAGAAACCCAAGGAAACCAGGGCTGAACCATATGTTGACAAGGATAGGAGGATGACAAATCAAGAAGCGGATCTCTCAGTGCAAAGAGCCTTAGCTGCACACTTAGTAACTCTGGAGAAGAATCTGATGGTGAGGCACCTGAAAACCAATCTCTCATGGCTGTTGAGGAACCTGAGAAATATGATTTCCTTGCTCTTGTTTCTATAGAGGAATCTGACATTGAAAGTGGCAAGGAACAGGTAATTATAATATCTGATCTCAAGGCTGACGAGGTTGACATCAAGCAGGAGAATCTGACACTAATGGTAGGAGCAGATTCTCATGATCAAGACAGTGCACTATTAGACACCAAGGTAAGTTTTGAACAAGCTAAAACTAATATTCACTTATACTCAAAGAAAAAGCTTGAGTCCCTGTCACAGGTCCTGATTGAAGCCTATCTAACCATTTGTGACTCTAAGGACGTTCTTCTAGAGGACTATGCTTAGTTGAGAATGGATAATATTGATCTTGAGAATGTCAATCAAAAAATATAGGCGGAAATTGACAGTCTTAAGTTCTCTAGAAAGGAGAAAAATGTTATGAGTCAGACCCAATCAGACCTGGAAGAAAAGGTTAAAAAACTAGGGGATGAGCTAGGTATCATGTCTAATAAGAATGAAGTCCTTCTAAAAGAACTGTACCAGATCAAAACTAAATTAGAGCACAATATGAAGTGGACTAAGTCCTCTACAATGCTCGATGATATGAAGCAAGGTCAATCTACCACCAAGTATAGGATCACATTCAAAATCAAAGAATCCAAGGATCACGCAATAGATCATAGAGTCTTGTGCACCTTGTGTGGGATGACCGATCATCTGATAGATAACTGCAATAAAAGCTCCAAGGCTCTTGATAGCAATATCTCCTACATCAACATGAATTATGTAGACAAAGGAGGGGAACAGGACAAAGGTATCCTCTTAGGAGAAATAGAAATAGGACAGGAAGAAAATATCCTCCTAGAACTAACAAGTACTGGTCAGGCAGAAGATATCCACCTATATTTAACTGGTCTAATAATGAAAGTAGATACTCTTCTAGAACCATCAGGACTAAAAAGATTAAGAAAGATCTTCCTGCCCGGGCAAAAAGGGATCTTATTCACCTTTTTTACAATCAAAAGGGACCCAAGTGGATCTGGGTACCCAAATCTCACCTATGTTAATTATCCAAGAACTAGTAGAAGGAAAATCAAAGCAGTGGTACTTAGACAGCGCAAGCTCCAGATATATGATAGGAGACAAATGCAACTTCCTTCTGCTGAGTGACTTCCAAGGCGGAAATATTAGCTTTGGAAATGGAAAACAAGGTTAAATTAAAGGTATTGGAAAGATGGGACTATCTATGTCCCAGTGCATTGACAATGTGTACTATTTGGAGGGGGTGAAATACAATTTGCTGAGTGTTTCTCAAATGTGCGATAAAGGAAATTATGTACTTTTCACAGCCTAGGAATGCAAAATGACAAATATTGTCTCTAAGAGGGTTATACTCAAGGGGAAGAGACACAAGAATGTGTATAAGGTAGACATCAATGGACCTTGTCAACCTGAGATGGAGTGCTTGAGTGCCATGAATGATGCATCATCACTTTGGCACAACAATCTAGGACATGCCAGCTTTTCTACAATCAACAAACTGATCTTAAAAGAGCTAGATCTGGGACTATCGGAGGGAAAGGTTAGTGAAGATTAAGTATGTGGAGCATGTGCTTAAGGTAAATATGTCAAGAGCAGCTTTCAACCAGTGGGACTAGTCAGCACTAACAGACCTCTCGAACTAGTTCACATGGATCTTTGCGGCTCTATGATAGTCCAAAGCAGAGGTGGGAACAGGCATGTCTCCATACTTATAGATGATTCCTCATGATTCAAATGGACCTTCTTTCTAAAATCTAAGGATGAAACTTTTGATGTGTTTGTTGTGTATGCTAAAATAGTTCAACACAATCAAAACTGCCATCTGATGAGTTTGAGAAGAGACCATGATACAGAAATTGAGAACTCCAGGTTCCTTACATTTTGTGTTGAAAATGGTGTGACCCACAACTTCTCAGCCCCCCGAACTCCCCAGTAAAATAGGGTTGTGGAAAGAAAGAATAGAACTTTGGAAGATATGGATAGAACTATGTTGATAGCAGTGATCTTCCTCAAAGCTTTTGGGCTGAGGTAGAGAACACCACCTGCTATCTCATCAACAGATGCATAATTAGACCTATCTTGAACAAAAATCCCTATACGTTACTAAAAGGAAGAAAACCAAACCTAGCCCATCTTCACTCTTTTGTCTATGTATGTTATGTACATAGTAATGGAAAGGATGCTCTAGGAAAGTTCGATGCCAAAAGTGATGAGGGAATTTTCATTGGGTACTCCTCTCATAGCATAGCTTACAAGTTGTACAATAAAAGAACTAGATGTGTGGAAGAAAGTGCACATGTTATATTTGATGAGGCCAGTTCCATGGCCGAGAAAGTTTTGCAGGAAAAGGTACAAATGCCAGGAGCAACTGACAGCAGGAAAGAGTCAGATAATGAGAATGACAGGGAGCAGACCAGTAGACCTAGTCCTCCCAGCTCAAGGTAATGTGTAGAGAGAAACATCTTCTAAGGTTATCCCTTAAGATGGAGATGGCACATCTAAAACATCTCACCCTGCTGAAGCTAGTTCCTCAGGCACTACAAGTAATAATCCTAGTCCTGAGGATCCATGATATAATTGAAAGCACAAGAGCTCACACTCTCTTGAAAATCTATTCACCTTTTTGGACTCAAGGATATCTACTAGATCAAAGCTCAGAAACATGTGTTCTTTCTCTGTGTATGTGTCCCTTGTGGAACCTAAAAATGTTAAGGAGGCACTGTTGGATAAAGAATGGATATCGACTATGCAGGAAGAATTGCTCCAATTTGAACGGAGCAAGGTGTGGCACCTGGTCCCCCTCCGGAACATTGCTCAATAATCGGCACTAACTTGGTCTTTAGAAATAAGCTGGATGAACAAGGCAATATCACTAGAAATAAAGCTAGATTGGTAGTTTAGAGATATAACCAGGAAGAGGGCATCGACACAATGAGACATTCGCTCCTGTGGCACGCATTGAAGCAATCAGAATGCTCATTATCTTTGCAGCCCAGATGGAATTCAAGTTGTATCAAATGGATATCAGAGTGCATTTCTAAATGGGCACCTGCAAGAAGAGGTGTATGTAAGACAAACTCCAGATTTTGAAATCCATGAGCACCCTAATTATGTATACAAGTTGGACAAGGCTTTGTATGGGCTGAAGCAGGCTCCCCGCGCATGGTATGATAGGTTGTTGAGGTTCCTTTTAAGTCGTGGTTAGTTCAGGGGTAAGATAGATAATACACTATTTATGAGGAAGAAAAGGACTCATGTGCTTATAGTACAGGTCTACATTGATGAAATTATCTTTGGAGGAACAAATGAAGAACTTTGGTGCAAACTTTGCAAAACTTATGGGTAGTGAATTTGAGATGAGCATGATGGGACAACTAAATTTCTTTTTGGGCCTTCTAATCAGTCAGATACTGGCAGGAATCTCTATTCATCAACAAAAATACATCAAGGAGCTGCTTGAAAAGTTTGGGATGCTTGACAATAAAACTCGTGATACCCCAATGGCGACCACTACAAAACTGGACAGAGATAAGAGAGGTATTAGTGTGGATGCCACCAAGTATAGAGGAATGATTGGGTCACTTCTGCACCTGACAGCTAGCAGACCTGACATTATGTTCAGTGTGGGTATGTGTGGCATTCCAATTAGCACCCAAGGAATCACACCTTCAAGATGTGAAGCAGATTCTTCGATATCTGAAAGGGGCCATGGACTTGTTTCATTGGTACCATAAAGGCTCTTCGTTCAAACTTTTTGGATTTGCCAATGCTAACTATGCTGGATACCTGATTGATAGAAAAAGCACATCTAGAATGTCTCACTTTCTAGGACCTTGCCTTGTTTCTTGGGCCACCAAGAAGCAAAATTCAGTTGCCCTCTCGACTGTTGAAGCTGAGTATGTGGTTGCCTCATCATGTTGTGCTAAACTTTTGTGGATAAAGCAGCAACTCATGGAATTTGGTGTAGTTGTTACCTGCATCCTCATCACGTGTAATAATACGAGTATAGTAAACATCGTGAAGAACCTGGTGAATCATAAGAGAACCAAGCACATCGATTTCCTATATCACTTCCTGCGGGACAATGTCGAAAAGGGGTTCATCGAGATAGTGTTTTGAAAAATAGAGGATCAGGTTGCTTACATTTTCACTAAAGCCTTGGCCAGAGATCACTTTGAGAAAAATCGTCTTCACCTAGGCCTAATCAGGAGGACCTGATCCCTTTTTTCTTCATGTCATTTAGATTGAGTATAGAATCTGCATTATAGGACAGATAGTTTGTGTATGCAGATACATGGTCCACAAACATCTCCAAGACTCCTTTATGGGGAACTAATGATATTACCCTTAGTATCTATCGCAACAAGCATATGGTTTCAAATACACCTTGTTGTTGCCTTCATCAGTGGAACAGGTAGGCTTCTGTCACCAAATATACATAGGATAGTCATGATTTATGCATGTTATAATCAAAAGATAGTCTGGAGCCTCCCTTGTAGAACTTGGTCCTTCCCCAAGTCTATATGTTGACTTTTGTTTTGGCAGGAAACCCAACATCTCTGCACATCAATGATAACCTCCCTTGGGATTTTAACAGTTGCTATGCACAAAGTTAGAAGCAGTGCATCAATCATTCATTGCTGACGCTTCACGTTCCCCAGGCCTCGTTTAAAAAAATCCACTCCCCCCAAATCTTTCTCACTTCCTTTCCAAGAAAACCCTTCTTTTTTTGAGAAAGAATATTCTAGTCAAGAAAATTAGAACGCCATGGCCATCCTCATCTGTTGCTCTAACACTGACTCAAATGCCACGACGCCTTCGCCACCCTAGGACCTGTGTTGAGGGAAACTTCCCTCCTCTCCCTTATCGGCGTACTTCCAGTCACCCCCACCATCGCCCAGAGACACCTCCCATGAAAACCCACCACCACCTCCTTCCACCTCCACCACCACACAACTCGCCTTCTCCCCTTCTCCACCTCCGGACCTTCCCTATTACACTCTGTGTTCGTCGCTCGGTATGCCAAAACCCTATCGAATGCCGGTTGATCTTCCTATTCCCAATCATGATTCTTCCTCCTCTTTTTTTACCTATAGCAAAGCGCTACCACTTCCTGGGCTTGTGTCTTTGGTCCCCCTTGCCACTCTTCCTCCGCCTGATCAAGGTGAGCCTAACTCTGGTAACAACATTCCTTTTGCGTCTGTTCATCGACGCCCTGGTCAAAGTCCTGTGATTAGGGTCCCTTCCTCTTTTGCATCCTCAAGTCATCCTAGGGGTCCCATGACTCGAAGCAAGAAGCATGTTTTTGCCTCTACTCCGGCGAGCACTAATCGGAAATGTCTCCACAATGGTAAGGTACCTGTCACCCCTTCATCTCCTATTCATGTTGATTCTTCACCAGTGGGGTCCCCTACACCTGGTTCTCCTGTCTCTGCGCAGACGGCCCGTAGTCGTAAAAAGCATGATGCTCACTTTTTTACCATTGGGAAGGAAAGGTATTTTGCTGCTAAAGTGGTTCTGAGGGGTCGGGCCATACACAAGGAGGTTCGTCAATTTCCATAGATTGAAACATTGTGTGCTAAACTTAGTGCACAAAATTGGCTGCATCTTCTTCTAGACACGGAACTTCTGGTGTACGAGGAGGAGGTTGTAGAGTTCTACACTAATCTGTCTGTTTTGGAAGGTAACGTGGTCACTTCAAAAGTTTGTAGGGTGGAACTAGTTTTTGAAAAGATGCGTTTGGGCAAGATTTTGCAAATTCCGTCTGTTGTCTTGGCAGAGTACATCTAAGATAAGGATGAGGACTATGTTCTTACCTCTACCTTCACTCAGGGGCGGGTCACTGACACTCCGCGCAAAATTCTAAAGAGTAAGATGCCCCAATTCCTGAAGCTATTATTTGAATTAGTTCATAAGGTATTTTGCCATGTGGGGAATATAGGCATGAGGCAACCTACAGGGACATGGGTCTGGCCCATGCATTGACCTTGAGGAACCAATTGACTGGACCACTTTTATAATTCAGCACATGGCCCGCATTGTTGATCCTACTCAGGCCCCTCATAATCTTGCTTTTGAGATTTTCCTATCCTACATGTTCAAGAAGTTCTAGGTCCCAGTTGGTGCAGGTCGTCCTTTGACTAAGAAGGACATGATCGACAGAACGACTGCACAAGAGTGTTGGTGTTTACATGTCTCTCTTGCTACTGTTGCACCTCCCAAGGTTGTTGATCTGATGTCGCAGATGATGCTTGATCTTCAGGCTACCCAGGCAGTGCAGGTTCGCCTTCAGATGCAAGTTGAGGACTTGACTAAGAAGCTAGAGAAGTCCCAGGCTGAAGTGAGACGTCTTAAGGATCAACTCATTAGTCAGCAGTAGGACCATAATGCCCGGGTGGACAACCTCCTTAGGATGCTAGGCTCTCCTACCCCCTCTGCCCCTGCTCCTTAATTGTTTTTGTTTGCTCCAGACAATCTCTTTTGGTTTTGCTTTCATGCATATATTTTTGGCAAAGCTGTGGATATTGGTAGGCTTGAAGCCACCCTGTTTTTGCTGTATATTGCTATGCATGGTTTTTCTTGTGCTATATTGCTTGCTCTATGTGGATGGCTAATATTCTTAGTTTTTGACGTGTTGTGCCTGTTATGCCTTAGGCCCTTGTGCTAGTGTATCCTGTTTATCAATTTTTTTGCAGGTTCACCTCATTTCTTTTTAATATGTCAAAAGGGGAATGATGGGGTTACAGCAGAAGCAGTTACGGTGTTTGCCATCATCAAAAAGGGGGAATTTGTTAGGTTCTGGCATGTATAGTTGTACGGTTTTGATGATGACAAACGGAATCAATTTCTTCAGGAATGAACGAAGCATTCCTTTCACTTTCTTGGAGGAAGAACAAATATGAATGACTTGATCTTTTGAAGGAGACACCATACTACGTACAAAAAATAATTAGATACTTTTTTACTAAATACTCTTTCTCTTAAACTTTGAATGTAAAATAAAGGGTTATACATAAGAATATAAGATCATGACACTCTACTAATATACTTTTATATGATGTCATTTATAATTTTTATAATATAATTTACTTGATCTTTTTATCCTTCAATGAAAAACTACTTCTTTAATATTTTGTAAAAAGAAATGTAAACAAATGTTCAAATAAATGCCAATTTCCATATTGAATACAATACAATTAATCAACCATAATTATATGCCTCTGCACGTATCAAATACTGATTTTAGAAAGTTATTACAAGTCATTTATGTAGTGTCATTACAGTTTCAGAATTGATTCTTCATATTCTTCATTTCCTAGTCATTAGTCTCCTGAAATTTAAATCCCATCCATGTTGTCTCAAGACCTCTTGAATTGTAGCATCAGCTGTCTGAGCTGGAGTAAATAGGGCGGGGATTTTTCCTTTAAAAATTTATGTGTTTCTTTTGATCATATTATATTTTAACTTGATGCGTTCAGCTTTCCAGTGCTTGTCTCCACGTTGTTGTTGCATTGCAATGATTCTCCACAATTTAGGCAGTTTTGTTATGAGCATGTTGGCCTCATAATATGTTTGT
>JAPFFP010001289.1:0-18083 GCA_026153255.1 Solanum medicagineum
TGCTACTTCAACTCTAGTCTTAAATTGATAAAATATTTCGATCAGACTTGAAGCAGGGGGCATTTGTAATTATTTAAAATTTATTAAATATAAATTTTAAAATAATTCGAATTATATTAAATTTATGAATGTACTAGTCCAAATAAATATTATGGATTAATATAATTGGGTTAATCGTTTTAGTCCAATAAATACAGATTTAATTGAAACTCATGTTAATTGATTTGGGATACAATAAAAGAGTCCAAATTAATAAGCTCAATATTATTTCATACAAGAGACCCATCTTGCGCCACGTGTCAAATGATGCGGCACGCCAAGTCAAACAAAGAAGCCAATGGGATCATGTCATTTGTCAAAATTACAAGCTCATTTCATTAAAGCCCAACATGTCATGTCACTTAAATTTGATTGGTTGAAGGAAAGTTTTCCTGTTATAATTCCACTATTCTACAACTATAAGTAGAGGTCTTCATAGCTCAAAGAAGGGGAAAGAATTCAAACAAAAAAACTAGAGAAAGCTCATGGATCAAACGCGTAAATTTCTCTACAAAGTTCAAGAATTTAACCATTCAAGCACTTAAGTTTGAGAACAAGCTTAAAACCTCTTGAGCTTAAGATCAAACTCAAGAACAAATTCAAATTCAAGATCGAGTTCAAGAACAAATTTCAAATTCAAGATCAAGTTCAAGAGCCCTTGAATTTACACTTGAAAAGGCGAATCAGATGATTTATAGAGAATGTAACACTCGCATTTTAAAATCAAATACTACAAATTGTTAGACGATGAATTCGCGTCGAGAAAATAATAATCAAGAACGAAAATATCGCGAACAATTTGTAGTATTTGATTTCAATTAAATCCGTATTTATTGGACTTAAATGATTAACACAATTATATTAATCCATAACATTTATTTGGACTAATACATTCATGAATTTAATAAAATTTGAATCATTTTAAAATTTATATTTAATAAATTTTAAATAATTACACCACTGTTAAAAAATAATGACATGAATGAGTCTTTTATTTAACAGCGATGTCATATGTGAACCAAACTTTTAAAAGATAATATAAATAAACCTTTTGTTAAAGTTTAATAGAATATTTGAGCCTTTTCCCATTATTTTATTACTAATTTTATTAATTGACCAAACAGCTTAATTATTTTAAAAAGTGTCTTCTCCCAAAAGAATACTTTTGGCCACCCAACTGCTGGGCCAAACAGGATCTTGATCAACATCAATCAAAAAAATATTATGAATAAATAAAATTAGTTATTTATCCATTACTAGTTTCTTTGTGGCAGTTTGGAATGAAGCAAGCATTTCTTTGTAGATTTGCCTACTTCAATATGGGTATTTTTTAAAAAATATTTAAATAATTATTTTCTATTTTATTCTAATGTATAATTTTTTTTCAAATTTATGGAATCTGCTTTAAGTATAATTTTTGGTTTTAAATTCATATACTTTAACTATGAGTTTGTTATTTTTAGTATCAGTAATATTTGTGTATATTATGTAAGTATTTTCGTAAATAATCAACGATCAATGATGAAAAATACTTTAATAAAGGACATCTCTAGACCTTTTCACATTAGATTTAAAAAAAATGAGATGATTTACTTCCGCACAAATATGTATAATAGGATATTTCAGAGCAAAAATTTAAAATAATTACTTAATTATTAAATTTAAAATGTAATCAATAATAATAATATTCATTAAATATTTACTTTACACTTAATATAATAATTTAATATCATTAAAAATAAATTTATGAA
The DNA here is from genome assembly GCA_026153255.1 of Solanum medicagineum. Lineage (NCBI taxonomy): Eukaryota > Viridiplantae > Streptophyta > Magnoliopsida > Solanales > Solanaceae > Solanum > Solanum medicagineum. Next base: position 1,791 of record JAPFFP010001289.1, read on the forward strand.
TAACAATTAACTTTTTAATCATTTCACATACTTTATGTTAAATTATCTTAATTATATAGTAAAAATGTTACTTCGATACAACCATCAAATACAAGAATAATTTTTTCAGAATGATGGTGCATTAAACAAAAAAATAAGCACGCTTCAAGCCAGGTCGGCCTATTTTAAGCACTTTGTACTTGTCTTAAATGCAATCTAGGTTCATTATCAATTTGACTTTAATATTTTATAGAAACAATTAAACAAACAATATTTCCCAACTTGTTTTTTCCTGGATTCATCACTCTCTCTCTTGAAGGTATACTGTTGGCTTGATTGTTTTGGTTCTTAGATAAACGCATATTTTTTAACTTGAACGGACAGAGAAGTGAATTGTTGTTTTATTATTATTTTGAAAAACAATTACTTCTTGACGAAAACAACAAGTTTCATAGTTTTAACTTAGAAATCAATAATGTCTATATCATGATTGTCAATACTAATTATAAAATGTAGCTGCTATTAATGTCTCAAAAGGAATCATTCATATATGTATTATATACACTAGTTTTTGAGAACGTGTGTTGCACATTTATCCTTGACTATGATAAAAATTTGTATATGTCTAATCTCATATTGATTATTATTTATTGCATAATATGTTTGTATTTACAACTGTGTTTATATATAGAGCTTACATTTTCATCCAAAAGAATAAAAAAATGATTTCAAGCATAATATTCTAAACCAATATTTATATTCTATTGAATATATGTTTATTAATACAAATACACTAATTATTTTTTTAGAAATTTTAGTCTCCTTTTAATAGTAAATATAAGTTTAGTAGATTGAAAGTAAACTTTTTTATAAGCTGTATAGAGATTTGATCGACATGTCCTTCTTATGATAAAAAGTATTGTGAATTCTTGATATATATGGCGAATTATTCAAAAATCCAAATTATGTCTTCTATAATGAAATCTTCTAAGTGATTTACAAATCTAAAAAAAGTATATAATACATTGTAATGATCTTGAAGGTCATTTTTGACATTTTCAACAAAATTATCAATTTGCCCTTCCCAAAAGTTGTCTTGGGTCATTTTTGGTTTAGTTTAAAAGTTAGATTTTGAAAACTTTGTTAAAAGTAGGAGTTTTGCCAAAAAAAAGAGTGTGTTGCAATTCCAGTGGTTCCGAATGCTGAAACTAACGATAGAAATGACTTCGTTACAACTTTTAAAGCCTCTGAGATTATTTTGAGTCCTAAACTAATTTAAATGATCTTTCTCAAGTTTCGTGCCAAGGTGGTTTCGAATTCGAAGTTTGATAATTTCATTTAGGTCGGAACATCGTTTTGGGTATAGTTTCATGTTTAATTTGCGTTCATGGAGTTCCGAACGAATCCCGAGAGTCCGTACTATGGTTCTTTGAGCTGTGAATTGCAGGTTTTTAGCTGTTTCTGGTGCAAGTAACCTAATGCTCCGCTTTAATGGAGTGTAGTGTCTCAAGACCTCCATGTTCGTAGAGGTGGGCTTGCATTCGCGGAGTGCCCAGTCCCCTAGCCTTCGCGTTAGCGGAGCACTGCTCCCTCTTACCTCTGCATTTGTGGTTAGTTATCCGCGTTTGCGGAGTGTAAAATTTGCCTGAACAATATCAATTTTAAAGTGACGGGTTTAATTAATATTCCATCATTTTTAACACTTCAAGCTGCGTTTTAGAGAGGGGGTTTTTCAAGGTTTTCGAGGCAAATTGATTGGGTAACTATTTTTAACCTATTTTCTTCAATTTTCATTGACTAAATTGTATTTTTAACTTGTATTTTGGAGATTTTAATAAGAGAAATTGGGAATTTTCGGGACATGTTTTCCTAATACTAAATAAATGATTTCTACCTCATTTTAACTTCATTTTCGAAATAGTTTTCACTGTTGAATTCCTTATTTCTTGGAGAATGTTTTCATGTATTAATTTTAAGATTCTTATTACTTATTTCTTCATGGAATTCTTGACCATATTGTCCTTTCCATTTGAATTGATTTAAGTGTCAGTAGATTTGTTATATGATTATGATGTTATATTTGAATAGAGTTTGGTGATTCAGAGTATCATAGAAATGGGAAAGATTTCGATTTGACTTGATTCAAGAGTTTTTCTAAGGCAAGCGGACTTCTAATCTTTTGTTAGGTATGATTGAACCGTGTATGCTCCTATGTGTATGAAATTGATTACTTTAGGGTGGGCCTTGATTATGAGGTTTCAGATTTAGTGATTGTTCATATAATGATATCTTGACTTGCAGATTAATTGTGGGTTCGTAATATATGTGATCTTGTGAATAATTTAATATTGATATTGAGATGAAACTTATATTGAGATACAATTGATATTGAAACTGATTTGATATTGAGGCACTGATAATAATGATATATTGATGATAATGAGGCATTGATGATATTGATGGTATGATAATATTGAAATTGTTATAATGTTGACACTGTGATATAATTGAGATCATGCACATTGCTTCACTATTATTTACGCTTTTGACATTTGTGATGGCTACGACCAAAAGATGAGTAAGGTAATATATTGATTGGTGGCTAAGGTTTCTACTGGTTGATGTTTAGTCAAGGTTTCTTCTAGCGATCCTAGATAATATGTCAATTAATATTAAGTCTGAGGTTATTTCTGGAGGGATGAGCATTGGCCGAGGTCATTACTAGCAATGTTCACTGATACATGGTCTATGTGAGACCCTCATGAATTCCCTTCTGATACATATATTGATCAACAGATATGTATCATAGGACAGATATTCATCACGATTATTTGCCATATTATTTACATCCCATGACATCCACTTCATCTCATATTACTCTTGCTTTGATTTTATATTATGAATTGCCTGTGGGACTGCATTTTATTATATCATTTGACTTGAGTATCAGTTGAATATATATATATCTGTGTGTGCGTGTGTGACATGAGGTGATGGGTATATCTAAATTTTTGTGATTATATATTATATTGTGTTTGGACTTTCCTGAGTATGGGTGTGTAGTTCGGCAGTATGTGGATGAATGTTAAGGAGTACATGTATTCTTCATTGCTTCGCCTTAGGTTAGTTTCCATTTTGTTGAGTACCTGTGATTTGGTGCTCACCTTTTGCTACATTTTTGTAGATTGTGAGCCCGATACCCCTTGTTTGCTTCCTTCTTCTGAGGATCGAGCTTCAAAATCACTTGTCAAGTAGTTGTTTGTATCTTCGGTAGGCCTTCGAGGATTGTACCTTATGTTATGTTTTATTAGGGGACTAAACATTGAGACTTGTATTTTCATTGGTGTATACTTATTATAAAGGCTTATACATGTGACACCAGTTCTGGGATGGTTGTAGTTTTGATTTCATATAGTTCATTTATCTTATTAGACTGTTTATCTTCTATTTTATGATCATGTTGAGTTGTTTATGTTTGGGAGGGCTTACCTTGGTTAGATAGGTGAGTTCCATCACACCCCGATTTTGGGTCGTGACAATTTGGTATTAAAGCCCCAAGTTTATAGGCCTCAAATTTTTACAATCCTAGTCTAGTAGAGTCTTGAGGATCAGTGCGGAGACGTCCATTACTTATCCTTGAGAGGCTATGAAGTTTGTTAGGAAATTCTCTTTTCTCATTCAAATCAATTCGTGCATAGGATTTGTTTAAGTGTTGAGTGGTCATGTATCCTTTTGACATATGGCGAAGACTATAGCTACAACAACCATGAGACAAAGTGAGGCAGCCCAACCTTGATGTTGGTATTGAGACCCCAGCTAGGGGTAGGGGCATGCCAGAGGACGAGGTAGAGGCCGAGGCCGAGGAGCAGCTCCGGTGAGAGATTATGAGCTAGATATCTCCCCCGAGCTAGCTATGGAGCCTGGACAGGAGTAGGTTCTTCATGAGTTTACTGGAGCACCACTACTATAAGATATGCTTTTGAGAGTTTTATGGGTGTTAGAGACTTTGGGGCAGGCAGGTAGTCCAGCTAATACATCTAGTACTTCACAAACTTGGATTAGGTTTAGGGTTCAGCCTTATGATCAACAGCAGGACCTCGAGCACTAGGTTCAGGTGTAACAACCACTAGGAACACCGATTATTGAGATTCCCCCAGTAGCAGCCTTCACTGATAAGGAGTAGCACATATACGAGCGGTTTAGGATGATAAAGCCACCTCAGTTCCAAGGTGGCAGAACAAGGACACACATGATTTTTTAGTTGCTTTTCAGGAGTTTCTTGAGACTATGGGATTGGCAGAGACTCATGGTGTGTGATATGTTACCCTTTAGCTCAGTGGGCTAGCCAGGGAGTGGTGAAGGAACTATTTTGGATCGTTTCTTGTTGTGTCTCCTCTGATGACTTGGGAGACATTTTGTAGTGCCTTCTATGAAAGAGTTTTTCCTTAGAGTGTCAATAAGGAGAGTCATCTAAGCTTTGCGAGTTTGAGATAGGGCACTATGACCATTTCAGAGTATGAGGTTCACTTTTGTCATTTGACCCGTCATGCTACAGTTATTGCTCCTACTGATTCGAAGAGAGTTCACTGGTTTATGAGTGGGTTGACTAATTCTATCAAAAATTTGACATTTTCGGTATTCAGAGATGGGGCATCCTTTCAGTCAGTTGTTAGTGCCGCCAAGGGGGCAAAGCTGATTAAGAGAGAGGAGTTTAGGGACCCAAAAAGGGTCTATACATTGGGACAATACTCGAAATGCCTCATTAGTAGAAAGGTGGTTTTTTCAGCACTGCAGGGTTTATGCAGCCTTACTAGTTTCAAAGGGAGGACGAGGCCCTTGTGATTCTTATAGCTCAGGTTACAGTTCATCTGGTCCTCAGTAGAGACATATGGGCCGGGGTGGCTACAGTATTCCTCCTGCTCCATAATACCACTCATCCATCCCTAGATCTTGCTTTGGGTGTGGATATCCGGATCATATTATTCAACAATGCCCTATAAAGACCTAGGTGATGGGGCGGCATTATAACAAACCTAGATGGGGGTTTGTACTCATCAACCTAAGAAATGGGGTGGCATCACTCATTCTGAGCCCTACCGTTCCTACTTCGCAGCACCAATCAAAGATCCAGCACCACTAGCTAGAAGTTCAGCCTTGCAGACTACGGGTCGAGATAAAGGTGAGACTGATAGAGGTGGATGCACTGGATGCAAAGGGGTAGGTGTTATTTCCGCCCATTCTGGTGGTAGAGGAGCAACTTCTTCTAGTAGAGATTTTCAAGGTAGACCCGAGGGGGAGGCCTCTGATGTTGTGATCACAGGTATTTTTCTGGTTTGCCATTGCCCTGTATCTGTGTTATTTGATCCTCGCTCTACTTATTCTTATGTGTTTGCATAGTTCTCCTTGGGGTTTGAGTTGCCTTGTGATACTATATTGTGCCTGTTCATGTTTCGACTTCGGTAGGTGAGCTCTTAGTAGTGGATCAGGTGTACCAATCCTATCTTGTGACCTTATCAGGCTATGATACTTGGGTTGATATGATTATCCTTGATATGGTTGATTTGATGTTATATTGGGGATAGATTGGCTTTCTCCTTATTGAGCTATTCTTGACTTCTATGCTAAGACTATAACTTTGGCTATTCCGAGCGATAGAGTATTGTGTGGTAAGTTTCAAATGGATCCTACCCAATAAAGTCATATTATATCATAGATGTTAGTAGGTCAATGTAGTCTTGCATATTTGGCCTTTATCTATGATACTGGTGTTGAACCACCACAAATGGAGTCTATCCCTATTGTTTGGGAGTTTGCTGATGTATTCCCTTCAGACCTTCTTGGAGTCCCTCCTGATAGGGACATTGACATTGCTATTGATCTTGAGCCAAGCACCAAGCCCATTTTTATTCTTTCCTACCGTATAACACTGGCGAATTTAAAGGAGATAAAGGAGAAACTCCAAGATCTCTTGAATAAGGAGCTCATACGCACTAGTATGTCTCCATTGGGTGCCTCTATTTTGTTTGTGAAGAAGAAGGACGACTCTTGAGGATGTTTATTGACTATAGACGACTGAACAAAGTGATAGTCAAGAATAAATATCCCCTCCCTATGATTAATGATCTATTTGACCAGCTTCAGGGTGCAACTATGTTTTCCAAGATTGATTTGAGATTCGGATATCATCAGCTGAGGATCAAGGCTTCCGACATTCCTAAGATAGCTTTCCGAACAAGGTATGGGCACAATGAGTTTATTGTGATGTCCTCAAATCCATTAATGCCCCGATAGTGTTTATAGAGTTTATGAATTGTGTATTTCGGCCCTACTTGGATTCCTTTTTATTGTTTTCATTGTCGATATATTGGTCTACTCCAAGACCAAAGAGGATCACGAGCAACACTTGAGGGTTGTACTCTAGCAGCTTAGAGAGGAGAGGTTGTATGCCAAGTTTTCTAAGTGTGAGTCTGGCTGAGTTCAATGGCGTTTCTAGATTATATTGTGTGTAGAGATGGTATCTAGGTTGATCCAGCTATGATTTAGGTAGTTCTAGATTAGACTACGCCTAACTCGACCATTGAGATTCATAGTTTTATGGGCCTAGTGGGTTATTACACGCGATTTGTTTAGGGCTTCTCTTCTATAGTAGCTCCATTGACTAGGCTCACTCAGATGGATGCTCCATTCATATGGCCAGATAAGTGTGAGGAGAGTTTCCAATAGCTCAAGTATTTATTGACTACTGTTCCTATATTGACCTTGATGAAGGAGGGTGTCAATTTCACTATATATTATGATGTGTCTGAGGTTGGCTTGCGAGGAGTCTTGATACAAAAAGGGAAGGTGATAGTTTATGTCTCTAGGCTATTGAAGACTCATGAGAAGAACTATCCTACCCACGACTTGGAGTTGGCAGCAGTTGTGTTTGTGTTTAAGATGTGGGGACACTATCTATACGGGGTTCTCTAAGACATCTTTACTGACCAACATAGTCTACAATATAGAAGGACTTGAACTTGAGATAGAGAAGGTGGATTGAGATTCTAAAGGATAGTGATGTGACTATCTTATGGTGTATGATTTTCACAATTACTTATGTACTTTACAAGATTTAATGATTCCTTACTATGACTTATGATTATCCACGCATCTTACAATCTTTTCTTAAGATTGTATTATGATTTTCAAATGACATTGACCTTGTTTATGACTTACTAATACCTTTTAAATGTTTGACTTGTCATGCATCCTAACATTGATCATTGCATCATTGCTTTTATGTCATGCATTGCATTGCTCATATTCTTAGTATATTCGAAGTACTAATGCATATATTTTGTGTACATTATTTTATAATATTGGGCTTGGCGACCACCCTACACACTCTTGTGGCAAGATAAAAGACATGTTCACTTGATTGGTGAGTCTTCATACATTGAGGGCTACGAATGAACTTATAGTTTCCTGTTATGTTTGGACTATATTGTTACTTGGGACTATCTTTTTTTTCTCATTGAGGGTGAGCTAGGAACTTGTTCTACTCCATCATTTATGTTAGTATAGTAGAGGAAAGTATGGACAAAGAAAATGTTCCAGTTCGTTTATTTGGGCCTAAGCTTCCCTTTATCTTTAGACTTTATTTCTAAGACTTACCTATTATTTTGCTTCCTATTGTTGATTTACTTACCTTATGTATGCTTGATATGCTAAGATGACTTGATTGGAGTTTTTTCGATAAACCTAATCATCATGTCACACATTAGACCTAGCTTGGATTGTGACATGTGGCCCATCTTTTATTTTTGAGACTAGCCTTTTGTCACGCCCCGGGAGGGTACCCTTGGCGTGGCCTGCACTTAGAATTCATTGCTGGCTCCTAGCGAACCACTTGGCCACATCACATTCATTTAATCAGCGGAAGACTTAAAATAAAGAGAACAATAAGATGGGTAAATCAAATCATCAATCTGTCTCAATATATAGAGGCCATAGGCCAACAATCACCTTCAATTCTCTGACATAAGAATAGTTTTTAAAAGAAGTTAGTCAAGAGATAAAAGTCTCAACATTAACTCATCACTATCTAGTCTATAAAGCCTCTAACTCTACAATCTAGATGGTGCCAATGACAGGTTCATGGCTACCACAAATCAAATACAAGACAATCTAAACTCTAGTAGCTAGATGATAGTAATATGCAAATCTTCCAAAAATAAAGAGGTCTCACGGATTAGCTGAATGTGAATAGATCCTCAATGAAGCGCCAGTTGATGATCTGTAATACCTATCTCTACATCATAAAATGATGCAGTCCAAATAGACGTCGGTATGTGGAATGTACAAGTATGTAAAATGGCTGAACGGAATAGATATAGGACAAATAATATAGAATAACATCAATTCTGAAGGTACTCGATCAAAATGTCAAATGTCTATCTAAATCAAGAATTAGACAATGACCCATCAATACCATCTAATCTAATCTAATCTAATCAAACCAAATCAGAGTACTATCAGTGCAGAACCTATCTGGGAGTTTATCTAACAGACAACCATCACCTATGAGCCGGTGATGATACAACCAAGCAATGTCGCTGCCACATCCATCCAACACCTTTCTAGGGTAAGGGGCATCACATCGGTGGATCCACAATAAATAACATCAAGTCCTCATTTGGGACAAAGGAAACATCTAGTTTTATGGTTCAATCCTCTCCTATGTTGGCCATATAGTTATTGAGTTTGAGTTGTTACTCTTACTCGATTCAGTGCTCAATACTCCTCCCAAGACTCAACAAGCTCATAAGACATCAATCATATGGATTACTCATCTAACTAGTCTCATTGGACATTGTTAACTTAATTCATTATATCAACCATCAACTCTTGGGTTTAGGATCATTATCTTATGATTAATTTCATGATCCTTAAGACTCAAAGAACATCAATTTCATCAACATCATCATCATCACTCTCATATTAGGGTCACAATCACGGTCACGTGCACATTCATACCGTCAAGACTCTTGACTCATCTCCTAAGTTCATTCTTGCAATCTTTTATGAAAATAACATGTAGGGTTTTCTGAAATAACTCATGAAATGTATTTAAATAGAAAAATCAAGTACATGATGATCATCGACATATGAAAAAATATAAAATATATATAATTTACATGAAAGCATTTACGAAAAAAATGTGTAAAGGTCAATACTTTCACAATCTCTCTACTACCATCAATGGGTGCACATGGAAGAACATTCCCATACTTTAGTTTAGCCTTATATACCTGGAAGGTTGATATTACAATCAAAATTTGATGAAACTAGCTTTCTTGGAGAAAATCCTTGATCTTTGTAGTTCTTTTAGAGTGAAAGATCTTGGAAAGATATTAGTTGAAGGGCTTCTCTTTGATTATTGAATTCTTGACTTAGAATCTTTAGAGTTCTTGATGAAGAACCCTAATTCTTGAAGAAGAAGAATCAAGAAATGTTTTCTTGAAATTGTTTTCTTGAAACCCTAAGTTATGATTTAAGATTCTATTTGAGATTCATGAATTGATGAAGAAACTTAGGTTGGATAGATTGAAATTTTTGAACAATAATTTACATTGAGGATGAATCTTGAAAGGTAACCCTAACTTGATGATTTTCTTGATAATTTTGGAGCGTTTATGTTTAGGAGTTAAGGAGAGGGTTTTACTTATGAAAATTGACATTTTATACATTTAGGGACCTTAAATAGGCCCCTAAAGATTTTAGGATAAAATTACCCTCAAAATAAAATAAAAGGACATCACTGAGCTTATCCAGAAATGGTTCCCGTCAAGTCTGCGACGCGGAGCTGTCACAAACCTTCAGACAACTCTACACGTCTTCACTAAAAGGGTCATAATTGTTGACTCCGAACTCCAATTAAGACGAAATTGGATGCATTGGGAAGCCAATTCAAATATCTTAAATTTGATATATTATATGTAACCTAACTCATTATACTTTAGGAGATATGGTCATTTGAATTTGACTCTTCTATCAACTCATATGAAAACTTAGTCGGTAGAAATTCTTTGGACTTGGCTTGATGTAAAAGATCCCTTATGACTCTAAATATAGCTAATATACGTTAAATACTTAGGAATCGATACTAGCATGTATATACAACCTAAAAGTCATTGGTCCATCTAAATTTTATAAAATCTTACACTGGAACTCAAATGCTAAGAATATTTTTAGCTTAACTTTGTACTAGAGGGTTTGTGTGACCTTAGATCATCTCCAATTCTATTACCACACTAAGAAATTGACTTTAACACCTATGCTCAATTAAGAATTATCAATTAAAATTATATATCATATAAAGGATGACTCGGTCTTAGCTTAAAAGAATTAGGGTGTTATAGTAACTTCCCTTGGAATCATTCGTCCTCGAATGATGAGTAAACTAGGAGACTTGTCAAGCACGAATACTATCAAAAACTCAAATACTCAGATACTCGAATACTCGTTCTCAAGAATAGACTTCAAACTCAATATCTTGAATTTAAACTTTATCTCCAAAGTCATTATTAGGCACGAAAACCATCAAGGACTTGCATACTCAAGTATGGAGAGACTCAAGAGGAACATCAACTCAAAGACACAAACTCAACTCCATTATCACATTTCTGGAGTACTCACTCTTTTCCATTGCCTATTACTCATCTATTATCATCAACATTATCATCAAGAGTGGAAAGGAGAATTACTAAAAGGGCTTCGAATGAAAAATCATTAGTATGATTCAATCAAAAAAATCTAATTTGAGAATATTCATAACCTCAATATGATCTCCCTCGTCTTTCAAGGCTCAGTTTGAGTTTATAGAACTATATAAAGTGTAAAATGCAAGTAATATCTCATTCAACATAAGGTTGGAAACTCTTAGATCTATGAGATAAGATTAGAATCGCTAAATGAAGTTACTACTTCTCCTCTCGAAACCAACATAAATGACAATCAATCAAGAGGCGCATGGGACTAGGCCATGGTCATGGCCTTCATACACAAGAAAGGAATGGAAGATCACCTCGACTGAAATATGAGGAATATATGAGATGGAAATTGATTTCCTATCTTGATCAACCCATCACTATTGAAAACTAAAGATCTACTTTATTTTATCACCTCATCATCTCCCCCTTAGCTCAAAGATCGTCTCTCTGAGTTTGCAAATCAATTCCCCTTTCTAAGCTATAAGCATACATCTCAACACGATCAAGGAATCACTACCCACAAAAACATCTTAAACTCTTCTGTTATACTATAGTCGCATATATAAAATAGCCACTAAGATACCCTTCGAAGATACGACTCTTAGCTTCTTCCAGTCTCTATGGAAATCTTTTTATGTTTGCTACTCTTATTTGCGTATGTAGACACTTCCCATAACTCTTACAATCTAACCTCTTCTTTTGTCTGCTAACACTCAACTCCTATGCTCCCATAAATTTAATTGTATAAGAATTAGACTATCATGGAAAAATCATTATCATATATCCATAAGCCCCGATCGACTTAATTACTAGGGAAAGAATGCTTCCATCAGCCTACTCTATGTTGACAACTCAAATATGCTTCCTAGATTCTTAGAGCAGTCATACCTTAGAGCTTCACATACCTTTACACAATCATGAATACATATCATAATCCTCTTCTTACCTACTAAGTTTATCCTCATTTAACTAGTCTTACCTAAGGGGAACTTGTACCCTGCCTATAGTATCACTTTTCATACAAATCAGAGTCTTCATCTTGAACATACACTATGGCAAGCCTCTTAGATCAAATCTCCGACCAAGACTATCACTCTCACAATCCTATCTCCTCTTTCACACTACTCCGCAAAATTCAAGCTTTAGGGTCTAGTACTAATATATGTATCACACACTTCCCTCATATTACGCCAACCCATAACTACCTTTACACTTCCCTCATATTATACCAACCCATAGCTACTAGGTAAAAATTAGGAATATAAGGTTACTAAAATCTCATAGCCAATAATCAATCAACACATTACCTCTTCATAACTCATGTACCACTCACCCATTCACTATACCTCCTTATCTTGTTAAGCTTATAACTCTATGAATTTCATGGGGCTCTCCCTCAGAATCATGAGCCTAGTTTAGATCTAGCACGTCAAAAGTACTTTGCTCCCCCTATTCAACATCTATACTTCACCCTCACTAATACAAATATCAGAATATATCAACATAGTCCTTTTTCTAGTTTGAGCATGCTCTAACATATTATAACAATAACTCTTTGTCTGTACCTCATCATAAAAATTATAGGGTACTTATGACTCTTTCATCAAACTTATGTGAATCGACTCATCACCCCATTAATTCCTAATCGATACATAACTCTAACTACAAGCCTTAATCAGCCATCACTCTTGCTATCTTGTCCCTTTCTTCCCGTCATCGTCCTTCTAACTCTAGGATGATTCAGTTCTACTCAGGGTTTGTAAGACCTCAAATCTCACTCTTAGGTGGTAATACTAAAGTTTTAGATATATGACTTTCTCTCTTATGGGTAACATCGAATGCAAGTTTTGGATAGGAGAGTCGGGGATACATCTACAACTAACTCAGACACACAATTTATATGAGCAATAGTCTATTCTTTAGAATGAATTAACTCAACATACTAGTCGGCTTTGCTTAAGTCTGGTGTTATTCTGATTACTTTATCATAGAGAAACTTATTGGCAAGGGTCTGAACATTATTATTTCTATCATCTCGTAGATTAGATATAGTTGAAAGGTTTGAGCAACACACAAATCATCATAAGTTTCTTAGGGAATAACTCTATTGCATGATTAAGAATATGAAAGAAGTGAGACAATTCATAATGTCCAATAGCCTCCCTATTATGGATGTGGCACGCTTCACACCAATAATAAGGACTCTACTAGACAGGACTTCATAGACTCCCTAAGACACTTGAACTCTGTGCTTTGATACCAAGTGTGTCATGCCCCGAGAGGGTACCCTTGGTGTGGCAGGCACTCAGAACCATTGCTGGCTCCCAAGCGAACCACTTTGCCTTAGCACATTCATTCAATCAGCGAAACACTTAAAATAAAGAGAATAATAAGATGGCAAATGAAATCATCAATATATCTCAATATATTGAGGCCATAGACCAATAATCAACTCCAATTCTCTGACATAAGAATAATTTTAAAAAAAAATCAGTCAAAAGATAAAAGTATTAACATCAACTCATCACTATCTAGTCTATGAAGACTCTAACTCTGCTATCTAGATGGTGTCAATGACAGGTTCATGGCTACCTCAAATTAAATAAAAGAAAATCTAAACTCTAGTTGCTAGATGATAGTAATATGGAAATCCTTTGAAAATAAGGAGGTCTCACCTATTACCTGAATGTGAATCGATCCTCAATGAAGTGCCTGTTGATGATCTCAAATAAATGTCTCTGCATCATAAAATAATGCAGTCCAAAGAGACGTTGATATGTTGAACGTATGAATATGTAAAATGGCTAACTGGAACAGATATATGCATAATAATACAGAATAACATCAACTCAGAAGATACTCAATCAGAATGTCAAATGTCTATCTAAAGTAAGAATAAATAGTAGACAATGACTCATCAATACCATCCAATCCAATCTAACCCAATCAAAACAAATTAGAATACTATCAGTGTAGAACCTATCTGAGAGTTTCTTTAACCGATAATCATCACCTATGAATCGGTGATGATACAACCAAGTGATATCATTTTTACATCCATCCAATACCTTACCGGGGTAAAGGACATCAACATCGGTGTATCTATAATAAAAAACAACTCCTCCTCTTTTGGGACAAAGGAAACATCTAGTTTTATGGGTCAATCCTCTCTTACACTGGCACGTAGTTATTGACCTTGAGTTGTTATCTACTCTTACTTAATTCGGTGTTTAATACTCCTCCCATGACTCAATCTGCTCATAAGACATCAATAATATGGATTACTCGTCTAACTAGTCTCATTAGACATTATTAACTCAATTTATTACATCAACCATCAACTCTTGGGTTAGAATCATTATCTTCAGATTAATTTCATGATCTTTAAGACTCCAAGAACATCAATTTCATCAACATCATCATCAACACTCTCTAATCAGGGTCACAATCATAGTCACATGCACATTCATACCGTCAAGGCTATAGATTCATCTTCTAAGTTAATTCATGCAATCTTTTATCAAAATAACATGTAGGGTTTTATGAAATAACTCTTGAAAAGTATTTAAATAGAAAAATCAAGTTTATGATGATCATGAATATATGAAAAGATTATAGAATATACATAATTAACATGAAAACATTCCTAAAAAACATGTGTAAAGGTCAACACTTTCATTATCTCTCTACTTCCATCAATAGGAAGATATGGAAGAGCATTCCCATGTTTTAGTTTAGCCTTACATACCTTAAAACTTAAGATTACAATCAAAATTTGATGAATACTAGCTCTCTTGGAGAAAATTCTTAATCTTGGTAGTTCTTTTAGAGTGGAAGAACTTTGAAAGATATTAGTTCTTTTAGAGTGGAAGAACTTGGAAAGATATTAGTTGAAGGGCTTCTCTTTGATTCTTGAAATCTTGACTTAGAATCTTTAGAGTTCTCGATGAAGAACCCTAATTCTTGAAGAAGAAGAATCAAGAAATCTTTTCTTGGAATTCTTGAATTTGTTTTCTTAAAACCCTAGGTTATGATTTAACATTCTAATAGAGATTTATGAATAGATGAAGAAATTTGGGTTGGGTAGATTGAAATTTATGAAGAATAAGTTTCCTTGAGGATGAATCTTGAAAGCCAACCCTAACTTGATGATTTTCTTGATGATTATTGAACATTTATGTTTAGGAGAGAATGAGAGAGTTTTAATTATGAAAATTGACGTTTTATGCGTTTTGGGACCTTAAATAGACTCCTAAAGATTTTTGGGTAAAGGTATCCTCAAAATAAGATAAAAGTACCCTCACTTAGCTTATCCAAAAAAAGTTCGTGTCAATTTCACGACGTGAAGCTGTCGCAGACCTTTAGACAACTCTGCACATCTTCACTAAAATAGTCATAGCTTTTTACTCCAAACTTCGATTAAGGCGAAATCAGATGCGTTGGAAAGCTAATTAAAATATCTTCAATTTAATATATCATAGGTCAACTAACTCGTTATACTTTAGGAGATATGATCATTTGAAAGTGACCCTTCTATCAACTCATATGGAAACTTAGTCAGTAGAAATTCTTTGAACTTGGCTTGATGTAAAAGATCCCTTATGTTTCTAAATCATAACTAATATACTTTAAATACTTAAGAATTGATCCTAGCATATATATACAACTTAAAAGTCTTTAGTCTATCTAACTTTTATAAAATCTTACATTGGAACTTAAATACTAAGAAAGTTTTCAGTTGTCACGACCCAAGCCTAGGGTCTAGACGTGACACGACGAATAGGAACCCGAAGGGACCCAAACAAGCCTCTTAACATATCAATTACACATCCTCCATCTTGGAAGCAATGTAAACAACAACAAGAATAATAACAAGGGAAAAAGGAGATAAGGGAAGTCTTGATATTTATAAAGCATAAAGATTCACAGCTCAAAGCATATATACATCAATTGTTCCAACAATACCTCTAAACATAGATTGGTGAGGGCCAAGACACTTTCCGGGCTCACCCTCATAGTATCACAGATCAACATAGAGAAATAACATAAGCAAGAGTAGCATAGGTAGTGTCCCCGAACTTGAGGACTCATTAAAAGCTTATCCTCAGGATGCCAAAACTAGCCATGTGGAGGATGATCGTGAGGTGCTACGGTTCCTAAATGGTAACATCATCTAGGCATAGAGTATGCATTAGTACGTTTTAATATACAAAGTATGTAGGATGCAATGCAACAAGATGTAGGCAACATAATTAAAATGCACAATCATAAGCAATGGACAAGTATAATAACAATATGACATGTATGATCAACGCTTGAAATAAAACATGGTTGTGAAACATATAGCTTAAGGATATAAATTCCATGTGTCAGAAGAGACCATCATCATAGACCAAGCAAACCATTACTTGGAATCCAAGGCATGGATGCCTTTTGGAAGGTGATTGAGGTATCTACCCTTCAACATGGTAGATGAGACTAGTACCCCCCCCCCAACGCAAAGCGCCAACGTATTTACCCCTCAATCTGGCAGATGAGCATAGCACCCACCGTTAAAGTGGGC
>JAPFFP010001300.1:0-18083 GCA_026153255.1 Solanum medicagineum
ATTTGTCCACTGATTTGACCAAATGTCTTTCTAATTAAAAACAATGTAAACAAACTGCTTTCCTTCTCATAAAACAATTATTTATTTCACTAAAATAGGTGCAACATGATGTAGTTGTTAAATAGGAATGAAGATAAATTGTTTTCTCCAATGTCAGAATCTCAAAACCCAACACAAAATTGTAGCTTCCTCCTATCCCAATTCCATTTTTATGACTAAAGTACATATATTGATATCCTTAACTATACCTAGATGTATACAAGATACACAATTTCAATTTCTAGAGTGAAATTTTACCTGACGTTGCCGCTGCACTTTGTCACGATCCCCTTTCTCGTCCTCCTCTTTCTTATTTTTTTAAAACTTAATTATGAACAATTAATGCTATATTCTACCAATTTATCTTAATAGATATAGGACAAGTAGTATAAAATGTTAACTAACTTATCACTTTAACCCATTAAGTAACTTAATAACCTAAAATTACCCCTAAACTAGATAACAAAAGTTATCGAATAGTCCAAAAAGTCCTTTTAAAATTTGTAAAATAAATCTTTTATACCCAAAATGACTTGAGGGTCGTTACATTAGATACCAATTTACCCATGGTTTTTCCCCGAACGGTCATAAGAAAAGCAAGGGAAGGAATGGGTACCTTACTCAATGAAAAGATGTGGATACCATCCACGTATATCTGTCTCATCCTCCCAAGTGGACTCCTCAACTGGATGATTCTTCCATTGGACATTCACTGATGCAATCTCCTTTGATCTCAACTTACGGACCTCCCTATCTAGGATAGCTACAGGCTCTTCTTCACAAGACAAGTTTTCATCAAATAGGACTGAATCCCAACGAATATTGTAGTTCCCATCACCATGATATTTTTTTAGCATAGACAGATGAAACACTGGGTGTACTTCGGATAAACCAGGGGGCAAAGCTAACTCATAGGTTACCTCTCCGACACGCTTAAGAACTTCAAACGGTCCAATATATATTAGACTGACTTACCTCGCTTACTAAACTTCACCATACCCTTCATGGGCGAAACCTTCAACAATACTGGCTCTCCCTCCATGAACTCCATACCCTAACCTATCGGTCTGCATACTCCTTTTGTCTGCTCTGTGTTGCTAGAAGCTTCTCCTGAATCAATTTTACCTTCTCCAATGACTCCCTTAGAAGATCGGTACCCTAAGGACTTACCTCGAATGCATCAAACCAACCAATGGGAGACCTACATCTCCTCCCATATAATGCTTCAAATGGAGCCACGTCAATGCTTGAGTGGTAGCTATTATTATACGAAAACTCCGTCAAAGGTAAGAACTGATCCTAATAACCACCAAAATCTAGGACATATGCACGAAGCATATCCTTCAGCACTTGAATTGTCCTTTCAGACTGTCCATCAATCTGAGGGTGAAATGTGGTACTAAGATCCAATCTAGTACCTATCTCATCCTGCAAGGTCCTCCCAAAGTTAGAAGTAAACTGCGTACCTCTATCTGATATGATAGAAATCGGAACTCCATGCAGATGAACAATCTCGCTGATATAGAGTTTGGCTACTTCTATACATTATAAGTCACCTTTACAGGAATAAAGTGTGCAGTCTTGGTTAACCTGTCAATGATCATCCATATTGAATCAAACTTACCCAATGTCTTTGGAAGACCAACCACAAAGTCCATGGCAATTCTTTCCCACTTCTATTTAGGAATGTGCATTCTTTGGAGAGTTCCCCTAGGCCTCTGATGCTCACACTTTACTTGTTGACAATTAGGACACCGAGCAACAAAATCAGCAATGCCACGCTTCATTCTACCCCACCAATAATGTTACCTCAGATCACGATACTTCTTGGTTGCACTAGGATGTATAGAGTACCTCGAACTATGAGCTTCTGCAAGAATAGTCTGAATCAAATCATCAACACGGGGCACACATGTCTGCCCTTTAATCCTTAGAACACCTTCCTCATCAATCACAGCTTCCTTGGCCTCTCCTCACAGGACTGTATCACGAATTCGGCTCAACTTCTCATCATTAAACTTCTTCTCTTTAATCTTATCAAGAAATGATGATTTTGCCTCTACACAGGCCAAGAGTCCTCTCTTGTCAATTACTTCCAGCCTTATAAGGTCGTTAGCTAGAGCTTGGATCTCTTTAGCTAATGGATGCCTAAAAACCTGCAAATGAGCTAAACTCCCAATGCTTCCTGCTTTTCTACTCAATGCATCAGCCAAAATATTAGCTTTACCAGGATGATAGAGAATAGTGATATCGTAGTGTTTTAGCAATTCCATCCATCTTCTCTACCTCAAATTTAAGTCCTTTTGCGTGAGTATATGTTGTAAACTGCGATGATCAGTATATACTTCACATTTGATCCCATATAGATAATGCCTCCACTGCTTCGATACAAAACAACAGCAGCCAACTCTAAATCATGAGTAGGATAATGACGTTCATGCACCTTCAATTACCTTGAAGCATAGGCAATTACATTCCTCTCCTACATTAACACTGCACCTAAACCAGAGTACGATGCATCACAATAAACTATGAAATATTTACCTTCTACAGGCACGGTAAGAATCGGTGCGGTAGTCAACATGGTATTGAGTTTCAGAAAACTTTCTTCACACTCATCTGACCATATAAATGGAACATTCTGCTTGGTTAAACTGGTCAGTTTGTAAGCAATGGAAGCAAATTCCTTGACAAATCGGTGGTAGTAGCTAGCCAAGCCAACAAAACTCCTCACCTCTGAAACATTAGTGGGCCTTGCCCAATTTTTCACTGTTTCAACCTTTTAAGAATCCACCATAACTCCATATTTAGAGAAACTGAATCTAGCCAAACCTCACACTTAGAGAATTTGGCATATAATTTCTTCTCCCTTAGCAACCCTAGAACAATTCTCAGATGCTCTTCATGCTCCTTTTTGCTCTTTGAGTAGATCAATATATCATCAATAAAGACAATAACAAAGAGATCCAGGTATGTCTTAAAGATTCCATTCATCAAACTCATAAAAGTAGCAGGAGCATTTGTAAGTCCAAAGGACATAACCAAAAATTCATAGTGCCCATACCTTGTTCGAAAAGCAGTCTTTAGCACATTCGCTGCTCGTATTTTTAACTGGTGATGACTAAACCGCGAATCCTTTTTGAGAACACACAAGCACCCTGCAACTAATCGAATAAGTCATCAATATGGGGAAGGGGGTACCTGTTCTTAATAGTTACCATGTTCAACTGTCTATAGTCTACACACATACGAAGGCTACCATCTTTCTTTTTCATAAAAAGAACTGGAGCACCCCAAGGAGAGACACTTGGTCTAATAAAACCTTTACCTAACAACTCTTGAAGTTGGGCTTTCAACTCTCTCAATTCAGCTTGGGTCATTCTGTAAGGTGGAATAGAAATAGGACGAGTACCTGGCTCTAAATCAATACAGAGATGAATATCCCTATCTGGTGGCATGCTAGGTAGGTATACAAGAAAGACATCCACAAATTCACGCACTATTGAGATGAATTCAACTGAGGGCACTTCAGAACTATCATCCCTGAGATGTGCTAAAAAGGCTAAACAACCGCTACTGACTAACTTCTTAGCATGCAAGAAAGAGATGATTCGAACTGGAGAAGGAAAATAATCACCTTTCCACACCAGCTGATCCATCCTAGGCTTAGTCAATGTCACAGTCTTAGCATTGCAATCCAAGATGGAGAAATTTGGAGAGAACCAAGTCATACCCAAGATAATGTCAAAGTCAACCATCTCTAGAATAATCAAATCTACATAAGTCCTATTTCCCACAAAAGTCACAAGGCAAGACCTATACACCTTCTCAACTAACATAGACACACCAACAGGAGTGGAAACATGAATAGGCGTATCAAGTAAGTCATAATGCAAATTAAGTCCATCAGCAAAAGCAGAAGATACATATGACAAAGTGGATTCAGGATCAAATAATACGAAGGCAGTGCGATCACAGACCAGAAGGGTACCTATGATAACAGCATCTGATGTCTCTGCCTTTGGCCTCCCTAGAAAAGCATAACAATGGGCTCTATCACTTGTTTAGCCATTTCCTCTGCCAGGCTGCGTACCAATAGCTCCAACATGTCTGCCACCCCGGCTAGTGATCCCCACGACCTTGGCCAATACGTCCCCCAAAATGACGACCCTACCATGACCACCTCGACCTCTAGGTATTGGGACCCTATAACCCTGATCATATCAAGGCTGACTCTGTCTCAGATAATGACTCCTATACGCAACCTCACCACATCCATAACAAGCCCTAGGATCAAGAGTGGGCCTCTGTGAAGATGAAGAAGACTGAATATAACCCCCCAAATTAGGGAGAGGCTAGCTAGTTCCTGATCCAACCCCATGTGAAACCTTCAATCAAGACTGAATCGGACCGGTTGAATAACCACCAGAACTCTATCCTCTAGAGTAAGAACCACTAAACTCTCCTCCCTCACAGAACTTCTTAAATGTTGCCGTCCTGGTGAAATCATCTGGCTTCACCCCCTCTACCCCTATAACAAAATCAACCACCTGCTGAAAGGACTTTGTGAATTAGCCACCTGCAAGGCTGAAATCTGCAAATCTGACCTCAATCCCTTCACGAAGCGACAAATCCTCTCCTCTTGACTAAAAAAAAGCTGAGTAACATATCTAGATAGAGCATGAAATTTGTCCTCATAAGCTACAATAAACATCTTCCCCTGCTCTACATTAAGAAACTTGTCTCTTTTCTTGTCCCTCAAAGTCTGAGGAATATAATTCTCCATAAAGAAGTCAAAAAAGGTCGTCCAAGTCATAGGTGGTGCCTACGCTGGCTGACACTCAACATGCGACCTCCACCATCTTTAGCATCTCCCTAAAGTTGGTACGTCACAAACTCAACACCAAATCGTTGTAGGATATCCATTTATGAAGCAACTCATGGTGATCAACCAGAATTCACAAGAATCCTCAGACTCAGTGCCTCTAAAGACTGGAGGTTTCAACTTTAAGAACTTGACAAAAGATCATGCTGGTCAGTAGTCATTATGGCCCTGTAGTACATCGGGGAAACATGTGTGTCTCCAAGGATGCATCTATATGAGGAGTTGTAATAGCTGCATGTTGTAATCCCTGAACATGAGGTACTGGAGGCACTTGGCCCTAATCGAATAACCAACTGAGATAGGTGAGAACCTAGAGAATCATCTTTGGGGTAGGCTGGGGTGGTGCTTCCTTATCATGAGACTGCTCATCCACTAAACCTCAACATCCTCTCTAGCTATCTCATCAGTTGGTGGAGGGGCCGCTGCTCTTTCCCTGGTTGGACCAGCTGCTTGTCCCCTACCTCTGGTGGGCTTTCTCCCACAACCTCTACCACGACCTCTCATTACTCCTCCTCCTCGGCCTACGACTGGCTCAGGCACTGTTGTTGCTCTAATTCTGTCACGACCCAAAAATTAGGTGTGATGACACTTGTCTTAACCCACCAAGACAAGTCAGCCTACAACCCCACTATAACAGTAAAAGTGCGGAATTATATAAAAATGAAAGTTCAATTGCGGATGATAAGTCAACTTAATGAAATTCCCCCAAAATCTGGTTGTCACGTGCACAAGCTTCTAATGTTTTACAATAGATTCGAAAGAAAATACAAATACCAAATGATATTATCTCTAGAATAGAACGAAATTATAAATAAGAGTAAGTCAGCTGGGATGACAAACAACTACCTCTCACAATCTTCACAGGAACTATCAGACAAGGAAGAGTGGAGAGTATATCACGACGATCCGGGCTTGCAACCTACAAAATTGTTTGTAGCAAGAGGGCTGAGTACCAAACACACTGTGCTCAGCAAGTGAACTACTAAACACAAAATTAAGTAGTATAGAATGCATGTACCCCCAGCACTTCAACCAAACTCTCACAACTATAACCTACATAAGATCATTCCAGCATAACAATTCACAATGTATATAGCAGATAGCTCAATAACCAAAGCAACTATTATATGTCAACAGCATCAGAAATCAAGTGCATCTATTACAAGGTTCACAAAGCACTCACATATTTATAAATGATAATGAGATGTAATGCAATGCAATGCAATGTCATGTAGAATGATGCATGTCTGTCCTAGTGATACACATCTGCTGATCATAAACATGTCTCAGTCAGAACCCATGGGGGCCACACATGGACCATGTATCTATCGAGGCATACGAAACGACCCTCGAATCATAGTATCCGTCACGGAGTGCGACACAACCCTCGAATGATAGTATCCGTCGCAGTGTGCGACACGACCCTCGAATATGGTACATCTTCTTTAATTCTCATTCTTTTTTCAGTCCATTGAATACTTGTCACAAAAGTTGATGCAAATAGGCATGGTTACACAATAAAGAGAAATTGACTCATTTAATACAATGCACAGTTCACATCAACATAGTTTGGTACAATATCAACACTAGTTCAACACCTCAAATCATTCCTAACACCTTACGCAAGAAGCACAAGATTCTATATACTTAACAAAGGTTAAGAAATTCACTTGCCTTTGCCAAAAACAATCAATCAAGCACTTGAGCCTTCCCCTTCCAAATGGAATCCGTATCCCCATAATCTAGTCACATAAATTGTTACACCTCAACTTAACTTTGATTCGTCAAGATAATTTCATCATAATAATATTTTCATAATGAAGTACTTAAAAGTACACGAAAATAAACCCATTTATATAAAATATCTTATTATAAAAGATTTAGAAAATAGGAGCACTTACAAGAATAAATTTGTCGAAACTCTACACGATAACACACCTCCCTTCAGCTAATAAAACTCTCAAATCAATCACTCTATTTTTTTCTTTCTTACATACCCGATTGCTCTCCTCTCTATTTGTGTGTATTCCATAAATGAGCAGAATGCTCATAACATATATATAGGCAGTGCACGTCTTGTAAGATTGGAGAAATGTAGGTCATGGGATGATTAGTTTAAGTGGGAAAGTTGGGTGAAGTAGGGAATTTAGGTCAATTCTTATAAAAAGTGCACCACTAGGCTTTAATAGGAGCATTATGAATTAAAAAAACAAAATAAAAGGAAAGGGTGGTTACATTATCCACTACTAAAAATCATGTTCATCCTCGAATATAAGGTAAGATAAAGTACCTGAAGTTTCGAAAAGATGAGGATGCATAGCACGTATTTCTGACTTTGTCTCTTACGTCGCCTCTCTAACTGGATGATTCTTCCATTGCACCTTCACGGAAGCAATCTCTTTGTTTCTAAGCTTGTGAACCTGCCTATCTAAAATAGCAATAGGCTCCTCCTCAAACGATAAGTCTGGATTCAATGCTACTGAATTGAATGAGAGCATATGAGACTCATCGGGCACATACTTCCAAATCATGGAGACATGGAATACAGGATGTACGGATGATAAAGTGGGTGGTAAGGCTAGTTTGTAGGCCACCTCTCCAACTCGCTCTAAGATCTCAAATGGGCCAATGAACCGTGGGTTAAGCTTTCCTTTTTTACCGAATCGCATCGCATCCTTTATGGGTGATACCCTGAGCCAAACGTGATCAGCCTCGATAAACTCCAGGGCTCGAACCCACCTATCCGCATAAATCTTTTGTCGACTCTGAGCAGCCAACAATCTATCCTGAATCATGCGGACCTTTTCTATAGTATCTCTCAGAAAGTCTGCATCTAATGAGTCTGTCTTAGCAGAATCAAACCAACCAATCGAAGATCTACACCGCCTACCATACAATGCCTCGAATGGAGCCATCTGGATACTAGAGTGATAACTGTTATTGTAGGAGAACTCTGCTAAGGGCAAGTGTTGATCCCAGCGAGTACCAAAATCAATCACAAACGCCCGAAGCATATCCTCCAATACCTGAATTGTCCGCTCGGACTGTCCGTCTGTCTAAGGGTAAAATGCTGAACTCATATCCAGCCGAGTACCTAAGCCATGCTGCAAGGCCCTCCAAAAATGTGAAGTGAAAAGTGAACCCCGATCAGAAATGAAAGAAATGGGCACACCATGCAATCTAACTATCTGACTGATGTAGAGCTCAGCTAACTTCTCTGCTGTGTACTTAACTTTGACAAGAATGAAATGGGCACACTTAGTTAACCGAACCACGACTACCCAGATAGAGTTATAACCGCCCACAGTAGTAGGCAAACCCACCACAAAAACTATAGAAATTCGCTCCCACTTCCACACAGGAATGGGTAGCCTCTGAAACTCACCTCCTGGTCGCTGGTACTCACACTGGACCTGCTGACAAGCCAAACACTTAGCCACAAACTCTGAAATATCCTTTTTCATACCACAACACCAATAGTGCTGACTCAAGTCATGATACATCTTTGCTTCTCCTGGATGAATGGAATAACGAGTACAATGGGCCTCCTCAAGAATCAATTTAATCAAATCATCTACCTCAGGCACACAAACTCGACCTCCAATTCTTAAAACACCCTCAGAGTCGAGCATTGCTTCCTTAGCCTCTCCTCTGTTCACTTTGTCCCTGATGAGGCATAACTTCTCGTCCTCGAACTGATGTTTTTGGATCTGGTCCATTAAGGAAGAACGAGCCTCAACAAAAGCAAGTACACCGCCCTTATCAGACAATTGTAACCTGACTAGGCCATTCGCTAGGTGCTGAACATCCCTAGCCAAGGGTCGCTCCTCTACTCGAATGGCAGCTAGACTACCCATGCTAGAAGTCTTTCCACTCAAGGCGTCAACCACAACATTCGCCTTCCCCGAATGGTATAGGATGGTTAAATCATAGTCTTTTAGTAACTCCATCCACCTACGCTGCCTTAAGTTTAGGTCCTTTTTGCTAAAGATATACTGAAGACTCCTATGATCAGTGAAAACCTCGCAATGAACCCCATATAAATAGTGACGCCACAGTTTAAGCACAAAGACTACAACTGCTAACTCTAAACCGTGAGTAGGGTAGTTTTTCTCATGAACCTTCAACTATCTGGATGCATAGGCAATAACCTTTCATTTTTGCATCAATACACCCCCCAATCCAACCCTCGAGGCATCACAATACACCGTGAAGTCCACACCTACCTCAGGTAGCGTCAAAATGGGAGCTGAAGTCAATAAGGTTTTGAGCTTTTGGATGCTTGCTTCACACTCATCAGACGAAAGGAAAATTACATTCCCCTGGGCTAATCTAGTCGTGGGGCTGCAATGGAAGAAAAACCTAAATAAACCGCCTATAATACCCTATGAACACCAGAAAACTACGAGTCTCAGTAGCTGAAGTTGGCCTCGACCAACCTTTTACTGCCTCAACCTTAGCTGGATCTACTCTGATTCCCTCTTTAGACACCACATGCCCTAAGAACACCACCGAATCAAGCCAAAATTCACACTTGGAGAATTTTACATATAGTTTTTCCTCCCTCAACCTTTGTAACACTATTCTCAAGTGACTAGCATGATCCGCCTTAGTCTTGGGATACACCAAGATGTCATCGATGAATACTATGACAAAAGAATCTAAGTACGAACGAAAAACCCTATTCATCAACTCAATGAATGCTGCAGGAGCGTTAGTCAACCCAAAGGACATCACCAAAAATTCATAGTGACCATCATGGGTTCGGAAAACTGTCTTAGGAATATCTGATGGTCTAATTCTCAACTGGTGATAACCAGACCTTAAGTCAATCTTAGAAAACACAGCCGCCCCCTAAAGCTAGTCAAATAAGTCATCAATACAGGGAAGAGGGTACTTGTTCTTGACAATTACCTTATTCAACTACCTGTAATCTATACACATCCTCATAGACCTATCTTTCTTTTTCACAAACAAGACTGGGGCACCCCAAGGTGACACACTAGGGCGAATAAATCCTTTACTTAACAAGTCTTGGAGTTGTTCGCTTAATACTTTCAATTCATCTGGAGCCATTCTATATGGAGGAATAGAGATGGGCTTAGTGCCTGGCTCTATGTCAATGGGAAAGTCAATATCCCTATCAGGTAGAACACCTGGAAGGTCGGCAGGAAACACATCGATAAATTCCTGGACCACAGGGATAGACTCTATAGAAGGTGGCTCCATATTAGTATCTCGAATGAAGGCCAAGTAAGACAAACACCCCTTGTCAACCAATTTCTGGGCATGGATATAAGAGATCACTTTACTAGGATAAGAACCACTATCTCCCTTCCACTCAATCTTTGGGACTACGGGCATGGCTAAGGTCACAGTTTTTGAGTAGCAGTCAAGGATAGCATGATAGGGAGAAAGCCAATCCATCCCCAAGATAACATCAAAATCTATCATATCCAGAATAATCATGTCTATCCAAGTATCATACCCAGCCAAAGAAACAAGACAAGATTGACATACCCAATCCACCACTAAAGGTTTACCTACTGGAGTAGAAACATACACAGATACTAACATCTGATCACACAATAAGTCAAACCCAGATGAAAAGTATGTAGACACATAAGAGTAGGTAGATCCAGGATCAAATAACACAAATGCAGGCCGATGACAGACAGGAACAATACTTGTAATAACTGCGTCTGAGGCCTCTGCCACGGGTCTTACAGGAAACGTATAGCACTGAGCTCCTCTTCCACCACCAACCTGAGCTACACCTCGATCTCCACCATGTAGACCAAAGTACCACCATCTGGAGTCCTGCCACCTCTAGCAATTTGACCCCTACCCCGTCGTCTGGGCAGTAGGGCCAAAACTAGAGCTGCCGGATTAGTACATTGTGATCCTGAATGAGTCTAAAAGGGGCACTGTCGTATCAAGTGATCAGGATCTCCACACCCATAACAAAATTTCTGAGTCTGGGACTGACGTGCGGATCCTGACGAACTACCACAGTTGTGTTGTCCTGTAGACCCACGATGTGTCTGACCACCGTCAGAAGTAGAAAATGATGCATGAATCGGTCCTCGACGCTGGGATGAACCACCCCCTTTATAGAACCCTTTACCTCAAGATGAGGTACCAGAAAACTGACCGGATGCACGGGCCCTCTTGGGGCCTCTTAGGTTCCCTAAATTCTTCTCTCTCCATAAGCTCTGCCTCCTTAGCAGCAGTCACAACATACTGGAAAGAGGCCCCATCTCTAGATACTCTAAACACTGCCTATCGAATAGAATAGGTCAATCCCCTCAGAAACCTACGAACTTTCTCGGTCTCATTGGGAATAATGGCTGTAGCATGTCTAGATAACTAACAAAATTGGGTCTCATACTCGGTGACTGATAAGCCATCCTACCTCAGATTCTCAAATTTCAACCGACTCTCCTCCCTCACACTCCAAGGGATGAATCTATCATAAAAAGCACCAGAGAACATCTCCTAAGACACTGTGGGAGATTCCACAGGCAAAAGACCCTGAATATGTCCTCCACTATTCTCTTGCTGGTCCATGAACCTGAAGGGTAACATATCGAACCCCGTGTGACTCAACTAAGCCAACAGTATCTAACAACTCCCTACAAGTAGTCAGAAACTCATGAGCATCCTTTATCCTTCCACCCTAAAATTGAGGTGGATTCATCTTCCTAAACATCTCATAGTACCGCTGCTCACTCTCAGTCAATGTAGCCAAAGATGCACCCCGAACCTCAGTAACTGGTGTAGGATCAATCTCGACTCTAGTACTCACTGGTGGCTGCTCTACCGGATTACCGCTCGGACCAAAACTCTCAAGTACACTCAACACCCTTAGTAAAGTATCCTGCAACAAAGGCGAGGGTACGTTCTCTGAAGGAACCTGATTCCCTCTAAGGTCAGGCTCTGAAGAGACCTCCCTAGCATGCCCTCTCGCCGGTGCTGCTCCACAAGAGCGATCCCTGGCTCGAGCTCTACCCCTACCTCTAATTGGGGCCTCGACAACTGCCTCAAGAGCTGCCTCACCTCTACCACCAGAAAAAGTAGCTCTAGTCCTTGCCATCTATCAAAAGAACACGAGCGTAACTCAGTACCAATGAACATAACCACACATGATAAGAGAGAATAAATAAAGGGAAGTTTCTTGACAGTCTCTATAGCCTCTCAAAGATAAGTACAGACGTCTCCGCACCGATCCTTAAGACTCTACTGAAACTCAGTTTGTATACACGTGAGACCTATGAACCTAATGCTCTAATACCAACTTGTCACGACCCAAAAATTGGGCGTGATGACACTCGTCTTAACCCACCAAGACAAGTCAGCCTCTAACCCCACTATAACATCAGATTTGCGGAATCATATAAAAATGAAAATTCAATTACGGATGATAAGTCAACTTAATGAAATTCCCCTAAAATCTGGTTGTCACGTGCACAAGCTTCTAATGTATTGCAATAGATTCGAAAGAAAATATAAGTACCAAATGATATTGTCTCTAGAATAGAACGAAATTATAAATAGGAGTAAGAAGTCAACTGGGATGATAAACAACTACCTCTCACAATCTCCACAGGAAATCTCGGACAAGGAAGAGTGGAGAGTATATCACTCTAGCTTGCTTAATGGAAGAGTGGAGAGTATTCTAAGTGATTCTTTTAATGATCTATGCTTGCTTAAGCTGATATGTTTTTTCACCCAAGCTCGTAGCTCCTCTTTTGCCATGTCTGTAAATAACTATATATCCCTCCTCAAAATGGGCCTTGTACGTATCCTCACTGAAGGGACTTGTGACTTGTCTAGGTTTAATATCCTCTTAGTAATTGTTGGTAACTGTGCAAAGCTAACATAGTGTATTTTACCTTGTTGAATGTATGCTTGATTTGCAATGTTATGTGCTAGTTGGTTGGCCTCTCTATATATATGTGTTATGCTTGCATCTATTCTGTTAAAGATATTTTCGATATATTCAATCCCATCCGCTAGAATCCATGGAACTTTCCAAAACCCTTTTGATCATCTGCTTTGTTGCTAATGAGTCTGTTTGAATGTGGATTCCATATATTCCCTTCTCTATACAGTAATCCAGGGCCTTTCTGATGGCCTTAAATTCAGCTTCTAGGTTACATGTTATTCCAATGCCTTGTGCCTATGCATATACTAGGTCACCTCTTTTGTCCCTTATGCAGAGCCCATATGCACTAGGCCCTGGGTTACCTCTACTAGCTCCATCAATGTTACAAACTAAATCTCCATTTTCTATTGGTGTCTATTTCACCTTTAGAACATAGAGTTTTGGTCTATAATGGCCTAATACATCTAGTATTTTCCCCCCAATTATTAGGAATAATTTTCAGCCACTTAAAAGTTTCTTTCGTACACTAGGCCAATAGTTGGTGACATTGGAATGCCATCCAACTATATGAATAACCTTTTTCATGCTTATTAGCATTCCTATTTTTCCAAAGCTGTCACAGAAGGATTGTTGGTACCACCATCATCATCTTGCATAGCTTGCTAGAGCCCTGGTACTGCCAGTATTTCTGTATAATTTGTTGCAAATGCAATCCCTCCACCTAAATACCTGTAAAACCAACAAACTACTTCCATAGCCTTTGGACTATGGGAGTTGTTCGGAATAAATGCTTCATGGTCTCCACATCCTATTGATCACAATAGTAACATCAGGAGACAAACTTGGAATCTCATTCTCCTCAAGTTGTCATCAGATGCTATTTTGCCTTTTCTGACCCTCCACAAGAAGAAAGCAATTTTAAGAGGTAAATCCTTCACGCACACATATTTGGACCACTCTTGCTCCTGCTTCTTCCTTCTTAGCATATTGTATGTAGATTTAACTGTAAACATCCCTGTAGATTCTCCTATCCACCATGCTTTATCAATTCTCTCTGACTCAATTAGGGGAAGGATATTTTTAGTTATATAGTCTACCAGATCTTCAGTCAGAGACCCCAGCAACTTTTCTCTGACCCAGGCCCCATTTTTTGCAAAATCTTTAATCTCAGCTTCCTCATTGTTGGCAGAACCTTCATAGACAAAATATAGGCTCCCAATTTAATCCAGTTGTCAAACTAAAAGCTTGACCTACCAGACTTAGGCTGCCACCATATCTCATGTTCAACCTCCTCCCTAATCTCCACCATCTTCTTCCACGTTTGAGATGCTCCTATACTTGTGGCAATAGAAGGGTGTAACTTTTTATAATACTGGTCACACAAGAATTGAGCCCATAAGAAAGAAGTAGATGTTCTGAACATCCACCATAACTTTGCAAATAGGGCAGCATTGATATCATGTAGTGATCTAAAATTGAGCCCTCTTTCCACCTTGGGGTAACACAACTCACTCCATACAACCCAGTGCTTCCCTTTAGCTCCACCTGCTTTACCCCATAAGAACTTGGCAAAAATCTGATGAATCCTCTCCACCACTCTTTTTGGGGGTTTCATGACAGCCAATAAATATATAGTAATAGATTGCAGCACATGACTTACTAGAATTTGTTTTCCCCCAAATGAAAGTAGTTTGTAGTTCCATGAAAACACTTTTCTGGCTATGTTCCTCATCAGATCTTCAAAATAACAGATTTTCCCTTTTCCATAGTAGACAAGACAACTAATATAGGTACATGGGAAATTTTCTTATCTTATACCAGTTAACCTCCTTAACCTTATTGCTACACTTAGAGGTGTATTATCATGCAAGTAAAAGGAACTCTTACCTTTATTTATCCTTTGGCCTGATAGTTCCTCATATTCTTTCAAAACCTGCATCATTTGATTACGGACTGTCGATATCCTGAACCAAATAGGATTGTATCATCAGCATAGGCTAGGTGGTTGATCTTTGAACTTCATTAGGCAGACCATATCACTTGAACTCTGAGTCATCATTTAGATTGTTTAGCCCCCTGCTCAATACTTCACCTGCAATTATAAAAAGAGTTGGGGATAAGGGATCTTCCTGCTTTAATCCTCTAGTTGACTTGAAAAAGCTATGAGTTCTCCCATTCAATATTACTAAGTACCAGTTGTTAGAAATCAGTCTCCATATCATGTCTATCATTGACTCTGTGAAACCAAATTTCCTCATCACCTTAATTAGAAAGAACTAGTAACCCTGTCATAATTTCCTCCATATCCAACTTCACCACAACATTACCATTCTTATTTCTTTTGTTAATTTCCCTTATGATTTCCTGAGCCAGTAACACATTTTCTACATTTTCCTTCCCTTGACAAAACCTGACTGATTTTGGGAGATTATCTTAGGAAGTGCTTTCACTATTCTGCCATGAATCACTCTAGAAATAATTTTGTTAACAAAAGTACTGAGGCTGATTGGCCTCATTTCAGCAAACCCTTTAACCATCTCTTTCTTAGGAATCAGGATCAAATTGGTGTGTGTGAAAAATTTTGTGAGCTATTGTCCACAAAAGAAAGCCTACACCAACCTAGTGATATTCTCCCCTACTATATCCCAACAGTGTCTAAAGAATAACCATGTAAAGCCATCAATCCCACTAGCACTGTTCTCATTCCACCCCACCACTGCCTCAAGCACCTCCTCACCTTCTGGGAACCTTACCATTTCAACATTTTCTTCCTCCAGTATGAGCTTTGGAATATGATTCAGCAGAGTGTCATTACTTTCACAAACCTCTAACTGGAACTGCTTCCTGAAAAACTCAACAGCTTCCCTTCCCATGTTGTCTCTATCTGAAATGACTACTCTATTAGTGTCCTGAATCTCCCTTACAGATAGCTTTTTTCTCCTTTCTCTTATATATGCATGGAAGAACTTAGTGTTTTTGTCTCCATTCTGAAGCCATTTCATCCCAGATTTTTGTTACCAGAAGTCCTCTTCTAGCTTCAGCTGAATCTCCTTAACTTTAATAGTGTCCTCTAATGTGGCTACTTTTTTAAAAATATTCCCATACTCCTTTTTGCTCCATTCAGATAAAGCTCTCTTGACATTCTTCAACTTCTCCTGAACTTTTATGAATGGTTTGGTTACAAAATGCAACCTCTAATGCTGCCTGACCAGCTCTTTAAAGTTCTTGTTCCTTGTCCAGAAATTCAAGAACCTAAAGGGCTTTATGGTAACATCCTCCTCTGAGTTGCATAACAAACTTAAAGGTGCATGATCTGACCCCTTTTTAATCAAATGTTGGACCTTTGAGGATGGGAATAGGTCCATGAAAGTTTAATTTACCAGCACCCTTTCTAACCTCTTAAAGATACAGTCACCTTCAATTCTTCCATTCCATCAAGTAAAATCACTTCTAGAATAAGTCACCTCCATTAGGGAGCAACTACTAATGAAGAAAGCAAAGTCAGATGCCTCTTGTTACTCAAAATTAAGTCCCTTTAACTTTTCCTCTTCATGTAGTATAACATTAAAATCACCTCCATTGACCCAGGGAATCCCATTCTGAGGCTGGACACTTTGCAGGTCTTCCCATAACTCCAGTCTCTCCATAGGGCAACATCTTGCCTAAACAGTTGAGATTTGGAATTTCTTCCCATTCTAATCAAGAAGCAATGATACTTGTTGAATAGAGTCCAACACCACTTCTCCAAAAGTACCAAATCTTCCCCGAACAATTTGCAGTAGCATAAGAGAAGCCCAACCATGTTTTATAATCATCTATTTGAGATGGGTCCCTAAATGGTTACATCAGTGCAATAAAAGAAAATTTGTTTCTCCTATTCAAGTCCATCAACCTCTCAAAGGATCTTTGAGAATTTATTGATTGATATTACAAAACAAAAATTTCTCTATCATTATAAACAGGATGTTTTATCCTTATTTCTCCTTGTTATGACTTGTAGAGGTACTATAGTTCTTCCCTTTTTCAAGCTAGATTGAAGACTTTGAGTCTATCTTGTTGAGAGGTCCCCATATTTAGAAGCCTTCTAGATGTTGTCGCTGATATCTTGATCTTCCTCCTGACTCCCTCCATCCTATTGCTCCGGATCGTGATTAGCCTCTATTGTTTCTTTTTCATCAAGAGTCCTCCCTTTGTCCATTGTTTCCCTACTGTTTTCCTCTGCGTTGTTGGCATTATTGCTTTGAGAACCTCCACTAAACGATTCTTGAATAACACCTCTTGTATCCCCCTTTCTAATATCACCCGATTGACCACCTTTGTCCTTTGTGCTATTTGACGAAGGATTCTGACTTCCCTGATCATTATTACCCCCCTTGAGTCGATCTAGTATTTTGCTTAGGTGTGAAGTTTGTGGTTGCATTACCTTTGGCCATGCTCGCCTATTGTCCATCCACTTTATTGCTTGTTTCCTCTTTATCTTGCCTTTCCTCCTCTTTCCCATTATATCCCTTGTCATTATCATGTTGCAATGCCTCAAAATAGTTTTTTGACTTAATTCCAAGTCTGTTCCACACTTGCGAGACATTCACTACTAGTTGTTTCCCTTTCCCTATTTTTTTGGGTTCCCCTACTTTTTTATCTTTTTTCCTTGCCTGTGGGTCCTGGTCCTTTTGCACTGCATTCTCCTTTGGCTCCTTATCACCTACATCTTTCGCCTTGCCCTCCTCCTTGTTATCTTCACTTTCTAGGTATAACTCCGGTTGAAGCACATAACACTCATGGTCATTGTGTCCTTGTATCTTACAAGTTGAGTAGTACCTTGGGACATAGTCATACTTGATCGGCATCCACTTCTCCAAGATGTTGTCACAGCCCAACCTAGGGTCGTGACCTGTGCCCGATAGGGGCACCTATACACACAATAACCCGCACTGCCTGATTTACCCAACCAAGAATTCTACCGAAATTTCGGCAGAGTTTCCTCTGTTTTATTAGTTAACCGCACCTGCAAATAGTATCCAGCAGCTTCCCAAATAACAATACAAATACATGTCTCATTATATATAAACATAAATGCGGGCCGACAAGGTCTCCGCTGCGGTACTGCCGCCTAATAACCACATCATATATAAATAATGCGGTCTCGCCGCCTGATCAAGTACCAACAACATACCTTATTCTCCCCTTTATTGGAAAACCCCTTAGGCAGTTCCATGTACACTTCTCCAAAAAGATCGCCTTGTATGAAAGCATTAAGGACATCCATTTGAT
>JAPFFP010001321.1:0-18082 GCA_026153255.1 Solanum medicagineum
CTTGCCGAGGGCCTGTGCACCCCCGGGATTAGTCGGGGCTCTAAGAGACTCGGACACCCGGTGCAAATTAAAAAAAATGAGGTTTTAGCCGATAACCAAAATCAGAGAAAAAAACTCAATCTTGATTCTTTTTTTGCTACAGTTTTCTTCTAAGCCAAAGATCTGTGGAAACAGCCTCTCTAGCCCACAAAGATAGGGTAAGATCTGTATACACTCTATCCTCTCCAAACTCACTTATGGGATTACATTGGGTATGTTGTTGTTGTTGTTGTTGTTGCACATGCAACATAACAAGTATGCCTCAACTACTGCACATACAACAGAACAATTATGCCTCAACCCTAGTTGGGATTGGTAATATGGATCCTCTAGGTCAATTCTGCTACAGTATAGACCTATTTCATTCCAATGCTCGATATTTTGTATCAAGACATACCACAATTTCCTTCACAGCAACAACAACTCACCCAACGCAATCCACAAGTGAGTTTTCGGGAGGGTAGTGTGTACACAGACCTTAACCCTACCTTAATTAAGGTGGAGAGGCTTTTTCCAATAAACCCTCGGCTCAAAACAGATGAAAAGGAGAACAACAGCAAGAAGCAGGAAGAACAACAAGAAAATATAATAATAGAGGCTGAAGAATCAACCAGTAGACACACTTAAATCAAGCTGGTCTTCAGAGATATATGATCAAGAATCATTTGTAACACAATGACAGACACAGTATAATCTCACAAGTGGAGTGAATCTGGGGAGATTGGTGTATACACAGGCCTTACCCCTACCTTTGTTAAGGTAGAGAGCCTGTTTCAGATAGACCCTCCGTTCAAAACAGCTGAAAAGGACAGAAACAGCAGGAATAACAAGAAGAAAAGACAATAATCAAGGCTAAAGAATCAACAATAGACACACATAAACCAAACTGATCTTCAGAGCTATATGATAAAGAATCATTCGCATCTCATAGATAATAAAACCCCCACCAAATTTTCTCCCTCATTTCATAAATTTTCTCATCAAACCCTCAAAAAGAACAAATCTTTTCACCTTCTTCCCTAAAACAGAGAAACCCTCCTCTACAAATAGTACACAAAAAGCAACCAAGTACATGATAACTGAGGAGAAAGAGAAGAAAGTGACTTACACTTCAAGAATGAAAAGGGCCTGGTGGGAAAAAAACTGAGACTTCAACAGGAAAACCAAAATCAGAGCACAAAGATTCAACTGAGTCTCAGCAAAAGAAAAAAACTGAAGTTTTTGAGTCTGTCCTCATTCTTCCGAGTACCTTTCTTCTTTAGTGTGTGGGGGGTAGGGGATGGGGGTTGGGCGTTGGGGGTTGGGGAGGTTTATATATAGGCTATAGCTTTGTTTCAACGTGATTTATTTATTTATTCAAACAAAAATATTACAACCTCCATCCCATTTTATGTGGCACTCTTTGACTTGACAAGGTGTTCAAGAAATAAAGGAAGACTTTTGAAACTTGTGATCTAAAATCATTCTTAGATATTTGTGTGGCTAAGAATCATTTCATTAAGGGTAAAAAGGAAAATTTTAAAGGTAAGTTATTTCCAATTAGAGTAAGGTGACATTTTTTTTGGGACGGACCAAAAAGGAAAGGGCGTCACACAAAATGGGACGGAGGGAGTAGTATTTTTATATTTAATAACTCTTAATTCTATAAAATATAATATAATATATTAACTGTTTAAATATCACAAGATTACGTCTATATTTAGTTTAAGATCGTAAAATACTACTTTAGAAGAGTGAGTTCTATAAGGGGTATAAACATGTCTATTTTTTGTCATTTAATTCACATTTGGGGACAATTATAACAATTCGGCTCTTTCTTATTTATGCCTGCAAATTTACGTGTCATTAGAAGCACAAATTACAGTCCTTTCATTATCTTACTTTAGGCCACGTGTTGATGTGGCTTCAAATCTCTTTTACTTTTTCATTCTTCAATGCTCTTCAAACATTTTTTTTGGCTTATAGGTTTTTGAGACGAGGGTTTCCAGGAAACAGCCTCTCTAGTTTCTCTACCTCTGTGAGATAGTGGTAGTGTCTATGTTCATTTTACCCTCCCCAGACCCTACTTTTGGGATTCCACTGGGTATGTTGTTGTTGTTGTTTTTGTTGTTGATGCTCCTTTAAACTTTTTTCTCCTTCTCTCTCATTTATATTTTTAATTGCATCTTCCGATCTTCTTTATGGCAATTTTCAGATATTCTTTTTTTGTTTCTCTTATTCATAGTTTTCTTACCTGTTTTGGATCTTCATTTTGATTTGATTAGCGGTTTCAAGTTTCAACTTTGCGTGTTCATCTATTATTATGGAAATCTGATGAGTTTTCTGATTTTCACTTTATGTTGCACCCATTTGTTGGTAATTAATAATGAGAAATTGATAGATTGAGTAGATTAAAATTTTGAAGCTGAATTAGATGATTAAAGTACCTATAGACAGTGAGTTTGGTATACAGGAGTATAAGCAAAATTCAAAATCTAATTAACAAAAAAGGGTGCCAAAATACCTACATTGGTTACTCTTTGCTTTCTTTGTTGTGTACTTCTTTCGTTCATTCGCTACACTTGTAAAGAATTCTTGTGCTTTATTTGAGCGGTTGTCATTGTTTTGCTTCTGTCATGTTTAATTTGTTACAGCTGTCAAGGATGCTTGCAAAGTGCTGCTTGGTCTCCTTATGTTGAAGTTGGTTAGTCCTTTTAAGAGTTTTTGCTCTTGTAGCAACAACATACCCAGTGTGATCCCACAAGTGAGGTCTGGAAAGGGTGAAATGTACGCAGACATTACCACTACCTCATAGAGATAGAGAGGCTGTTTCCGGGAAACCCTCATCTCAAGACTGAAGCCACATAAGCAAAAAATACTAGATATGAAAAAACAGGGAAAGAACAGAAAAAGAACGAACGACTAATAATGAAAGCAAATGATAGTATGTAAATACAAAAGTAACAATAAAAATTTTACAAAAAAAGTAACAAATATAACACGGACAATGGCAACATAAGATAAAATCAACTACTTCTACTAACCTACTATATGACTAGGCCAAACATCATTCTACCCTCGGTAACCCATTAGCCTGCTACCCTAATACGCGACCTCCACTTCTTTCTGTCTAAGGTCATGCCCTCGGTGAGATAAAGTTTCGTCATATCTTATCTAATCACCTCCCCTTTATACTTCTTTTGTCTACCTCTACCCCTCCGAGTAACCCCTTAACTCCAACCTTTCACACCTCCTAACAGGAACATCGACACTTCTTCTCTGCACATATCCAAACCAACAGAGTCTCACTTCCCTCATTTTGTCGGCCACAGGAGCCACCTCCAACTTCTCCCGAATGGTCTCATTCCTAACCCTATCGCTCCCGGTATGTCCACACATCCATCTCAACATCCTCATCTCTGCGACCTGCATCTTCTGAACATGTGAGTTCTTGATTGGCCAGCACCTACCCCATACAACAAGGACGGTCTAACTACCGTTCTTTAAAACTTACCTTTAAGTTTAGATGATATCTTTTTATCATAAAGAACTCCAGAAGCAAGCCTCCATTCCGTCCATACTGGCCCAATACGGTGTGTGACATCATCATCAATATCACCGCTACTCTGGATAATGGACCCAAGATATTTAAAGCTTTCTCTCTTGGGAATAGATCAAGTGTCAAGGCTCACTTCAAAGTCTGCTTCATCCCTTACAGCATTGAATTTACACTCCAAGAATGCTTAGAATATCTCCATTACCTGCTAAAAGAATCTTGTCAGTATTGGGGAATATTTCCGCGATAATGGAAAGTATTCTTTTTTGCTCTTGCTCAGTTAGAACCCTTTAGATTCCAAAGTCTGTTTCCAAACCTCCAATTCTCATTAACTTTAGCCCGAGTCTCATCAATCAGTACTATATCGTCTGCAAATAATATACACCATGCAACCTCCTCCTGAATATACCGTGTCAGCTTATTCATTCCTAAGGCAAAAAGAAACGGGCTCAACAAATCATTGATGAAGCCCCATCTCAACAGGAAAATACTCTGAGTCTCCTCTCACCGTTCGTACTCGAGTTTTGGCTCTGTCGTACATGTCCTTTATCGCCCTAATATACACCATTGAAACATCCTTCATCTCTAGACATCTCCATAGGAAATTCCTCAACACATTGTCAGATGGCTTTTTGAGATCAATGAACACCATATGGAGGTTTTTTTTCCTTTCCCAATATATCTCCACTAATCTCCGAACAAGATGAATTGCACCAGTAGTCGACCACCCGGCATGAATCCAAACTGATTTTCTGAAATAGACACTTTTTTCTCACCCTCATCTCCACCACTCTCTCCCAGATCTTCATAGTGTGGCTTAACAACTTAATACCCTTGTAGTTGTTACAGTTTTGAATATCACCCTTGTTCTTGTACAATGGGACCATTCTAATCCTGCTCCATTCATCGGGCATCTTAACGGTCTTCATAATGGCATTAAACAGCCTGGTCAATCACTCTATACCATCCTTGACCATGCCTTCCCAAAAATCCATCAGAATCTCATCGAGACTGATCGCCCTCCCTCTCTTCATTCTACTCATAGCACGTCTAACCTCCTCAGCTCTGAAACGCCTGCAATAACCAAAATCTCGATGACCATCGAAGTGTGACAACTCCCCCAGCTCAATATCTCTATCTCCTTTTTTTTTAGGAGTTTATGGAAGTAGTCTTGCCACCTTAGCTTAATAAAGGTCACATCCACCAACACCTCAGCCTTCTCATCCTTAATGCACTTCACTTGGTTCAAGTCGCGAGCTTTCCTCTCTCCCACTTTAGCGAGCCTATACAATCTCTTGTCCCTACCTTTATCACTTAGCTCCACATACAAGCGCTCAAACGTTGTCGTCTTAGCACACGTCACCCTTGCCTTCGCTTCTATCTTCGTCGTCTTATAGATATCCTTTAGCCTTCACTTTTCATCCTCATCCCTCCACTCCAACCACTCCGTATAAGTAACCTTCTCAGCTTTCACTTTGCTTTGGACTTCTCCATTCCACCACCAATCACTCTTCTGCTTTGTGAAAATTTTAAATTATGAACTCCTAAAAGTTTTTTTGGAAGTTGATATTATAATTTTCACTCTCAACGAGATCATAAAAAGTGATTCCATTTCTTTGATCAGATACAGGTAAAGATCAAAGATCTTGAGCGATGACTCCGACAAAATAACTCAAAAGGTAAAGGGGTATAGTTAATTTCTTCAAATACAAGCATTTTTATTTTATTTCTAATAAGTTGAAGGACCTTTAAACCAAAACCGAATGCAAAATATCTTTGTGCTATTTGAGAATGTTAACGGGCATTTTTTTCCCTTTTTAGAATATTTTTTAAACACCAGTTCAAAAGTTTAGATCCTCTTTCCCATTATTTTCAACATTCTTTGTTAGTTAATGGAGCTTCCCTTGTTTGCGGGATGTATTGAAGGTACTTTTTACTTTGTATGTATGTTTATTTATATGTGCACTTGTGATGAACTCTCAACGGATTTGATTAGAGTAGAATTTTTTAAATTGGGACTGTATTTTATTAGTTGAATTTTACATACCATTGATACGATTTTGGAGGCATGATAAACAATTCATCTTTGTATAAAACATACACTCAAAATTTGTGTAATAACTTATTTTACATTTGATTATTTCAAGGAGTCTTTGAAGTAAAGATGACCTAAAACTAATTTCTTTTTGACACAATGCATTATCATTCGAAAATCTGGATTAAAGAAAATTAAGAATATATACAACATGGCTGATGCTGTAAAAGCTACGTCGCACACCTATACAACTCTACTGCTACTACACCCTATATTCTTAAACACTTCTACTTTAATTAACAAGCAACCCATCATTAATATCCCTATAGGTTTCTGTCAAACACGGCGCCAGACAACTATAATGGTAACTGTAAATTCTGTAACCAAATGATTGTCTACGACACTATCAATGACATTGTCAATGACATGGTCAACATGTATTTGTCAAGCGTGGCATCGCACGGCTATACTGATAACTTTGAAGAACAAATGACTATGAGTCATATAGCCAATTTTGAAGAATCAAATCACTTCCAATGACATAATAGCTGGATGTGTTGCTATTTCACATTATACATAGTGTGCACGTATGCACAAACAATTGTTACCTTTTTTAACCCACTCTTCAATATAGTAGAAATGTGTGCATGTATATTAACAGTTTAACATGTTCTTACCAATCAATAAATAAGTTTCCACAACCTCAAATTTTCATTTCAGCACAATTTTATACAAAATATAAATAGATAGCACGCACGGGCACCCACCATCTAGTTTAATAATATCTATTCCTTTGTTATAATTGCACCTCGCAAAACTAAGATACATAGAATCAAATCAAATAAAGGAATACTTTTTAGAAAAAAAAAAATGAACCATCCTACTTATATTTCACTTTAGTCTATTTGAGAATTACTACTAAAATTTCATTTTATGTATTTTTATATAAGCTAAGTACACTTTTAAATTGTACGAAGCTAAGCAAATATGCCGGACGTTAATATGTTATCACAAATATGTGTTTATTGTCCAATATTTGATCCCAAATTTATCTTATTTGAGGGCACACTGATTACATAATTAAGAGATAATACTTGAAAGTAATTTATCCAAATACATTGTTAAAATGGGTCAAAACTTTTAAACTTTACCAAATTTAGCCACTAATGTATTGATATCTCTCTTTCATACACACCCGAACACACATTCTCTCTTGCTATGCAAGTTCAGGTTGTATAGACTATAGACAATGTATTTTATGGAGAACCATACTTTTGAAATGGGAATTTTACCACATCACTAGAATTGCATAGCCAAACCAGAAAGATTGGAAAGCTCTTCATGTAATATCATCAACCACAAGCAACAGCAATACCAATTTAGGAAGGACAAATTGCAAAGCTGGAGAATTATGGATACCTCAACACAATACTCACACATTTTTCGAAGAACATCTGCCCATCTAATATAAGCTTTCCACATACAACACAACAATTTTGTCTCCATCCAAAGTTAGTTGGAGCTGGTTAAATTGATCCTCTATGTCAATTCCTCTACGGTTAGACTCATTTCATTTCTATCAAGGGCAGAGCTAGAAGCTCCAGGTTGACGAGAGGAGTTGCTCAGATAGTAAGTGTCCTTCACCTTCAACCTTAAGGTTATGGATTCGGAAAAGGGTGGGAGCTCCTTCGGAGGTGTAAAAAAGAAAAAAACTTTACTCAAACAGTATATTTATATTATGAAATTCATTAAAGTTATATAAATATTACATTTAGAAATCAGCTATTATCACTTGAAGTCGTCATTTTATAATCCACAATCCATGAAGTTGAAGTCCTAGCTACGCCTCACGTCTGATCCAATGTGCAATAATGTATTTCAAGATAAATCACGGTTTCCTTTATTTAAGAAACGGATGTTATTCTCTAAAGTTTCAGACAAGTAAAAAAGTTTGTTCACCTATTACCTAATTCTAGAGACACTGAACTTCTGAGTTATATGATCAAGAATCATTTGCATCTCATATATATACTAAAATCCAAGGAAGTTTTCTTCCTCATCTCCCCAAAACAATTGACATAATTTGCTCGTCAAATCCTCAAAAAGAACAAATCTTTTCACCTTTCTCACCAAACACAGCCACCCCCCTCTACAAATAGTACACAAAAAGCAGCCAAGCACATGATAACGGAAGAGAAAGAGGGGTAAGTAGCTTACAGTTAAAGAAAGAGAAAGGTCTGTCGGAAAAAAAACTGATATCAACGGATAACCCAAATCAGAGAAAAAAGACTCAATCATACTCCTTTTTTTACTACAATTTTCTTTTGAACCGAAGATCTATGGAAACGGCCTCTCTATCCTACAAAGATAGGGTAACATGTACGTAAATTCTACCCTCCTCAGACCCCACTTGTGGTATTACATTAGGTATGTTGTCGTTGTTGCACATACAATCGAACAATTATGCCTCAATCCAAAGTTAGTTGGGGTTGGTAATACGGATCCTCTACGTCAATTCTGCTACAGTTTAGACCCATTTCATCCCAATGCTCGATATCTTGTTTCAAGACAAATCACAATTTCCTTTACAGCAACAACACAAACCCAACATAGTCCACAAGTGAGGTTTCCGAAAGGTAGTGTGTACACAGACCTTACCCCTACCTTAATTAGAGGCTTTTATCAGTCAGCCCTTGGCTCAAAACAGGTGAAAAGGACAACAACAGCAAAAAGCAGGAAGAACAACATCAAAATACAATAATCAAGGCTAAGGAATCAACCAGTAGACACACCTAAATCAAGCTGGGCTTTGAAGATATATGATCAAGAATCATTTATAACACAATGACATACAAAGTATAATCTCACAAGCGGAGTCTAGGGAGATTGACGTATATTCTGATAGACCCTCTGCTCAAAACAAGATGAAAAGGACAACAACAGCATGAAGCAGGAAGAACAACATCAAAATACAATAATCAAGGCTATGGAATCAACCAATAGATACAAAAACCCAAACTGATCTCAGAGCTATATGATCAAGAATCATTTGCATTTCATAGATAATAAAACCCCACCAAATTTCCTCCCTCATCTCATAAAATTTTCTCATCAAACCCTCAAAAAGAACAAATCTTTTCACCTTCTGCCCCAAAACTGAGACACCCTCCTCTACAAATAGTACACAAAAAGCAGCCAAATACATGATAACTGAAGAGAAAGAGAAGCAAGTGACTTACAGTTCAAGAATGAGAAGGGTCTGATGGAAAAAAACTGAGTCTTCAACGGCAAACCAAAATCAGACCAAAAGGATTCAACAGAGGCTCAGCGAGAGAAAAACACTGAAGTTTTCGAGTCTTTCTTCACTCTTCAGTACTTTGAGTCTTTCTTGTGTGTGTATCTGTGTGTTGGTGGGGTGTGTGTGGACGAGGGGGGGGGGGGGTTAATGTTATTTTTTTTTCCCCAAAAAGAAAAGATATTCATATTTTTATATTTAATAACTCTTAATTTTGACATATAAATACATATTAATTGTACATATGATAAGATTCGGAGAATTTATTGTAACAATTTAAATATCATAAGATTCGAAGAATTTTTGTATCAATTTAAATATCATAAGATTCAGAGATTTTTTTCATACATTACATATATTTTTAGTTTAAGATCCTAAAATGTAATAATGTATTCTTTTGTTAAGACTGTGCCTCGTAAAACTAAGAGGCATAAAATAAAATGAAGCGAAAAGGAAAAAAGAATGAACCAGCCTACTTATATGTTCGCTTAACTTTATTTGAATTACTTCTAAAATTTCATTTGATGTATTTTTATATTAGCTAAGTATACTTTTAAATTGTACGAGAAATATGTCAAACATAAATATTTTATCAAAAATATGTGTTTATCATCCAATTGATCCAAATTTATCCTTTTTAGGGCACACTAAATAGATAATTAAGAGATAATAATTTGAAAGTAATCGATCCAAATAACGTTACTAAAATGGGTCAAAATTTTTAAATTTTACTAATCTTGGCCACGAACACATTGATATCTCTCTTTCATACACACCGAAAACACACATTCTCCCTTCTAAATTTTATTTTATGTACATTTTTTAAAATTCTCACATGTGATTTTATGATCTGATTAATTAGCTGAAGGTGGTTTCTTTGATGAAGTATTATTGACATTTTATTGAAGCTATAAGTATTTATTGTTAAAATTCGAAACTTTAAATTTTGAAGATTGAATTGTCGCAAATAAGCTCCATTTCGAGTGGGTATTATCGTAAAAGA
The DNA here is from genome assembly GCA_026153255.1 of Solanum medicagineum. Classification (NCBI taxonomy): domain Eukaryota; kingdom Viridiplantae; phylum Streptophyta; class Magnoliopsida; order Solanales; family Solanaceae; genus Solanum; species Solanum medicagineum. The sequence continues at coordinate 9,908 of JAPFFP010001321.1, forward strand.
TCAAGTACATATTGAAAAGCCTAAATATGAAATTTTATGTGGTTTGATATAATATTTATGGTGTGTTTTGGATGAATCTGATGATTAGATTCAAAGTCTGTTTTTTATACAGTAATTTATGGTATTGTACATTATTGTATATATATGAGTATATAGATACCTCCTATAATTTTTTAAAATATTTTTGCAAAAAAAAAATATAATTTTTTGTATATTATTTATATCCATTGTATATCAAATTGTATTTTGAGCTAACAATTGCTAATGTGGGGGAAGTTACATATATATGAAAAAAATAAAAAGTTAATAAAAAAAGTAGCTCATATTTTATTTAGATAAAGCGCAAAATCAGCGAAACTATATATAATTATACAATATAGTTTGTCAAAAGTTATAAAAAGTATACACTATTATACCATGTATATTACTTATACATGAGTTATATAGTAAATATACATTATGATACACAAATATACACTGACTATACATGCTTATACAACAAGTTATTTATCTATTTTATTTTATTTTTGTAATTTTTTAAGTTTAGTGTCTCCCCGCGTAATTTGCTCAAAGAAAAAAAGAGGTAAAAGGGTAAATAGTTCAAGATATGGATCCTTTAAGAATATATAGTTTGAATTGAATCCATTTTGAGTAAATAATTTTACAATTAAATCTATTTTGTGTAATTCTCCCTATCTTCTTTGCTACTTAATACTTAATTAATAGTCCTTGTGACCAATTTTTTTATAGTTAACTTCATATATGATTATTAAACTTTACTTACTATAATAATAAACTTATAAAATTATTATTTACTAAACTCATAGGTTGCACTAAAAAATAAGAATGACTAAAAATAGTATTCTCCTCGAAAAGCTCTCTAAGCCTTTCATATTTAAAACTAGGAAATTTATTTAATTTTAAAAATAAAAACCAAAAAGTTGAAAAGAAAAAAAAACATGAATTTTTCCCTCATACAATTTCTCACAATCAATCTTAAGTAATAACCTTCATGTTCCAACATTCAACCACCCTTGAATTTTCACTCATTTGATTCTAATATATTTTTGTATTTTTCAAATTAATTTTATTCTCTATATGAGTTTGATATTGAGACATAATAATTGTTGCCATTATGATATTGCTAAATCTCTCCGATTGTTGTGTAATTTCTTCACCTTCATTTCTTTGCACTTAAGTTTATTCTAATTTCTTTCTTTCTCTTTGAGTTTGAGGCGTAATAACTATTGTCATTACATTGTTGTTAAATCTCTCTTAGTTTCATTGTATCTAAGAATTTATTCGAATTTCCTTCTCTCTGTTTTGAGATTGAGGCGTAATAATTGTTATCATTACGTCATTGCTGAATCTCTCCCTTTATTAGGTAATTTCCTCACCTTCATTTCTTCGCATTCAAAAGTTTGTTATAATTTCCTTCCCCTGAACTGTTATCATTGTGTTGTTGAATATCTCCTTATTATTGTGTAATTTCCTCACCTCCATCTCTTAAGAGCTTGTCCTTATTATTTCCTTTCTCAACATCATAAATTAAATGTTATCATTACGTTATCGCTGAATCTCTCCCTATAATCATTGTCTAGCTTCTTCACCTTCATTCCTTTGCAATTTTTCGTCCCCAAAGTAAACAAAATGGGGAGTTTTTGCTCTAAGGAAGAAGAACAACCTAATAATAATGAAAATATACAACAAAGCAATAACCCTAAATATGAAGAAAAAAATCCATCTATACATGATAACATCAACAATGTTGATCACACACCACAAGGTTCCACAACACCAACAAAAACAACATCATCACCTAGTCCTTCATCAAAACCTACAAAACAATCACCAATAGGTCCAGTATTAGGAAGACCAATGGAGGATGTTAGGACAACATATACCATAGGAAAAGAACTTGGTAGAGGACAATTTGGTGTGACACATTTATGTACACATAAACAAAGTGGAGAGCAATTTGCATGCAAGACAATTGCTAAAAGGAAGTTAGTGAACAAAGAAAATATTGAAGATGTTAGAAGGGAAGTACAAATAATGCATCATTTAACAGGACAAGAAAATATTGTTGAACTCAAAGGGGCTTATGAAGACAAACATTCTGTACATTTGGTCATGGAATTATGTGTTGGAGGTGAACTTTTCGATAGGATTATTGCGAAAGGACATTATACAGAACGAGCTGCGGCTTCATTGATGAGAACAATTGTGAAAATTGTTCATACTTGTCATTCTATGGGAGTTATTCATAGAGATCTTAAGCCTGAAAATTTTCTACTTCTTAGTAAGGATGAAAATGCACCTCTTAAGGTTACGGATTTTGGTCTTTCTGTCTTCTACAAGCAAGGTATTCATGATTTGTTCGATCCTTTTAATTATCTCTCACTTTGGTCGTCAAAATTAGATTTTTTTTTCAGATTGGTTGGACCTTAGGTGCGATGATTTCAAGTCTTACATCAAGGAAAAGTATTTTACTTTAAAATATTTGTTATTTTAGAAAGTTAAGAAGATATTTTTTCAATTGAAAAATAATTTTTTTATGAAACAAATTTCTTGAAAATGACGAAAGTAACTTCCCTAATGGAAGTTTGGAAAACAAGTTCCACAAATGGTGTTTCATATTGATTGTGTCAACCGTACGCTCCATCACACATCATGTTCACCCCCAGCCCCAGTATCTCCATCCCCACTACCATTCGTACATAAACCCTCACCCCCACTTCCCATAATATTTATTTAGATTATGTGTAAATGCACTTAGGATAATATTTTTCACTTAAGTACTGAAAACAAAAAAAATATGTAAGAAATCTATTTATTTTCCTAGAAAATATTTTCCACCATACTGAACTCACCGATAGTCATTACTAATTACTCCATTAATGAAGATTATAAAGGGCAATTTAGTCAAGCATTCTTCATAATTAGGTGCTATTAAATAACTTTAAAAATTTTCTTTATAATATTTATAATTTAATAGTCATATTATATATCTATTTTTGCAGGAGATGTATTTAAGGATATTGTGGGTAGTGCATATTACATTGCACCTGAAGTATTGAAAAGAAGATATGGACCAGAAGTTGATATTTGGAGTATTGGTGTTATGTTATATATTCTTCTTTGTGGAGTTCCTCCTTTTTGGGCAGGTAAAAAAAATCACACACATAATAATTATTGAGAAATTCGACTCTTTTTTAGACCCCGCGCTCTGTTATTCTAACAAAACGTTATTCAACGACAAAGACGCTAGCCTTAAAAAAAACAGATTTTTCTTGAATTGATTGAGATTTTGAATTTTACGTAACATGAGAATGTTTCTCATTTCGTAGTTGGAAAGATATGTGGATTGTGAAAACACTTATTTTGTTCATATTTTGGACCTTAGTCCATCGGACACTTAATATATTGAGAGAGCAACCTGCAGTCGCTATCCTTTTGGATGCGCTGAAGGTAAATCTTCACTCCTATACAATAGTTCAAAAATCACATAGGAGAGGTAACTCACACTAGGCAAGCCCGGTGTGACGAGTTTGACTCAGAAGGCAAATTCCTTTCTTTCATTAGCAAGGAGTTTCGAACTTGAGACCTCTAACACGAAAATCTCAAGCCCAAACTACTAACATTTGTTTTTAGTAATGAAACATGGAAAATTATATATATGTGTGTTTTTTGTATATGATAATAATAATAATAATAATAAATACCTAGCTAGGTTAAATTCATTGAATAATTTTATATTATTTTTTATTTTTTCAGAAAATGAAAATGGAATTTTCAATGCAATATTGCGTGGACATGTTGATTTTTCAAGTGATCCATGGCCTTCAATTTCCAATGGAGCAAAAGACCTAGTTAGAAAGATGTTGACTGTTGATCCTAGACAGAGGTCAACTGCCATGCAAGTCCTCAGTAAGTTTTTTTACCAATATTTTTAATTACTAGTAATTATAATATCCAAAAATTGAGAATGGTTTTAATTTGTTAACTTTGGTAATTGCTATAATAAAAATCAAAATATTTGAGGTCTCATGAAACGTGGCGTCGATCTTACTTAAATGTCAGATCGCGTGAATTTTCACCTTGAAGAGTGTTAAAAAGAGAGGCTATTTTTGTTAATATTGGAAACTAATTAAGCGTATTCGACCCTGTAGTATAATTAGAGACTGGCTTAGTTCATAGACGAAAATAGAGGGGTACTTTTTTTATCGCTTTTGCTTGATAACATGGCATCCACCTTACTTAAATGTCACATCGTGTGCATTTTCACCTTGTTATGGTGGAAGAGTGTGAAAAAAGAGAAGGTATTTTTCTTAATTTTGGTAACTGCAGAGGTATATTTAATCATATAGTATAATTAGAGGTAGACTTAATTTATAGATAAAAAAGAAGAATATTCTTTTTTTTTAAATCCTTTTTGCTTGATCGTAGAGAGGGATCACACTACTTATAATTCTAGAGAGAATAACATTTCAATGTCTTTTAAGTGATTTAATTAATACAAAAATCAACAAATATATATTTTGTATATTTAACTAGAAAGATACATAATCATTGTAAAAATTTTGTATATTTGGGCTAGCGCTTGTCATTAAATTTGGACGACGGGTCAAAAATAAAAGAAACTCTAATTTCTATCTGCTACATTCGATTTATACACCACCCAAGGTTGTAATGGTCGAGGTGATAAATATTCTTCTAGTCTTAAGTAGAGACTCAGATTAAAGCTCCAAAAATAAAGTCATTTTTGGTAGGAGTAATTTATCCTCTTTATAATCATTTAAGACTTCTCGAGATAAATTTTTAGTCAGCTCCAAAAGAAATATCAAACAACAGATGAAAAACAAAAAAATCAATACATTCAACTAATATTATTTATCTGTTATTTTACATGTCCCTTAAAAACCATTCATATAAAAAATGCTTGAAATTCTTTATTTTTATATGTATTATTGTATATAATAAGATTTATTTTATGGTTTAATTAAAACCCCATATATTGACTAACAAATTATTTTATTTCTTATATAATAAGATCATCCATGGATCAAGGAGGATGGAGAAGCACCAGACACACCTCTTGACAATGCTGTATTACATAGACTCAAACAATTCAGAGCTATGAATAAATTCAAGAAAGTTGCTCTAAGGGTAATTATATAATTAAATTCTTTTACTTTTAATTAATCTCAACAAAGAAAATTCTCATTTACTTAATTTTCTTGTCCATTTTAAGTAAATCTTTTATTTACAAAAACTAAAATTAGCTATGAATTTTATCACTAGCAATTTTTTTGGCATTAATCTGTCGCTGAATAGAACTAATAGCAGATTTTACTGTTTAGCTATAAAATTTATCTGACGTATATATCATGTTAAGTATTTTTAAAAGTCAATTAAATTAAGCGAAAATTTCATATATATACAACAAATCCAGCTCATGTTTTATTTATATAAAAAAAAAAGCCTCAGATCAACAAAACTACACAATATAGTTGGTGAGAAAATATACACTACTATATAATGTATATTACTTATACATGAGCTATACACTAAATATATATTATGAAATACAAATACACACTAACTATACATACCTATATAACAAAGACTTTTTTCTTTTGTAATTATTTAAGTGAAGCATACCTTAGTGTAATTATCCGTTAAATTAATTAATACTCACTACTTTGAGAGTTTTTTTTTAAAGGTTATTGCAGGATGTCTCTCAGAAGAAGAAATTATGGGATTAAAGCAAATGTTCAAAAATATGGATACTGATAATAGTGGAACAATAACACTTGAAGAATTAAAGCAAGGAATGGCCAAACAAGGCACAAAATTATCTGATTATGAGATTAAACAATTAATGGAAGCTGTAAGTTTTATAAATTTAATTTTTACTCTTCTATCTTAGAGTATTCATTCACTCGAATCTATTAGATTAATTCCATGTTTACTTTTTATATGAGCAAACAAGCTTTTTCAAGTTGTTCGGTAGAGCTTCTCCTATCATATTCATTCTTATTTTCAACAACAACAACAACATACCCAATGAAATTTCACAAGTGGGGTCTGGGGAAGGTAGATTGTACGCAGACCTTACCGCTACCTCATAGATATTCATTCTTATTTTGATTATTAGATAAAGCTTTCACAAGCATAAATTTCACCTTTTTACTAGATCATTTTTATATTTTTAATACAAATTATTCATATTTTGAAATTGAACTAAGCCTTCATAATCTTGAATTCTTTTTAAATCATGAATTTATTTTAAAAAATATATTTTGAGCTGAAAAAAAGAGTTTTTCTAATAGTTAATATAGAAATATATAAGTATCGACCATACATATAGCTGACTTCAACTATCTTCTATATGTATTTGGAATAATACATGTATATATTCAATAATAATTTTCTCAAATGTTTTTCTATCTTTAATATTTTGAAACCTAAAATACCTATCATGACATAATGTTTTAATATATGCTTTTGAAAGTTTAATTCTAATACTACTTCTTTTTTTTATATATATATAATTTATATACTAGGCTGATGCTGATGGAAATGGAACAATAGATTATGAAGAGTTTATCACAGCAACAATGCACATGAACAAAATGGATAGAGAAGAACATCTTTACACTGCATTCCAATATTTTGATAAGGATAATAGTGGGTAAGTTCTCTATATGATGTGATTATTTTATTTTATTGATATATAGATCACGGATTCAAGCTGAAATGAATCAGTAATGCTTGCATCTGAGTCCATTATATAAACGTCATTACATCCTAGCTCCCTCATTTGCCTTTCCACAGATAAGGATATTCACATTACATGCTCAACAGTTCCCTTCTCGACATTTGTCTCATGTAGCATGTTGCTTTTGAGAAGAGAATCCATGACCTTGGTTGTGTTACCACTTGTTATGATCAAAAGCTTATTATTATGCTAAAAGTTATAATTGATAGCAAATGAGCAAATTTGTGTTCGATCATGACTTTGATCTGAGCCACCTTAACCCCCTTGTGGGCTTTGTCATAGTTAAGATTTTGATGTTACCAAACATATTTCTTAACTACGTCCATCATGCAAGCTTCGTATTCGATCACGACTCCCATATTTATACACACATGCACGCACACACGAATGTCATCCAAATTAAAGTAGTAAGCAACAATCATATATTGAGCTTTCTCTTTTTTTCCGAAAAAAAAAAAGTTCCCTTTGCATAGATTGAGTTTTCACATTGTTTATAAAGTAAATTTAAGCTTTCACATTGTTTATATAGTATATTCAATCTTATTTTATTTATACAATTGTTTTATATTAATTTCTTTTTCTTAGATATATATCAAGAGAAGAATTAGAGCAAGCTCTTCGAGAATTTGGCATGAATGATGAAAATGATTTGAGGGAAATCATCAATGAAGTCGACACTGATCATGTAAGTCAAAATTAAACAACAAAATATATACATAAAAACAACCATTCAAAAAAAATTTTGATTTAATATTTACAATTTTGTATGCAACATTTTATTCAATTCAATCTGTTCTAATTGTCATTAAATTTTTTTAAAAAAAAACTTTCATCTAAACTTTCATTTTCTGTTCTTTTTTTCTTCTCAATACTACTTATTGAATAATTCTACTTATTTATGAGACATACTTTTAAGGATATATATAAAGAAAGAAAATTATAGCAAGATTTATTAATTAATTATGTTTAATTTCTTTTAATTATTATATTAATTTTCTTGAAATTCTTGTTCATAATTTTTAATTATTTATAGTTTTACCATTTTCATAATTGAGAAAATTATTGATAAATAAATATTTTTATTTTTTATAGGATGGTAGGATCAACTATGATGAATTTGTAGCAATGATGAAGAAAGGAAATCCAGAGGCAGCAACAATGAATCCAAGAAAAAGAAGAGATTCATTTGTAGCATAAAGTAACTAATTTAATTATCAATGGAAAATGTATGAAAAAAATAAAATTGATGTATTTGTTGTGAAGAAAGACCAATGTTCTTGTAATATAAAGTATGATTTTAAGATTTGTTTTGGCGGGGGGGGGGGGGGGGGGGGGGGGGGGGGAGAAGAAGAGGGGGGGATTGAGAGGTGTTTTTTCTTTTCTTTTAGGTG
>JAPFFP010001349.1:0-41276 GCA_026153255.1 Solanum medicagineum
TCTGTACTTGGTCTTTTTGTATATTCGAGGGTATGACGGGGCCCTGTCCCGTCTTACGATTCTGTTTGTATGTATAGTGGTCTGTGGATACATGTGGGTGGGAGATATTACGCGTGATATGATTATGTATGTATGATGCTGTCGTTAGGCGGTTCTACCACAGCCGTGACCTTGTCGGCCCACATATGTATATAGATGCGTATGAATGTTTGTGGCATGCTGGGATTTCTATTTGCAGGTTTGGGTAGTCAATAAAACAGAGGAAACTCTGCCGAAATTTTGGTAGATTCCTTAGCTAATATAATTGGGAATTTGGTTTAGTATTGTTTGGGTGCCCAATCGGCACTAATCACGACCCCTGGGTTGGGTCGTGACACTAGGTCCCTAAAATATTGTGAGCCTGCCACTAACGAGCTCTTTTCTAGACCTGACTATCCTTAGTGATCATATTTTCTACCATGAGACTGCTATGGTAGAGACTTAGATGGCCTGCTAGAAAATCTGAGTATAAAATATTGGTGAAAATTTTCCTGAAAGTCGATAGGTTTGAGCTGACTCCACTCCCATCTCTCAATTCGTTTTGCTCCAAGCTCTTCATTTTTCAGCCCCTCCAAATTTTGAGAATACTTGTACATGAGAGATATCCATATACTTATTTAGAGATGTTGTTGTACATGCCTTATCATACTATGAATTCAGTCCTCCTATAAATTTGTGTATCCTAGCCTCTATTGTATCTACAATCATCGATGCACATTTGGCTAGGGAATCAAATCTTAGCCTGTAGTCCTTGACACCTATACTACCTCGATGAAGGTTTAAGAATTGATCAGCTTAAGTATCTAAAATCTCTCTAGGTAAATAATGATCTAAAAAGGTGTTGATGAAGTGATTCTAAGTATTTGAGGATATATTAACCCCTCCAAACTTCTCCTAACCCTAAAGCAGATTATTGCTATATTTTTTAATTAGAATGTTGCCAACTCAATAGATTTTGTAGTTTAAGCATGCATAACCCTAAGAATTTTGCATAGCTAGTCAATAAAGTGTTGAGGGTCTTCTGTGGTGTGTCCCTGTATATTGGAGAGGATTCAATATAAGGAACTCTCAAATCCCAGATCTTTTCGACCCTTTAGAAGGTCTAGCTATATTAGCCAGGATTGTTAATTAAGCGAACATATAGATTGCACTCCTGCTATGAAGCTAAAACTGAGGAGGAATGTAAAGTTGTCTTCCTTTTTTTCTCTACAAGAACTTTTCAGATAGGTGGTACTTTGTTGATACCTTCACATTGGGTGTACTTGATTTCCAACCAACCGCCGTATATTTTTCTCAACTTGATTTCCAACCAACTGCTGTATATAATGAGTCACTATATATTTTTCTCTATACAATGATAATAAAAATAATCATAAGTTGAACAATTTAACTTTTATGACTTAGCTCAATAGCACAATTTGAACAGAAGAAGGGTAACCTTCTTGAATAATGTATGTAGTTTCCTACTTATAAAATGTGGTGCACAACATATTTAACATCACTTGCAAACTCTCTGAAATACGACGTTGCTCTAATGTCAAATTTTTCATGCCCAAACTTGAGGGGAACAATTACACCTAATGTTAAATCTTAAAAATTGTGGTCTTTCCCTCTGAACCATTTGCTAATGACACATAGAAGCTACATATAATCATGAAAACAAACAAGTATATCTCAACTTAAAAATAAATTCTCAGTCAACAAGGTCTTTGTTAACAGTTCTACAAAAAAATAACTAGTCTCAACAGTTTATATAAAGCACTAAATAGCTATCACATAAGTCCTATTTGGACTTTTGATGCCACCATGATATCCAGGAAAACTTAATTTCCATATGGATCATCAAAGCCATGATCTCTACTAAAACAAAAGAAGTTGAAAATAAGTATATATCTATATATTATGTCAAACAATTATCAAACTTCAGCCAACCAACAAACAATGGCAACATGACCAATAACGTGGCTATATAACCCAACACACTAGTCTACAAGCCTCTAAAAATATAATATTTGGACAAAACGAGATCTGAACCTACACAAACTCTATAAACAGCAACATAGATAAACCTCTAGAACTTTAGCAACCCTTGGAAGAAATAAGTCAACCAATCATCTAGTTAGACAGATATGCTACTCAACATGTCTATGTAATCGTCACTTAATACCTACAAGTATAAACACAATGCCTTCACTCAAGAGGCATCATTACAAAATAATGTACCAAGCATGTAAGACAAACTAAAAATTGAAATTGAAATATAATAAGTAAACAAAAATGTGGGAGTAAAATACAAGTAAAACACCTTACCTTCCTACAATAAAACAACAAATAAACAAGTAGAAAACGATAACTTGGCATGGCCCTCCATGAACATCACACAATCACGATAAGTTCTAATGAGCACAAACAAACATTGAATACTCATACTAGCCTCCTCGCCCGGATCCTAATGATAATTTGATCTAAACCATTAGAATGTACATGCGTTATAAATTAACACAATTCGTAGCCTCTGCGGTACGATAAAAGTATTGCCCTATAGGTACAACTTGCCCATTCCATAGGTACGATCTACTTAGCCTACAAGCACGTTCTACTCGATCTGTAGGCACTTTCTACTCGACTCATAAGCATTGGCCCATAGGCTCATATTAATCAACCTATAGGCTCCAGAACCTTGCAACATTAGTGTTTACTAACACTAAAACAATCTCTTAGGCGGCAACCAGATGATAAAAACTTCACAACTATAGTAGATGATCACAAGTGACCTAAACATAATTATAACATACTTTTTAGGCCAATAAGTCAAAAATTCATGGTATCGCAGCCAACTCAATAGGATAAGGCTACAAGTCAAAAAAACGATAATATACAAGTCATAACGGTCAATTATTTTGTTAGTTCCTCCTTTATATTTAGACATATCTTTTAGGAGATATGTACTCAAAAAAACTTTTTAGGTGTAGCGATTATGTATCTGGCCATCTGATATTACTGCTCCAAGCAACATGCTTTCTTTGCTCTATATAAAATTAAGCCTTTAACCTATAAATATTGTGGAGGCAAATCTTTATATACATAACTTAAACACGTGAACTTTCCACTCAAAAGCGTGGTCCTTGGTGGAATTAAGTAGATAGAAAGTAGAATAATGAGTAAAGGTGAGGCTTTCTTCTTTTTTCTTCATGGGACAAAACTTAGGTTTTCAATAGAAAATTCCCTTGATAGGGTGTATATGATAAAGTATTGAAAAAACTTATGTTTTAAGAATATATATTATTTTCATATCTAATTAGCTTGAGATGATTTGAAATTTTATGGTATGATATAATCAGTTTGATTTATATTATATATGTATATATAATAAATTATGATTTTAATTTTTTAAAAAAAGTTATTTTAATTTTATCATATCAACATAGTTTTAGTAACACCTTATCATATAGAAATATTCGAATGAAATTACAAACAATTCTCTTTATTAATCAACAACAAAATGACATTTCAATCAAAATAGAATAGTCAAAGTTTCAAAATAATTTATCGAAGTATCATTTCTATAATAATTAAAAAAAATTGTTAACACGAATTAATAGTTAATCTGATAATAATTACAATTTAAAGTTAAAAGAAGCATAGGGGCATTCTTTATACCCGCTAAAGTGGACATTATTTCTATTTAATATTTGGCAACATGATAATATATTGAATTCTTATACAGCATGATAATGTAGGTCTATTGAATTCCGAAAAAAAGTTATCACTTTTTGTATTTTTTTTTCTTTTTTGAAAATTTTGCTTTTCTTTTCAGGAAACTTACACTCTCTTCCTACTTTCTATCGGGAGAAAATATTTATGGTTACGTACTTTGATATTGATATAAAATATAAACAATTATATCTGATTTAACCTTTGTGTATATTATCTTTTACCGGTTAAAGTTTGTGCTAATACACATTCAATATAAATTATTTTTTTAATCACAATTTATGTGATTTAATAGATTTTTTTATATATATTTTAAAAAAATTAAATTGTTAATTACCGAGATTTATAAAACATTTTATTTGTTACCTATTTTGTTCCAATTTATACTGCACATATAAGATTTTGAGAGTACATTAAAAATTTATTTATTAATATACATAAACTTCTTGATTTAATTATACTACTATACTTTTGAAGTATTTTCTTTTTAATACAAATATACTCATTAAACGATTATTAAAATAATTATTTAATTTTATTTGTCCAGCTTAAAAAGGAAGACTCAATTTTTAATTTTACATTGATTTTGTCCTAATATTAACGTTTATATGCTTAAAATAATTTATTAGGATGATATATTAAAATTATGGCTGAAGCTTATGGAAAAATAATTTATTAAGGATTATATTGTAAAATCATAGTTGAAGCAGCTGAAGAAATAAAGGAAAGCAGCGAAGCAGACACGTCAATACCAACTACCTTAGAAAAATTAAATTTAAAAAGTTTCGAAAACATTTTTATTAATCTCACGTAATAAAGAAGAAACAAGCGAGCAATTAAAGTAGATAGAACAACCAGAAAACTGCTGAGCAAGTAGCACAATCAAAAGCTGCTGAAGTTATTTGCTTATATATAAAAACTAATACTAATCCTAACATAATATTAATTATTATATACAATTTTAGGTTAACATAGTTATGTGCAATGAAATTTTTTCCTAAGTACAATATTATATGTTAAGCTACATTGTTTAATATTTTATGTGGGATAGTATCTTTTTGAAAAAAAACTACTTATCTTTTTGTTGTAAAATCTACAAAGCTCAACAAAAACACTTCCGGATTATACTTACACTAGCTTTGAAGATCATACGGCACGGGTTTAATAGATATTTTTTTTTCTTTTTTGTTAATAGTAATTAATAGAAATGACATAGTAAAATTAGATAGACATTTTAATAGCCACCGCAAAATTAAGTAGACATGTTATAGTAATTTCATAGTTGAAGTAAATGAAGAATAATTAAATAATAATTAACAGAAATGACACAGTAAAATTAAGCGGCCACTTTAATAGCCGTCGTAATACTAAGCAGACATGTTGTAGTCACCTATCTGCTTCAAGCAGTTGCAGCATGCAGCTGAAATGCTTAGTTGTAAACAATAATTTAAATAATAATTAATAGAAAGACATAGTATACTTGTAGGGGAAAAATTGAAAATCTCTCTTTTCTATATATATATATTTGGGAAGACAAAATACAAGAGAAGATTAATGAGTCAAAATAATACAAAAAAATTTAGATACATATTACTACAATTATAATTTTAAATAGTATACATATATAAGTAAAAATAATATATATTTGAGTCGTGCTAGGCACTGTCCTAAGAAACTATTTCAGCAGTGTGAAATGTTTTCCCAGGATTAAACAAGTTTTCTCTAATTACTTAGAGGATACAAGAATCAATAAAATATAGTTACTACAAAATAAGCAAGTCGGAAAGGAGAATTATAGTAGTAAGTTAAAAACCAAGAAAATATATTAGGAGAAAGTGTAGTAACTTTCTTTTTCTTTTCACTGTTTGCTTTTACTCACTTCTCACTCTTGTTTTTTCTCTCCATTTCATGTTTTGCTTCAAGAATGAAGTCATATTTATACTTGTGAAAATTTGGTGATTAAGTATGGTTTATGGCCTTCGACTTGCCAAACTTTTGGCTTTAAACTTGCCAAGCATTTGACATTAAACTTGCCAAGTATTTGGCCAAGAAAGTGCCATGAATATGGCCTTGAAAATGCCATGCAAATGGCCTTGAAAGTGCCATGCAAATGTCTTTGGATTTGCCATGTATATGGCTCTTTATTTGACATGCAAGAGTGTATAATGTCTTATAATATTTGTGTACATAAAATATTTTAATGTAGTAATTAATGACATATTTTATGACTAAGTAATGACATTTAGAAAATAGTTAAAATATTTTTAAAATATCCAACAAAACTTAAGTAGACATTTTAATAGCCACCGCAAAATTAAGTGGACACGTTATTGTAATTTCATATTTGAAGTTGATGAAGAAATAATTTAAATAATAGTTAATAGAAATGGCGTAAAAATATTGACGTTGTGAGATTCGATTTTGGAACGTTGGATTTAAGATGTCATGCTTGAACCATCAAGCCAAGCAACTCAATAGTCACCTACCTACTTCAGTTGTCTGTTTGAAGCAGTTGAATCAGGCACGACCCTAAGCTGCTCAACTTAATGACTTATTATATAAGAGAATATAGACCGCTAGATCAAATTTTATTTATTCCTTCTAAAGATGTTTTTTGTTCTTTTAGAAAAATTATCAAGCTTTTGTTTATTTTTTAAAAGTTAAAAATAATTTTTCTCTAAAAGTACTTCTAAGAAAAATACACTTTAAAATACTTTTTAAAAACTTGATCAAACATTAATTGATATTTAAAAGTCCTTTTCTATTTTGATCAAATATAAATGATTTCTCATCAGAAGTACTATTAAGAATATATTTTTGAAAATAAAATAATAATTTTTAAAATTAACCAAATAAGCTACTACATTATTAATTTTTTATTCACACGTCACGGAGTTGTACCTTGCCTCTGAAGAGTCATGATGATATAAATTTAACTACTCTAAATACATTGATTGGATACTACGAAAACAGCCTAAAAGTGCTTTTTATGAGTTTGGCACAAAGTCATTTTCTAAAAACAATTTTGGCATATCTGATGCCACTTACATTAAATAAACTAGTATGTTATACGTACTTTACGCGTGATCAAAATCTGTATATCTAATAATAAATATTATAGAAAAAAATTTAATTTAATTATAAATTTATGAAAAAATAAATAATTCACTATAAAAGTAATTTTAATAAATTATCTATTTATAAAGATCCTATATATCATGGTAAATTAGATTTTTGCTTAGCAGCTATTGAGTATTTTCTTGATTCAAATAAGGAAGAAGTAGAAATCTATTAATAAGAAAGAATTAGAAGTCTTTCCATGGCTAGCAGTCCTTATTTTATCATTTATTTTCATATATTTTAAAAGTCAATTTTATAAATATAATTAAATAAGAATTTAAAGAAAAAATGGTGAAAAACAATTTTGTCTAAAAGAAGAGTCTTTTAGTGGTGTATATATATATATATAGATAGATAGATTGATAGATTATATTTTCTTCGTATTTTGTATTAATCAATTTGACTTGACACTGAATTAATAAAAATAGAAATGTTTTTGAAATATATAATCTAAAATAAGTGATAGATATTTGTGTGGTGTAAATTAGTTCGTTAAAAGTAAAAATAGATATTTTAAAGGGTAAATTGTATACTATATACAGAAACATGTCCCTTTTTTTGACTGATTAAAAATATAAATAAGTCATATAACATAGGACAGATGAAATATTATTTTATTATAATTAATACTCCTAATAAAATTGAAATGATGATGTGCATTGATCAAACAGAAAACTTTCAACATATTGAATTTATATAACAAACAATTATTTAAAAAAAAAACATTTTATGAGTTTACAAATTTGTTGGAAAAATTATTTTCCTTTGGCACATGATAGAGTGGTACAGATTTTCCTACCTCACCAAATCCATTTTCAACAAAACTCCAAAAGGTGAAATTCAAGATAATAAATATTTATATTTTATTTTCTTGTTTGAAGTCTCAAGAGTACATTGAGTAAACAGAAAAGACTTCAAGTAAAATAAAATGTCTAACACCAAATTCCACTAATTCAGACATGTAACAACTTGTTTGGATGGTTGTTGGTTGTTACCTATTGTGTTATATGGTATTTTCATTTTTAAAATAATACTTTTATTTATTTTAATTTATTGGTGTTATTTTTTTTTAATTTGTTTCAAAATAATGTTTTTTTAAAAAATAATTTTTAATTTCAATTTTTTTCGTGTGTCATGTTAAAAACTACAAGATTCAAGAGTATTTTGGTACATTTTAGGTTTCTTTAGTTTAAGACCATAAGATTCAAATTTTTTTTACCTTCTTAAACTCTCTTCAAGTACAAATCATATAAAGAAATTGAAAAACAGGTCTAGAGGGTATTTGTCACGATCCGAATAGAGTGTAATGGCACCTTCCTAACTCACCAAGGCAAGTCAACCTAGAAAATTAAGCAATTCAAAATAGACGAAAACTAAGGTAAAAGAAAAAAAGTAACGTAATGTAGGTATTAACAATCACAAACAATTCTGAAACCACCAAGAATGATGTCACATGTACAAGCCACTAACTCAACATAAAAGAAGAATAGCATAAGTCTCAATGTCTCGGTTCTCGAATAGAACAAAACATAAAATAAAAGGGCCTCGAAAGTCCACTGAAAAGACAAATCACTATCTCTCAAGTGTCCAGAAGCTCGGTCCAAGATGGAAAAATAAAGAAATTAGGAGGTATTTGGCTCAATACCTACAAAAGTGTTGAAGCAAGGGTGAGTAAGCAACAACATGGTACCGAACAAATAAATTTTAAGCATTAAATAAAGCAATAAAGGACACAAGTAGTCCTATCATCCCAACCAAATATCTCCACAACTAGAATCTCGTACGCTGGAAAGCCAACATATATATATATAAATTCTAAGTAGCACAATATTTTAAAGAAGTTTTATCCAACAAGTAGCAACTATCAAGGGTTTATCCATCAACGAGCAACTCAAAAAAGCTACTTACAATGGAAACAACTGAGAGATCCAAAATGATGCTATACAATATCAAGTAATTATGACGCATGCCTATTCTACGACATCCATACACTGATCACCTTAGATCGGAACCCAGAATTATATAAACCATATATCCACTGGAAGAGACCTCAACCATCTAAAGAGACCTCAACGAATAACACCAGCTGATAAAGACCTTGACCCTAAGTATCAATATCCCTTGGTTGTTGGAAGAGACCTCGGCAAATATCACAGGCCGATAAAGACTCGGCCCCAAGTATTAGTATCTTTCTCTTATCACTTTTTACAATTCAATGTCGGTAAACATATGCATAAAGAATGATTAGGTAAAAAATAATGTCATATAGCTCAACATTCATCAATAATGATTCATAACACTTACGCAATTTCCCATATCCAAATTTCACATTAGTGTTTCAATTCATGTAGTCATATAATTACCACGTCTTAATCGTTAATTTATTTCATGAAGTATACATCCAAAACAATTCTCTCATAAACCATAATTACACAAATAGGAAATAAAAGGTTCAACACTCTTAACTACGAATTAAAAATCTACTTGTCCTAGCAAAAAATCGCGATCACTCTATTACTTAACTTTTCCCCTTCCGATTATACTCCAAAGCACCACAATTTAGTAAAATAATGATTCACAATCAAATTTTGAAGTTAGAGACACCAAAATCGTAAAATTTGAAAAAGGGTAAAACAGTCCAAAAATTCAATACCAAAAATTGAAATCTGAAGTCTTTTTATATAAAAATGTTCTTCAAGGTTTTAGGAAACTAATGGCAAAAATGGAGTTAAAATGAGCCCACAATCATCATTTTTGTCAAAAATTCGAGTTAATAAAAATTCTCAATTTCTCCAATCGAAAACACTAAATTTGATGTTAAAATAAAGAAATAATCAACGAAAAGTGAAGACATAAATTAAATATAGCTTACCTAGTGAATTCCTCTTGAAAAATCAAGTAAAAATCACCTAAATCAAGCTCCAAAGTCCAAAAATAAAGAAGATGAACTAAACCTGTCGTTTAGAAGGTCATTATTCAAGTTAACAACTTAACACCCCGTGATCGCAACATGGGGCTTGCAAATGCGAAGGTCAATGGTTAACAAGCCTCGACGATTCCGGCTAGGACCCTCGCCAATGCGGTCCCAGGCCGACTAATGCGGTATACAAGGACACACCTTTGTGAACGTGGAAAGGGGCCTCGTGAACGCAAAAAAGACTACATGCACTAGATATTGATGTCGCCCAAGTTACATCTCCTTTTTGAGGATAAAGCTGTCATTGTCAAAAAATAAAACCTAGCCAAGGTTAGGGTCTAACCCAAGGGAATACGTAGACTCAAAAGAATTCAGTTAATGCAATTTGAGTGATTAACTGACTTACTTCCCTAAGGGGGGGGGGGAGGTTGCAACAATCAATGGAAAAGTAAACCTAACTAATACAAGATTAAATCAATATGGGGAGAAACTAGGGTATTGTGTTCCCCATGATTCCCTAACTTAGTATCACCAGATAAACTAATTCTTTTCTAGTGTGTAACATGTAGGACGGTAAGTTACGTTCACCAAACCCTTTGGTCCAGGAGAGAGGTGAATTTCACTACGTGACTTGGCCCATCTCCGTAGTGTGCATTACTAACCCTTACCTATTAGTCCCAGAACAACCTCCCCTTGGCTTAGTTCGGTTGATTAGACATGAACACATCATTCGATTCCTATTAATTAATCTCTTTTCCTATTCATTACTACTTTGGTCCAGTTAGTAACACTAGGTGAATACTAATATTGGCCGCCACTAGAAAATATACAAAATGAAGAGAGTTAATTAATATATGCAAGCATACTTTCTAAGGATTATGAATTATTCGATTTTACCTTGCTAGTTCTTCACGGTTCCCACAACCCTAGTTGTAGATTTAAATACTCATGATTTGTGTAGATGCAAGACTTATGAATTGGAATAACATAATAGACCACTTACACAATTGAATTAAGAATAAGCAAATCTAACTTCAAAGAGAATTACAATATTAAGGATCAAATCAAAGTACAAGTGTTTCTCAAAACTCTCCAATGTTATCTCCCTATTTTTCCTCTCTAATTCTCAAGTTATCTATGTACTGTGTGTTAACTTTCTGAAAAATAACCTAAAAATCTATTTATAATATTTAAAATACAAATCCTAAACACAATAGGATAGTTGGGTCGGCACGCCTCACGAACAGGTTTACGGGCCATATTGCATCCCACGACCCGTAATTAGGGTCTCATACAGTGCTGCCGGAAATCTAGACTTCAAGTTTATGATACCCCTCTACGACCAGTAAAGTGGTTTACGATTCGTAGGGGGGTTTCGTCTGATGAATCTTCAGGAAGTCCCTCATCTATGATCCTCAGGGCACGAAACATATTCTATGACTCGTAAATCAATCCACGACCCATCTTCATATTCGTAGAATCAACTTCAAAAAATCAACCCCTCATTGGAATTGTCCACGAAACCCACTTCACAGCCCGTAGAATGAACTACGGCCCGTAAAGGGTCTCGTACTGCATCAAATTCAGCAACTTCTGTACTTTTTTCCCAAAATCAAGGCCAACCCTGGAATCCTACAGATATAACACAAAAACACATAAAACCAACTAACATCACATTGAGAATACACAAAATTTCAAGTTTTAAGCATCAAAAGTGTTGTATTTTGACAGCATATCAACATCCTCAACTTAAAATTGTTGCTTGTTCTCAAACGATGGACTCAATATATATAAGTAATACAGTAACACACAGACCTTAACCCAATGACGTACATCACATCAATTTTAAACTCAGATACCCACACCACCTTTTCAAAACAAAATTAGATAGCCATCTAGCAAACCAATATATACTAGTGCATGTGACAACACATTTTAAGAAGTAAGGTACTATCAGCAATCCACAATCATTGAATAAGGCCAATGCTAATAATGCAATACAAGTTCTCTCACGGAAAGAAGTCCTATATCTCACGCTCAATAATGTTTTCACAAATAACCTTGGGACTATGCAAAATCACTCACTCTTACAAAAGATATTCATGCATCGTCCCTAATACCATAGGCGTGCCCCTATACTCATGACTAAGACCTTCAACTACTTAGACTAGGATCACTTTAGGACTTCCTAGACTTGTAACATAGGCTCTGGGGGCTTTGGTATGATATTTTGGGAACATAGTGGCTAAAGGCCCTCCTTGACATTGCATCTTCCTACACTTTTGCCCTACCAACTCTGTTACTTTCCATCTTATTCTCCCTTTCTCTTATTTCAAGCTATTCTGGCTGCTTTCTTTTCATTTTTAGCTTTTTGCCTTGCCTTTACACTTCTTTTTTCTTTTTAACTCACAACTGAGGCATAACTTATTTTTCTTGTACCTAGTACATGATTTTTCTCCTTATCTCTGTATCACTAACTTCCTCCCTCATTTTTGTGTTTCACCCTTACACCAGCCACCCTCAACTTAGGCTTTTGGCCTGAGTTGAGGTGCACATTGTCCATCATCAGAACCAGGGCCACTTTTGGTAGCCATCCTCAAATTAGGCTGTTTCCCTCAGTTAAGGTACACAATGTTCAAGGAAGGACCAGGCCAGTTTCAGGATTTTACAACTAATAAGACTAGATTATTTAGGTTTTTGCAAAGAATAGGTACATATTAGGCTTAAAACATTACGACAAAGGATGTACTGCAATTTTGGTTGGTCATTTGAACTAAGTGGGCTTTTAAGAACAATGACCTAAGATCCTTTCCTAATCCAATTAATCTACAGTCTAACTTAGAGTAACAGGGCAAGTTCTAAATTAGCACATAACACATGAATTTAGCAATTTAAGGTCACACTCATATGACATGACTATGTTATCAACAAAAGACTCTCACATCATGCTTTTTATCTCAATCTATCCTCACTTCTCAGAATTAACATTGTCAGTACACCTAAACATGTATGGTTGCTATCGAAACTACTAATCAAAATTTTGGTGGGTATCATTTTTCAAACAAAACATAAAACATACTATATGTCACAAGCATTAGTACTATATGGTACAAATACTGCCTAAAACATCCTAAACGTGCCGGTTCAACCGAAAGTAAATATCCATGGGGAAACATAGGTTAGAAAACCCCACGATAAAAGATTGGGGTAGTTATAGACCTAAGCTACTCAGACATCACTGAGGCCCATAAGTACCCACACCCCATCAAAAAATTGATGTATTGTACCCAATACACACAATCAAAGCAGAAAAAAATAAGGGGTCAAAAAATCATACCTGGGGGCATAAGCACTAGTGTGTGGCTGAGTCTGACCATGATCGACCTGCGTGGTGGTCTCCTTAGCAGTAGCACTATGTCCGGAGGGGCCAACACCCCTTAAGCTCTCACACTCTCGAGCTTGTCGTCTCTCCTCCTCTTTTCTCGACTCTCTCAAGACAAGCTCGAGCTCCTCCTACTCTGTAAGCCCCACACGTGAGCGTACTACATCTAGATCATCATCCTCTATGCGAGGTCTCTTCCCGTGGGAAGACTGGATAAGTGCCTCAGGAGCAAAAGGATTTACCACCTACACCGGGAGTGTGGTATCTAGTAGTGTCACTGATGCTGCTATCATCTCGACCTAGAGTCGCTAGATCTCTTCTGAAGGGCCATCAAGTCTGTTAGCTTGGCCGTGCTCAGGCTCTACTGTACCCTCACCTCGAAGGAGTCAATGTGAGCATGACGGAGAGACAGTCCTGAATAGTAGCGACCGTGAATGCGTATATGCGACCTTTTGAGTTTGAAATCGCCTGGCGAACCCATGGCCTAATTTGCTGAACAAGCTGAGTTAATTGTGACTCAGTATGAGATAACCTCTGTGTCATGGCCTGTATAAATATGGCGGACATGTAAACCATGCTCGTGGGAGTAACCTATGATGATGTGGCCTGTGGTGCAGGAATAGAAGTAGCGGTTCCCCTCTCCTCATCTGCCTGGTGCTGCAGTGGCCTCTTCTAGCAGCAGTAGTGGTGGTGGTGGTGTGCGGAACCTCAGGCGGTGGCGCTGGGGTGAACATCTCTGGAATAGGAGTAGGCTGGTGTGGTGCTTGCCGGATTGCCACCTAGTTCTCTTCAGCCTTGATCAAGCTGGCATCCAAAGTGCGCTGGGCCTCAATCAGTGAATCCAGCTGGTGCAAGCTCTCTACCCTCGACTCTACATAGAGCCTGTATATCAAGAAAGAAGAGGGATATAGGTGGACCTCTTTAGGGTGGCCTCATGAATCTGCTTGACAATGAGGCAGGCCTAATCAGTCTCGTAACCAGCAACTAGCATTGTACCCTTTGGCGTCAAGGTATTATTAGCAAGAGTCGCCAGATGCATGATATAACAATTGCCCATCAAAACTTGGTGGGGAAACTAAGCAAAGCCTTGATAATAGGCTTCGAGTGTGTGGCAACCCATGTAGGTTCTGGACCCTGCTCAACAATATAACTAGTCACCCATCTCATCAAGCTGGATCAATGCTCTGGATATCTCATCACCAGCATGTCCCTCATCTGCCTCACTCTGTAGTCGAACTTAGCTGTGGATCTGGGGGCAGGAAACTCTGGCCCAAGTAGCATGCGATGGATGGTGGTCTTTGAAATATCGACTTGTCGGCCCCTCACTGTAGTCTTGGTCAGTCTGGCTGAGCTAGGGGCTTCTTTCCCTTAGGAAGAGTGCTATGAATCATGGCTGTATATGATGCGAAGAACTTCCTCACCATGGTCGAGGAGTATCGCCCGAGTGATTTGGTCAGCCATTGGAGCCCGTATCTGATCATCGTGTCCTGGAGACTGGGGACACTTTCGAGTTTTTCTGGGATGACTCAGGACTCCTCATAAATGGAGAGGGCTGGCTTTCCCTGTGGTGTCTGCTGCACGTCCTTAGCAAAAATATTTTACATGCCCTTGACACACCACCTATTAGTAAGAGCATCTAGTGGAGATGGTGCTGATCGAGGTACTATGGAGGATCTGTCTCCGATTTGTCATCGGAGCCTGACTCAAAGCTGGACTCCTCTCTGGATGGGGTCATTTGAATAAAATCTCTCATGTCGTGGCCTCCCTCATCAGAATAGGGAGTGCAGACGGCAAGATCCTGAGTTTGCCCAGCTCTGGCAGCAGCTCTCGTCTAAGGTCTAGCAGCCTCCCGGTCTGGGTGGACGCCAATGTCCTCTACTGATCCACTAGGTGTAGGAGTGTGCTCATACTCTGAAGGCTCATTTTAAGCCTCCTCTATAAGGAACTGATCTCGTCACATTTAGCTTTCGGGGCCATAATACTTGAAACATGAACATTTACGCACCTTAGTTAGCTCCACAAATCAAAAAATCAAACACAAAAATAATTCAGACTGAGTTGCAAAAGTGTCTATGAAAGTACCTCTACGGGCCGTAGAGGGCTCTCATCAAATAGTGGTCACAGAGTTTTTGCTTACTGAAAAAGTCTACGAGACCAGGTACGACTCATAAAATGTTTTACGAGTGGTAGACTGAGTTGTAGAGTTTTCCAATGTCTAATCATATTTCAGGTAGGGATTCACGAGACCTGTCTACGAGCCGTAAAGTATTCTATGACTCGTAGAAGATCTCGTCTGATGGGTACTCAAAAGTTTCAAGTTTCTAAAATCTTGTACGAGGGGTAATTACGACTCATGGAAGATTCCACGGGCCATAAGAGCCACTCGTAGACCAGAAAACTCAGTTACCTGATTTTCTAAGTCCATCAAAACAGACCTCATACGACCTTTTTCAATTTTATTCTAACAGCATCGAAGCAATACACACCTAGACCCACAAGATGTTTATCACACCAACCAACACCCCAACATGATAATTGACGTATATACCCCGTCGAAAGTAATTGAGCATGTTTCCCCAACCCTTCTGACCACATATGAACGATTTTAGAACAAAATTATGCACCTATGTCATCAACAACCAAATTATACACACAACCAATTCATCACAAATGGTGGGTGATTCAATAGGTGCCAAAACATATTATTCGAATTATACCACACCCAATTTCGGATTTAGACACACATTTCAAAAATGGGCAACCATAACTTAATTATCAACATGTCAATTGCACATATGAGTTTGTGTCTAATACTACCATTTCCAACATAATTCTCCAATTTAATCAGACACCAATAACTTAATTATCAACATGTTAATTGCACATAGGAGTTTGTGTCTAATACTACCATTTCCAACATAATTCTCCAATTTAATCAAACAAACGTAGGTAAATTAATGGCATTGGGTTAAACATAAACTTACCAATTTGTGTGACTAGATTGTAGAGGATGAAGGAGGTGGTAGGACACTAAATCCTAGGTCGCCGAAAATTCTCACCAGAAAATGAAGGGACGATCGCCATTGGTGGTCAGAAGTTTGGGGTGGGGTACAGATGGGCACAAGTTGTAATTTTAGTGTTGAAATAGGGTCAAAATAATTTGACCCCATTATCTATACTTTGACAGGATCAATTGAAATCTGATGGGCCTGACTTTACGAAACCTCGATTTATGGGCCGTAGAGTGTTTTGTGGCTCATAAACTATGGTTTCGTAGAACATCTAAACCCTAGTTTTTAGGACTGGGTTTCACAGACCAATCTACAAGTCGTAAAGTAAAGTATGACTCGTAGAGTTGGTCGTAGAGACCTCAACACATAGAAAAATTGCAAAAAACTTACTTGGGATCCACGGGCCCTATTCAAAACATATAGTTTTATCTGCAGATCATGAAGTTAGCTCGTAGATTGGAGTGCACAAATTTTTGCTTGCTGAAAATGTCTACGTGATAGTGTATGGGTCATTATGGGTATTACGACCCATAAAATCCGACGTAGAGGCACTTCCTGATGCCAGCCAAGAATGGCTGACTTAGCTATGTACCTGCATATTCTCCATAGAGTATACTATTATCCTATATGCAACCAACCCAATGTCCGAAATGACAACTAAAATGCAAGAAAATAAACTACCTATGAGTCCAAAAACTAAAAATAAAAGCTATAACTACAACTATTACTGTAAAAACCTTAGGTGGCCTCCTAAGTAGCGTCTGATTCATTGTCACGGCATGACTTGGACAATTGGTTACTAAGACTTCACCAATTATCAAGAATTCATTCTTCAAATCATCAAGCCTCTTCACAGAGACAGATATTGAAGACAACCTCTTCATTATTCAATCTAAACCTGAGTTGACCGGCTCCCCTAGATGATTGGGACGTTGAAGTCGACTTCACAATCTTGAATCACAAAGTCTGCGGGGAATATGAACTTCTCAACTTTGACGAGCACATCTTATAGTATCCCCACAAACTTCTTCACTGTGCGATCAGCCATGAGCAACCACATGCTTGTCGGAGTAGGGGCTCCCAATCCTAGCTTTTTGAAGACCGCAAGGGGCATCAGATTAATGCTGGCACCTAGATCACATAGTGCCCTTGTGAACTCCATATCTCCAATGGTGTAGGGTATGGTGAAAGCACTGGGATCTTCTCTCTTCTGGACCAAGGACCTCGTAGTAATCGCACTGCAACTCTGAAGATCTTAGGAGAGCTCCTGGCTCATAGTGCGCTTCTTCATAACCAGGTCCTTCATGTACTTTGCATATCCTGACATCTTGTCCAACACCTCAATGAGAGGTATGTTGATGGAGAGTTGTTTCTGCATAGAGAGAAAGTACTTGAACTTGCCTTTCTTTTTCCTCTTTTTGATTCTTTGAGGGATGGGAGGAGGAGGCTTAGGAATGGGCTTTAACTTCTGTGGCGTATCAGTAGGTTCAGTCACCCCATCCTTGCCACGATCATCTCTTGTATCCACATCTTTGGCTGCAACTATCTCCTCTTGAACATCATCCTCATTAACTGGCATGGGAGGATCAATGGTGCTCTTGCCATCACAAGTAATAACCGCCATGCACTGCCCTTCATTCTTAGGGTTCTGAACTGTGTTGCTGGGTAGTGTACCCCTCTGACGCTGATTGATTAAGGCAACACTTGACCAATCTGTTGCTCAAGCTGTTTGATAGCAACAGAATGAGACTCATTCTTCTGGTTAATACTGGAAATCTCTGATTTCATACCCCTCAAACTCTCATCCCGTGTCTCAGCTTTCTTCAATAGGCAATCAACCATCTCCTTGATTCTTGAGCTACTTGCACCTGCATCACGGTTATGTGGTGGCACATAGGGACCATTTCTGAAACCATCTCTGCGACCCTAATCTGCGTCTCTCTCTAGGCCCCTGTTCTGTCATGGTATCCTCCCTGGTTGTCCCTGAAAGCGCCATCTCTGTTGAAGTTTCGACCTTGGTTTCCTTGACCTTGGCACCAATAGTCTTATTTGTACCCTTGGGCGTTAGTCCGAAAACCCCCCTGATTAGTAATAAAATAGGTGTCCTCCTCATAGTAAGGCTTATCATACAGGGTGCACGTGGAGGTTGAAGAACCACTAAATTGACTCGCTCCTAGTTCAGCTTCCTCATCACCTCCATGCCCATGAAAGTTCGAGAAAGCTCTTGCATAATTTCTTCATTTATCTTAGCTTACTCCGAAATAACACTGACAGCGCACGAACTTTTGGTAGATACTCTGTATCTCTGCTCCCATGCACAATTAGTCTTGACCACTCTATTTATCCTTTCTACGATCCTTGTGAATGACTGATTTAAGATCATGCCCCCCACAATAGTATCGGCACAAGCCTGCCTGTTCTCATCAAGGGTACGATAGAGGATCTTTGCCAAGGCATCATCATCACTCTTTATGGTCTGGGATACTCCTCAAGCATTTGTTGAACGCTTCTAGTTAGTATTGATCGAATTACCTGGAAGTTGCTCATAGTTGTTGATCTAGTCTTTCAACTTGAGCTTCTTTGTCCTCGGGAAGGACCTCTCAAAAAAGGCCTTCTACAATTCAGCCCAACTGGTGATCAAACTCTGCGAGAGATCAGATAGTCATAGTATTGCATTGCCTGTAATAGACAATGGGAAGACACGAAGTCTTACACATCCATAAACAGATTCTGTGTTCCCATTACACTCTTGCAGACGAATGTAACATTGTGCAGATGGCTATGAGGAGCCTACGATGGTAAGCTCGCAAATAGCCCACGTTTTTGTAACATCTAAAGCAATCCACTCGAGACTATGAACTTCATGTCAACCGATAGTGGTGGCAACACAATAGCTCCTGTCACCTCCATAGCCATAAGATTCAGCTTGTATTGATTCCTCAGATAAGCATTGGCATTAAAATCTTGTGGCTATGGAGCAATGTCCTCAAGAGGAGGTGGGTTCTCATGGTCAGCATTCTCATGTGATTCCTATTCAGAGCTATATTAGCCGCGTTGTTTCTATTATCTTGGGTCATTCTCCTCAACGTTTTTTTGGATCTTTGGGTCAAACAGAGTCAAGGGATTACCTTGACTTCGTGTGTTAGGCATACACTACACTTACACCCTGAAAAGAAACAAAAACAACAAAAGACATAAAATATGGGAAATAAGATTAATACCCAATTACTGTGAATTAACCAAGTCTAGCCGTATTCCCTGGCATTGACGCCAAAATCTTGATGTGGCCCAACTTATACTTCCTCTTTGAAGATAAAGCAGTCGTTGTCAAGAAATAGAACCTAACCAAGGTTAAGGTTGAACCCAAGGGAATACGTAGACTCAAGAGAATTCAGGATGCAATTTGAGTGATTAACCGACTTACTTCCCAGCGCGGGGAGGGTGGGGGGTTGCAGTAATTAATGGAAAAGTAAACCTAACTAACACAAGTGTTAAATCAATATGAAAAGAAACTATGGTATTGTGTACCCCATGATTCCCTAACTTAGTATCTCTGGATAACCTAATTCTTTTCTAATATGTAGCATGCAGGACGGTAAGTTGAGTTCACCAAACCCTTTGGTCCAGGTGAGAGACGAATTTTACTATGTGACTTAGCCCATCTTTATAATATGGATTACTAACCCTTACCTATTAGTCCCAGTACAACCTCCCTTGTCCAGTTCAGTTGATTAGACGAGAACATATAAATCAAATCTTGTTAATTAATCTCTTTTCCTATTCATTGCTACCTTGGTTCAGTCAGTAATGCTAGGCGGGTTCTAATGTTGGCCAGCACTAGAAAATATGCAAAATAAAGAGAGTTAATTAATACATGCTTGCACACTTTCCAAGAATTATGAATTATCCGATTATACCTTATTAGTTCTTCATGGTTCCCACAACCCTAGTTGTGGATTTAGATACTCATGATTTGTATAGTTGTAATACTTATGAGACAGAGCACTTCCACAATTGAATTAATAACAAACAAATCCAACTTCAAAGAGAATTACAATATTAAGGATCAAATCAAAGTACAAGTGTTTCTCAAAACTCTCCAATGTTATCTCCCTATTTTTCCTCTCTAATTCTCAAGTTCTTTGTGTACTATGTGTTAACTTTTTAAAAAATAACCTACAAACCTATTTATAATATTTAAAATATAAGTTTGAACACAATAGGATAATTGGGGCAGCACGCCTCACGAACAGATTTACGGGCCGTATTGCATTCCATGGTCTGTAATCGGCGTCTCATATAGTGCTGTTGGAAATCTGGACATCAAGTCTACTATAGCTCTCTATGACACGTAAAGTGGTTTATAACCGTAGGGGGGGGGTTTCGTTTGATGAATCTTCAGGAAGTCCCTTATCTCTGATCCTCAGGGCACAAACCATATTCTATGACTTATAAATCAATCTATGACCTGTCTGCATGTTCATAGAATCAACTTCAGAAAATCAGCACCTCATTGGAATTGTCCACGAAACCCACTTCACGACCCGTAGAATAAACTACGGCCCGTAAAGGATCTCGTACTGCATCAAATTCAGCAACTTCTGTACTTTCTTCCCAAAATCAAGTCCAACCCTGAAATCCTGCAAATATAACATAAAAACACATAAAACCAACTAACATCATATTGAAAACATACAAAATTCCATGTTTTAAGCATCAAAAGTGCTGTATTTTGATAGCATATCAGATATCAGCAATCACAGTAAGGCATAAAACACGAAATGGACCCAAAGAATTCGTTCGGAACCTTGTACACACAAACCATATATGCTACCTAATTAAATTTGGCTTTCTAGACTTAATGAAATCATCGGAAATTGAATTCGAGCTCCTTGTCCAGAACCCGATAAGTCACAACTAAACCAACTTTAGGCATTAGAAATACCAAAATGCTAACAAAATATTAAAAAGTTATGACAAAACTCATTCTAGCACTAAAATCACCTCTCGGAACCACTAGAAACATCATAAATCTGATCCGAGCACCTAAACTCAAATTATTGACTAAAGTCAATCCTAAGTCATACTTTATCCCAATTTTCAACTTTGGACCTTAAATCCACATAAGAACTCCAAATCTGATTTCGACAACTCTTTTAGATCAATTTTTACATTTTGGAATTGATGAAATTGGCATAATTATATTTTAAGACCCAACTCTCTATGTGACTCAAAGATTCAAAATTAAGCAAATTAAGTCTTCAAAACTCAATTCTTTAGCAAAAACTTCACTCTTCACAAAATTTTCAAAAATCAACTTTTAAAACCAATCAATTAGGATTCGAAGTTACTATCAAATACTGAAAATGACCTTTACAGTCATTATATCAACCAATACTAAAAACTATGTTCATCCTCAAATATAAGACAAAGGACCTACCTGAAATCTCAAAGAGATGAGGTTAAAGGGCCCACATGTCAGACTCAATCTCCTAATTCGCCTCTCCTACGGGTCGATGTAGCCACTGAACCTTCACTGATGATATCTCCTTATTCCTGAGCTGCCGGACCTATCTGTTTAGTATGGCCATAAGCTCTTCCTCATAGGTCAAATCTGGACTCAACATCACTGTATCAAGGGAAATCACGTAAGACTCATCCGAGATGTAACGTCGTAGCATCGAAACACAAAATACTAGATGCAAAGAAGATAGACTAGGTGGTAAGGTATGTTTATAGACCACCTCTCCCACTCAACTAAGGATTTCAAATGGACCAATATACCTGAGGCAGAGCTTGCCCTTCTTCTCAATCCTCTTGGCACTCTTCATGGGTGAAATCCTTAACATTCATCCTCCATGAGGGTCAAACTCGTCTATCAACATAACTCTTCTGACAACTCTAGGTTGTCAACAATCGACTCTAAATCAATCGAGTCTACTCTATGACATCTTTAAGAAAATTAGTATCTAAGCTATCTACTATAACAAAATCAATCCAACCATTGGGTAATATACACCTCCATCCATACAAGGCCTTAAAATGAGTCATTGGATGCCAGAATGGTAACTGTTGTTATATGCTAACTCTGCCAAGGATAAATTCCAGTCCCACTAGGTTCCAAAATCAATCACGCATGCCCAGAGCATATCCTCTACTATTGGAATAGTCCTCTTAGATTATTCGTCTATATAGGGGTGAAATGTTGTGCTCATATCCTATCCAGTACCCACCCCATGCTGTAAGGCCTTTCAAAAGTGAGAAGTAAACAACAAACCTCGATCATAAACAATAGAAGCTGGCATCCTGTGAAGTCTAACAATTTGACAGATGTAGAGATGAGCCAAATTCTGTACCGTGCACTTAGCTTTGATCAAAATAAAATGGGCAGACTTAGTCAATCTATCAACAACATCCCAAATGAAGTCATAACCACCATGGCAGTGGGAAAACCTACCACGAAGTCCATAGTAATTTTCTCCCACTTCTAAGTAGGAATGGGCATTCGTTGAAATTCTCCATCATGCCTTTGGTGCACACACTTCACCTGCTGGCATGTCTAAGACTTAGACATAAATTCTGAGGTACTTTTTTTAATGCCACACCACCAATAATGTTGACTTAGGTCATGGTTCATCTTTGTTTCCCTCGGATGAGTGGAGTAACAAGTACAATGAGGATAAAGTCACCTAACTTGGGCAAAAAAATTAAATCCGGCCCCCAATCCTTAAAACATCATTAGAATCAAGCATGACCTCCTTAGCCTCTTCCGCAGACACCTTGTCTCGAATGAGACACATTCTCTTATCCTCAAACTACCGTTCAAAGATCTGATCGATCAAAGAAGAACGGGCCTCTATGAAAGCAAACACCCTGCCCTCATCAGAAAGTTGTAGTCTCACCAACCTATTGGACAATCTTTGAACATCCCAAGCCAAAGGGTTGCTTCTCCACTTGAATAGCACTCCTCATACTAGAAGTCTTCCTACTCAATTCTTAAGTTACCATATTGATCTTTCCTGGATGGTATAGAATTATCACATCATAATATTTTAGAGCTCAATCCACCTTCTCTATCTCAAATTCCAGTATCTTTGGCTGACAATTCTTTATAAACTCCAGTGGTTAGTGAAATTCTCACAATAAACCCCATATAAATAGTACGACCACAACTTCAAAATGATAACAACCATTGCCAACTTTATGTCTTGGGTGAGATAATTCTTCTTATATGCCTTCAATCGCGTAGAGATATAAGCTGCCACCTTTCTTTTCTGGATCAAGACAACTCCTAACTCGACCCCGATGTATCACAATATACGGTAAAGTCAACACCCTCTTTGGGAAAAGTCAAAATGGGTGCAGTAGTCACCAATACCTTGTGTTTTTAAAAGCTCTCCTCACATTCATCCAACCAATATAATGCTACATTTTTTCGGTGAGTCTGGTCAGTGGGGCTACTATGGTGGAGAATCCTTAAACAAAATACCGATAGTACCTGGTCAAACTCACAAAGTTGCGGATCTCTATAGTTGAGGTTGGTCTACTCCATCTCTAAACAACCTTAATTTTTCCTGGATCAACCCTGATGCCATCCTTAGACACCACATGCCCCCAAAATGCTATCGAACTGAGCCAAAATTTACATTTAGAGAACTAAGCACATAATTTCTGCTCTCTCATTCACTGAAGCACAATCCTCAAATACCTATCGTGATTGGCCTGAGTCTTGGAGTTAACCAAGATGTTATCAATTAAAATAATTACAAACAAAAGTATGGTAAAAATATTCCATTCATCAGCTCTATAAATGCCGCAGGGGTGATGGTCAACCCATATGACATCACAAGAAACTCATAATGGCTGTATCTAGTCCCGAAGGCAGTCTTAGTAATGTCAGATACCTTGATCTTCAACTGATGGTAGTCGGAAATCAAATCAATCTCAAAAAACACTGTTGCTCTTGGTCTAGTAAATAATCAATTCTAGGAAAAGGGCATTTGTTCTTGACAATTACCTTGTTCAACTGTCTATAGTTGATGTACATCTTTATAAACTCATCCTTCGTCTTCATAAATAAAACTGAGGCACCCCAAGGTGATACACCAGGCTGAATAAATCCCTTACTCAACAAATCCTAAAGTTGATCCTTTAGCTCTTTCAACTTTGCCGGAACCTTATGCTAGAAGGAATAGAAATGGGCTTACTGTCTAGCTTAACATCAATAACAAAATCAATGTCTCGATTGAGAGGGACTCTTGGAAGATCTCTATGAAATACATCTATGAACTCTAGAAGTATGGTAATATACTCTATCGGAGGTAAATCAACATTGGTATCTCGAATAAAAGTTAAATAAAACAACAAACCTCTATTAATCAACTTTTGAGCCCTCACATAAGAGACAACTTTACTAGGATTGGAACCACACAAACCCTTCCACTATATCATCGATGTCTTGGCATAACAATAAAAAATAGCATGATGCGAAGAAAGCCAATACATACCCCAAAATAACATCAAAATCTACCATATCAAGAATAATCATGTTTACCCAAGTATCAATACCCGCTAAAGATACAAGAAAAGATTGGTATACCCGATCTAGCTCTAAGGGATCTTTTACAAGGGTAGAGTTCAGGCACCAACATCCAATCACATAGCAAATCAAATCTAGTAGAGAAGTAAACAAACACAATTAAATAAGTAGATCCAAGATCAAACAACATAGATGAGGGTCTATGGCAAATCAAAACAATACCCGTGATAACTTGGTGTCTCTAGGAAGGCATAACAATGACTTCCCCAACCTCCACCTACCTGAGTCACTCCTCTACCACCCTACTGAACCATCACACCACTGTAATGACTCTGTAGTTTAATTTCGTATTTGTATGTTATTTTTGCTATTCTGAGCTTTTGTATAGTAACTTCAGATCTAATATGAACTATTGGGGTTGTTGGGATAGTTATAATGTGCTTTGGTTGAGAATTGTGCAATTTTGCAGGTTAGCGAGAAGTTAAAACTTCTAAAATGAGATTCTAACGAAGCCCTAGTAAATGGTCTTGAAATGGGATTCTGACGGTTTTGTTAGTTTTGGAATGGTTGATTTGTGCTAGAAGGGTGGTTGGTCCAGGTATGGAGGGTCCTAGTATGATTACGGAACGAAACCACTGAAAGGCTATGTATTTGCGGAGCCGGGGGCTGCATTCATGGAGTGAAGCCGTTCCCCCACAACTCTGTAATCACGCTCTAGGAGGGAACCCTTGGCGTGGCCGGCACTTAGAGACTATTGCTACTCACTAATTGGACCACTCGGCCTCATCACATCCGTTCAATCACATTCTAGTGGCAGAAGTCATCCACGAATATAAATACTCAATGAAAAGAAATGAAAATCGATAATAAAAGGGCAAAAGGCCAAACAAGCTATCCATCAACTGAATAAGACTAGTGTGAAAGAGTCTAGTCAAAGATGACATCCCATGACATCAGCAGTCTAGCCTATGAAGCCTCTAAAACTTCTAACTAATTAGTGCCAGTGATAAACCAATAGCTACTTTAAAATAAAATAAAAGGCTAATCCTCAAAGCTAGAAGGAAAATACATGATATCCTCCGAAAGCATGGGAAGGCTCACCAATCAACTGAATGCAAGTAGGTCCTCAACAGGGTGCCTGTTGATGACTGTTAGTACTACTCTCTGCATCATGAAAAGATGCAGGCCCAAATGGACGTTGAGTACGTGGAATGTATGAGTATGTGAAATGGCAGAAAGAAACATGTAAAGGAAGAATAACATCGACTCAAATAGCTCAACTCAAGAAATAGAAAATTCAATCATCATGTTAAAAGTCTAAAGTAAGAATGTAATTTAGAGAATGACTACTCATCTATCATCTACGTCCCATCCACTCAGAGTATTATCAAGGCCTATTTAGGAGTTTCTCTAATCGACAACCATCACCTATGAACCGGTGATGATACAACAAAGCGATATCATTGCCACATCCATCCAATACCCTGCCGGGGGTAGGACATCCCATCAGTGGATCCAAAATCAGTAATATCAAGTCCTCATTTTGGGACAAGAGGAAATTTTTGGTTTACAGTTAAATCCTCTCCTATGCTGGCTATGTAGTTATTGAGATCAAGTTGGACTTACTCTTACTCCTTCCAAGACTCAATATGCTTATAAGACATCAACCCTATGGTTAACTCAGTCATCTAGTCTCAGTGGACCTTTGTCAACTCAATTCATCACATCAACCATCGACTCCTTGGTTAAATCATTTTAAAGTTCAGCTCTTGACTCATAAAACTCTATCATGCATAATTCTAACTCATAGCACTT
This sequence comes from Solanum medicagineum, assembly GCA_026153255.1. Taxonomy (NCBI): domain Eukaryota; kingdom Viridiplantae; phylum Streptophyta; class Magnoliopsida; order Solanales; family Solanaceae; genus Solanum; species Solanum medicagineum. Next base: position 26,538 of record JAPFFP010001349.1, read on the forward strand.
AGAAAAAAAATAGAGTTAAAACGTTTAGACATTCCATATACTCTTTAGGCTTAAATTATGCTCATGCACGCTCATTTAAGTGAAATGTGTGAAAGCAACAAGAATTCATGCTAGGTTTATGTAGTAAGATAAAATCATCAAATTCAAGTAATTTAATCATAAAAATAGTAATTCATGCAAGATTATGTAGAAATACACTAGATTTTAAGAAAAACCTTCAAGAAAAATTCTTGGGAGACTCAATTTACTCATTATCACCATCAATACTGGTTAAATGGCACATGGAAGAACAAAATCCATATTTTGTTTAGCCTTACCTCGGTGGAAGTTTTGAACCTTGAAAGATATTGGAAGAATTCTCAAGTTTGTCTTCAAAACCTAGCCATTCTCTCTCGAAACCTTTCTTCGACGTTTAAAAGAGTGATTTAGCATGAAAATATTGAACTGACATATTTAAGACTTTATTTAGGTGTGAAAACATCAGTTTTAGACTGAGAAAGGGTAGGAAAAGACCAAAATAATTTTTATTAAAAAGTTGTAAAAAGTCATCTACGAGCCCATCTACGGCCCGTAGAACGTTCCACGACCCATAGGGACCCTTCCGTAAACTTTTGCTTGAATATCGGGGTCTCTAGATCAATTCCACGAGCCCAATCTATGGCTCGTAGAAGTTTCTATAACATGTAGATTAGTCCGTAATGTTTGGGACCAAAATTGTGTTTTTTTAGGACTTTTGCCATGAACTAGCAGATGGGCCGTACTTTGATTTACGACACATAAATAGGTTTCATAATAACACTCTGCTCTGACAGTCTTTAGTGAAATGACCATAACTTTTGACTCTGAACTCCAAATAAGGTGAAACCAGTTGCGTTGTAAAGGTGATTCAAAGGGCTTTCATTTCGTAGATCATGGGCCACCTAATTCTTTGTGTGCTAAGACTTATGATAGTTTAAAGTTGACCCTTGTATATCTAACACTAGAAACTCAATTCACAGGAAAGTTTTGAATTCGACTAAGTATTAAAGGTCTCTTCTGACCCTAATACACTTGCTATATATAAGAATGAAGCTTGAAACATACATATTTGTGAGGATAGAGTTATAGGGTGTCACAATATCTCCCTCTTGGGATTATTCATCCTCGAATGATGAGCAACTAGGAGACCTACCAAGAAGGAACTTAAATACTCTAATACTCGAATACTCATACTGTAAAAATCAACCTCAACTTAGATTCAGAATTCAAAGACTACTTTCAACATTATCATTATGCACGAATACAATTAAAGACATGTATATTCAAATAATTATATCAAGAAGAGCATCAACTCAGAGATAAGAACTCAACTCAATAATAGGAAAGTAACTCGGAGAGTAGAAATGAATTACTACCATCATGTTCATCATTATAAGGCACGAATAGGTGAGGGTATCTAGCCTTTATATCCTCTTTGGCTTGCCATGTAGCCTCTTCAACATATTGACTTCTTCACAACACTTTTACAGATGCAACTGTCACGACCCAAGCCTAAGGCCTAGACGTGACATGGCGAATGGGGAACCCGAAGGGACCCCAAACGAGCCTCTTAACATATCATTACACATTGTTGGTTATGGAAGCAAATAGACAACATAATTAGATTAGAAATAGGGGCAATGGGGCTAAAAGAAACTTTCATAACATGAACAAAAAAACAAGAGAGTCAAGGCTCAATGCATAACATGTCCAACAACACCTCTAAAACTTAGATAAGAGCGGGGACCAAGACAAGCAATTGGGCTCACCTCATCGTTAATACTTACATAAAAGAAAGATAGTCTTAGTATATAGCATGAGATCATAGACATTTTCCCCGGAATAGAGGACTCACCAACTAGCTTGAGAGAAATTGTACTAGCCACGTGGAGGATGGTGCTCAAGTGGGGCTCCGGTTCCTACATGGTGACATCATGTAGGCATAGAGTATGCGTTAGTATGTTTGAATGTGCTAAGTATGTAGGATGCAATGCAACAAGAGATAAGCAGCATAATCGAAATGCATAAGCATAGGCAATGAGTAACATAGGACAATATGGCATGCATGGGAGATGCTTGAAGTAAATCATGCTTACATAGAACATAATACATGTGCAAGACGAGACCACCATTGTAGAATTCATAGTCTATTGAGGTACCAACCCCTCAATTGGTTGGTAGATCATCTCACCCTACCACCCATGGTAATTGAGGTACCAACCCCTCAACCGGTTATCAAGGTTCAAACCTCTTGATTGGTTGGTGGATCATCTCACACTACCACCCATAGTGATTGAGGTACCAACCTCTCAACCCGGTTATCAAGGTATAAACTCCTCGACATGGTTATCAAGGTACAAACCCCTCGATATAGTTACCCGGGCTCACGACCCCCCAAGTGGGGCATGGTCAACTCCAACACAATATAGGAGAATATCATATACATACATTCCTTTCATTATCATAAAGTCATTCAACTCATAAGACATGCATTGGACCTTCAATTCCTCAAGAAATCATAACTGGACATTTTATCAAACATTGGTGAATTTGTAGTGCTAGTGTAAAACCATGCAATTTAGGGATGAAATCATGCAAGAAAATTCAATGTAAAACCATCCATCAATACTTGGTAACACCCTCAAGCAATATAAATCAAAACCCTTCATCAAATCCTACAATGGATCTTAGATTCATAGCTCAAAACATGCTAAAACAATCACAATTTCATGAAACCCCAACATAGTTCATAGACTAGTTCATAATAAGTAAGACCCATAAGTAAATCAACTTGAAATCATGCAATTTGTATAAAAAAGAAAGTTTAGGCACCATGGGTGAAAGAAGCCAATGGTTGAAACCCTCATACCTTAGCTTTGGAGAATTTCTTAATACAGACTTGAAGCTCGGATGAATTCCTTAAGATCCGGAAGAGGTTTGGACACTTAAATTTTGAGAGAAATATTAGTCTGAGTGTTTGAGAGAGTATTGTGGAATGACTTGTATGATATGAAGGCAAAATATAGCTAAGTATAGGTGTTTGTACCATGGGAAGGCTTAGGTTCAAGACCCAAAATTCTCGGACCAAACTAGAAAATTGCACAAAAAAATAAACATTGGCGCGCCCTTGGCGCGTCGCGCCAGGGGCTTGCTAGTTCACTGGAAATCACATTTTTGCAATTTTCAAATTTTGCAAAATCGGGGTTAGACCTGTTTCCCACCCAATTTTTTCCTTGAACAAGAATATGAAGTGGGATTTCTTAAATAATGCATGAATTTTGAGATATATGGAAAATACGATTTCAGGCACTTTCGAGGCACATTTTTGAGCACTTTTTGGGGTCGTTTCGATATCTCTCCCCTTGGGAACATTCGTCCCCGAATGTAAAAGAAAGTTATATAATAGACGTAAACATGACAATTTCAGCCCACATAAAGATGTAACAATGCACTTAAACATCATTTCAGAAATCTCAACATATGTGTAAAATCATCATGAACTTGTCAATTTAAACATGAATGTATCCAATGACATGAGGGATGAACTTAAGATTAGAGATCATATAGAGAACTTAGAATTTAGGCTTGAGTAGAATGGAAGAGATAAGGATATCGCCCTTTTGGCCTCCCAAGTAGCACTTTCAACTTGTTGATTCCTCCAAACGACCTTAATGGAAGCCACATCCTTGTTCCTCAACCTCTTTACTTGTCTATCCAAAATATGAACTGGAACCTCTTCATAAGTCAAGTTGTCTTCAACAAGACCCACCACATCATGAGGCACAATAGCATTAAGGTCTCCCACACATTTTCTCAACATGGATACATGAAAGACCGGATGAACCAAATCCATCTCACTAGGCAATTCCAACTCATAAGCTACCTTGCAAATCCTCCTCATTACCCTATAAGGACCCACATATCTTGGATTGAACTTTCCCTTCTTACCAAAATGAACCACACCCTTCATGGCTGACAACTTCAAATAGATACAATCACCAACTTTGAATTCAAGATCTCTTCTGCTCACATCGACATAGGACTTTTGGTGACTTTAGGCCGTCTTCAACCTCTCTAATCATCCTAACCTTCTCAAGAGCCTCCATAACTAGATCTGTTCCCAAGAAATTCACTTTTCCAACCTCAAACCATCCAACCGGTGATCTACAACATCTACCATAGAGAGCGTCAAAAAGGGCCATACCGATGCTAGAATGATAACTATTGTTATAGGCAAACTCAATCAATAGGAGATAATCATCCCAACTACCCTTAACTCCAATACACAAGCCCTAAGCATATCCTCAAGTGTTTGGATAGTTCTTTAGGCTTGGCTATCCGTTTGACGGTGAAAGGCCAAACTAAGTTTAACTTTTGTACCAAGACCCTTTTGGAAGGACCTCCACAAATGTGAAATAAATTGAGCACCACGATCCGATATAATGGACAAATGAACCCCATGCAACCTCACCAGGTCATGAATGTACAACCTAGCATAATCTTCAGCCCCATATTTGATCTTAACTGTTAGAAAATGAGCAGATTTCATCATCCTATCAACCACAACCCAAATGGAATCAAAACCCTTTCTAGTCTTGGGCAACCCAACCACAAAATTCATATTAAGCTCTTCCCACTTCCAAGTAGGAATCTCTATGTCTTGGGTTAAACCATCCGGCCTTTGATATTCGGCTTTGACTTGTTGGCAACTATGACAACCAAAAATAAATTTGGCAATGTCCCTCTTCATACCTTCCCACAAAAACACACCCCTCAAATCTCTATACATCTTAGTAGAACCGGGGTGAATAGAATAGGAAGAATCATGAGCCTCATCAAGAAGCTTTTCTCTCAGGCCATCAACACAAGACACACATAACCTACCTTGGTATCTAAGGGAACCATCTCCCCCTTGTGAGAAACCTCTACCTTACCACCTTTTATCAATGCCTTCAATTCCAACAAAGCAGGGTCAAGATCTTGCTTAGCTTTTACCTACTCAACCAATGAAGATTTTGAACCATCAACAACAACACCACCACCATTATCAACCTCTTCTAACCTAACTCCCAATCTAGCTAACTAATAGACCTCCCTAGCCAGCCCTTTGCCACCATTATCAACGTGAGCTAGACAACCTATAGACACCATATTCAAAGTATCCGCCACCATATTAGCCTTACCGGGATAATAATACACACTTATATCATAGTCCTTAAGAAGTTCTAGCCACCTTCTTTGTCTCAAGTTGAGATCTTTTTTAGTGAAGACATATTGGAGAATCTTATGATCGGTAAACACATCAACATGCACCCCATATAAATAGTGACACCAAATTTTCAAAGCAAAGACCACGATGGATAATTCAAGATCATGGGTAGGAAAATTCTTTTCATGCACTTTGAGTTGCCTAGAAGCATAGGTTATCACCTAACCATTTTGCATCAACACACAACCCAAACTAACCCTTGAAGCATCACACTATACAACAAACCCTTCTAGCCCTTCTTGTAGTAACAATATAGGAGCAGACACAAGCTTATCTTTCAATGTTTGCAAACTCTTTTCACTCTCATCGGCCCACAAAAGTTTGGCTGTCTTTTGAGTAAACTTAGTCATAGGAGAAGCAATAGAAGAGGACCCATTCACAAACCTCCGGTAGTAACCCGCTAAGCCCAAGAAACTCCTAATATCCAATGGGGTCAATGGTCTAGGCTAATTTTTAATCACATTCATCTTTTTAGGATCCACCTTAATACCCTCCCCCGACACCACATAACCTAGGAAGGTAACCTTTTTTAATAAAAATTCACATTTTTCATACTTGGCATACAACTTCTCTTCCTTCAATCTTTGTAGCACTAACCTCAAATTACTCATTTTCTCCTCCTCACTATGTGAATTGATCAAAATATTATCAATGAAGACCACAACAAGCAAATCAAGGTAGGGTTTGGAGACCCTATTCATAAGATCCATGAAGATGACTGGTGCATTGGTCACCCAAAAGACATCACAACAAACTATAATGCCCATACCTAGTTCGGAAGGCCGTCTTGGGAATATCACACTCCCTTACCTTCACTTGATGATACCTAGACCGAAGATCAATCGTAGAGAAGTGACTAGCCCCTTGCAATTGGTCAAACAAATCATCAATCCTTAAAAGAGGATACTTATTCTTTATGGTGACCCCATTAAGTTGTCGGTAGTCTATACACATTCTAGGGGACCCATCCTTCTTCTTCACAAACAATACCGGTGCACCTCAGGGGTATTGGCTAGGCCTAATGAAACCTTCTCCAACAAATCTCTCAATTGATCTCTCAACTCTTTTAACTTCGCCGGGGCCATACGATAAGGGGGAATAAATATGGGTTGAGTATCGGGAAGGAGATCTACGGAAAAATCTATTTCCTTTTCGGGAGGAGCACTGGGAATGTCATTTAGAAAGACATCAAGGAACTCATTTACAATCAGAATTGACTCTATAGGAAGGATAGATGATAGAGACACCCCTTAGAGATCAACTTTACGAGCTTTAATGCAAAAGTTGAACCTACCCTTGACCACCACATCATGACTTTCCCACTCAAGGACGGGTTCATTTGGGAATCGGAATTTGACCCTATGGGTTCTACAATCAATAGAGGCATAGTATGCATGCAACCAATCCATCCCAAGTATGACATCAAAATCCACCATATCCAACTCAACAAGATCAAAAGGCAATATTTTATGCAAGATGCAAATGGGACTATTTCTATAAACCTTTCTAGCAACAATAGATGTACTAATAGGAGTAGATACCTCATAAGACTCACATAACAATTCGGGCTCAACATGGAATTTTTTGGCAACAAAAGGGGTAACAAAAGAAAGAGTGGCACCCGGATCAATCAGTGCATACACACCAAAATCAAAGACTTTTAACATAATATACCGGTGACGACATTGGGAAACTCCTCAACCCCTTGCCTCCCGTGGAGTCATTGAACCGATTATGTCTTGGGGAACCACCTTGTTGATCACCTCTCCCCAATGGAACCACATTGTACCTTGTGGATGAACCTCCTTACCCTTGTTATGGTTACTAAGATAATCAATCTTTTTGTGACCCACTTTCCCACATTGATAACATGCATTAGTGTCTTTCAAACATGGGCCTCCATGAGCCCTACCACATCTTGTACACACATTATTAGGAACCATACCACTAACACCTTGGGCCTTTGGGAAGTCACTGGCAAACCTCTTATTAGAAGTATAAGAAGACCCTTGGCCTTGATGGAACCGATAACCCTTTCAACTTTGGAACTTTTCCTCAAAACGGGCCCTCTTGACCTCATTACTTCTCCTCTTCTTCAACTTTTCCTCCTCCATTTGGTTGGCATAGGTCATCAAATGGGACAAATCCATTTCACTAATAAACATAGTAGATCGGCATTCCTCACTCACCAAATCGGATACACCCATCATGAAATAGTTTATTTTAGACCTTGGATCGGCAATCAAGTGGGGAGCATATTTAGAGAGTTGATTAAACCTGAGGGTATACTTTTTCACACTCATAGACCCTTGTCTCAAATTCATAAACTCCACCATCTTGGCCTCCCTAAGCTCAAGAGGGAAGAATCGATTAAGAAAAGCCGTCTTGAACTCCTCCCGTACCACGACATTTATTGATTCCCTTCTACTCCTTCCATAGATTAGACCATATTTGTTCTATCCCTTTGAGTTGTTAGGCTGCCAACTCCGTTCCCTCTTCCGATCTAACACCCGTGATAACAATACCTTGTAGACCTCATCAATGAATTCTTGAGGGTCCTCTTCCACTTTTGACCCATAGAATTCCGATGGGTTCATCATCATGAGGTCTCTCACCCTAGATCCCGGGTTAGGAGCATGAGGGGCTTAGGCCCTTAATTAACTTGATTGGCCATAACTTGAGCAAGCAAGGTAAAAGCATTCCGGAGCTCACCATGAGCTGGTTGTTCCTTGAAAGTGCGGGCTCTTCTTTCTCTTGTGTTTGGCATGATCTAGCATAGCAAAGAACAAACGTTAGGGGGGGAACCTTACTTCAACTTTATAGCATGACTTAGAACATGAAGAAGGGAAACATTTCCTAAGACGCCTCATAGCCTCTTGCTTATAGTTGAGGTGCACAACACAACCATGAACAAGACTCTAGTCGATGCAGTTTGTTGAATGCTGAGGACCATTAAAAACCTAGTGTTCTGATGCCAAGTTTGTCACGACCCAAGCCTAGTGCCTAGATGTGACACAGTGAATGGGGAACCTGAAGGGATCCCAAACAAGCCTCTTTACATATCATTACACATCATTAGTTGCGAAAGCATTTAAACAACATAATTAGATTAGAAATAAGGGCAATGGGGCTAAAGGAAACTTTCTTAACATAAACATCAAAATAAGAAAGTCAAGGCTCAATACATAACATGTCCAACAACACCTCTAAAACTTAGATATGAGCAGGGGCCAAGACAAGTCACTGAGCTCACCATCATAGTCAATACATGCATAGAAGAAAGATAGTCTTAGTACATGACATGAGATCATAGACATTGTCCCCGGAATGGAGGACTCACCAACTAGATTGAGAGAAATTATACTAGCCACGTGGAGGATGATGCTCAAGTGGGGCTCCGGTACCTATAGGGTGACATCATGTAGGATAGAGTATGCGTTAGTATGTTTGAATGTACTAAGTATGTAGGATGCAATGCAAAAAGAGATAAGCAGCATAATCGAAATGCATAAGCATAGGCAATGAGTAACATATGACAATATGGCATGCATGGGAGATGCTTGAAGTAAATCATGCTTATATAGAAGATAATACATGTGCAAGACGAGACCATCATTATAGAATTCATAGTCTACAGAGGTACCAAACCCTCAATTTGTTGGTGGATCGTCTCACATGACTACCCATGGTGATTGAGGTACTAACCCCTCAACCCGGTTATCAAGGTACAAACCCCTTGATTGGTTGGTGGATCATCTCACCCTACCATCCATGGTGATTGAGGTACCAACCCCTCAACCCGGTTATCAAGGTACAAACTCCTCGACATGTTTATCAAGGTACAAACTCCTCGACATGGTTACCCGGGCTCACGACCTCCGAGTGGGGCATGGTCAACTCCCAACACAATATAGGAGAATATCATATACATATGTTCCTTTCATCATCATAAAGTCATTCAACTCATAAGACATGCATTGGACCTTCTATTCCTCAAGAAATCAAAACCCGACATTTTATCAAACACTTGGTAGGTGTGTAGTGCTAGTCTAAAACCATAAAATTTAGGGATGAAATCATGCGAGAAAATTCAATGTAAAACCATCCATCAATACTTGGTAACACCCTCAAGTAATATACATCAAAACCCTTCATCAAATCCCACAATCGATCTTAGATTTATAGCTCTAAACATGCTAAAACAGTCACAATTTCATGAAACCCCAATATAGAATCATAGTCTAGTTCATTATAAGTAAGACCCATAAATAAATCAACTTGAAATAATGCAATTTAGGTAAAAAAGGAAGCTTGGGCACCATAGCTAAAAGAACCCAATGGTTAAAACCCACATACCTTAGCTTTGGAGAATTTCTTGGTGAAGACTTGAATGGAGACTTGAAGCTCGGATAAATTTCTTAAGATCTGGAAGAGATTTAGACACTTGCATTTTGAGAGAGATATTATTGTAAGTGTTTGAGAGAGTATTGGGGAATGTCTTGTATGATATGAAGGCAAAATATGGCTAAGTATAGGTGTTTTCATGCATGTGAAGGCTTAGGCCCAAGACCCAAAAGTCTTGGACCGAACAAGAAAACTGCACAAAAAAATACACACTGGCGCGCCCTTGGCACGTCGCGCCCGGGGCGCACTAGCTCATTAGAAATTACATTTTTGCGATTTTCAAATTTTGCTACGGTTGCTCTTAAATTGGGGTTAGACCCACTCCCTACTTAATTTGCCTCCTGGACAAGAATATGGAGTTAAATTTTTCAAAATAACGCATGAATTTTGAGATAAATGAAAATTACGATTTCGAGCACTTCCGAGGCATATTTTCGGGCACTTTTTGGGGTCGTTTCAGCAACCTCTTTGGTTCTTAACATGCAAACCTAACGATGAAGGATTTGGACTAGGATCTCTTAATTACTCAAACTATCTTTCACTCCAATGCTTTCAATACACACAATAAGGACAAATCTCCTAAAAAGTTCTTAAGCATAGAAATGTGAAAGACTAGATGCCAGGTTTGGTGGTCTCTCCAACTCATAAGCTACGTTTCCTGCTCTCTTGACAATTTAGTAGGGACTAATGTATCAAGGACTCAACTTTTCTGTCTTCCTGAATCACATTACACTCTCTATGGGTGACACTTTCAAGTATACCCAATCATTCACTTCAAACTCTAGGTCCCTTTTCCTAACATCAGTGTAGGACTTCTGGCAACTCTATGTATTTCTCAATCTCTCTTGGATAATATTTACCTTCCCCATATCCTGATGTACCAAGTCTGGGTCAATCAACCTTGCTTCACCTACCTCGAACCATCCAATTAGAGATCTATATCTCCACCCATAGAGGGCCTCATAAGGAGCCATTTCAATGCTTGAATGAAAGTTATTGTTGTAGGAAAACTCAATCAGAGGCAAGTGGTCATACCAATTACCTTTGAATTCAATGATGCAAGCACTCAATATATCATCCAAAGTCTGTATTGTCCGCTCGTCCTGACCATCAGTCTGAGGGTGGAAAGCAGTACTATGGTTCACCTTTGAACCCAAGCCTTTCTGAAAGGACTTCCAAAATTGAGCGGTGTTCTGAGTCCCTCTATCTGATATGATAGAGAAAGGAATCCATGAAATATGACAATCTTCCTTATGTAAAATTGAGCATAATCCTCTACAGTGTTTATCGTCTTTACCGCTAAGAAGTGTATAGATTTTGTCATCCGATTAACTATCACGCAAATTGAGTCATGTTGTCTACAGGACCTCAGTAAGCCTATGACAAAGTCCATATTTATCATCTCCCCTTTTCATTCCAAAATCTCAAAATTTTGGGCCACTCCACATGGCCTTTGGTGCTCAACTTTAACTTGTTGGCAATTTTGACACTTGGAACGAACTCAACAATGTCTTCCTTCATTCCACTCCACCAATAGACTTCTCTCAAGTCGGTACATTTTGGTAGACCCTAGATGGACGAAATATCTGCAGTTATGAGCTTCTGCCATGATCCTTTCTCAAACACCATCAACAACTGGGACACACAATCTACTTTGGTATCTCAATACCCCATCTCCCCCTTTGACGAATGCCATCACTTTCTGCTTTTGTACATCTTTCTTCAATTGGAGTAAGATGGAATCTCGAACTTGCTTCTCCTTTACCTCCACTGCAAGAGATGATGCAGTCGCATTATGCACAAGAACTCCTCCTTTGCCCAATTCATCTACTTGAACTCCCAATCGTCCCAGCCGGTGAACCTCATTGGCTAACTCTTTTTCTCTTCCTCCACATGGGAGGTGCTCCCCATGGATAACCTGATAAGAGCATCAATAACCACATTAGCTTTACCTAGATGGTAGAGGATGCTAATGTCGTAGTCTTTGAGCAACTCAAGCCATCTCTTCTACCTCAAGTAAGCTCTTTCTGGGTGAAGACATATTGCAGGCTCTTGTGGTCTGTGAATACATCCACATCTATTCCATACAAGTAGTGGCGCCAAATCTTGAGTGCAAACACCACCGCAGCCAATTCTAAGCATGAGTTGGATAGTTTCTCTCATGGTTCTTGAGGTGTCAGGAAGCATAGGCTATGATCTTACCTCTCTATATCAAAACACATCCCAATACCACTGTTGAAGCATCACAATAGATCACAAAATCATCAGTCCCTGTTGGTAGAGTCAACACTGGTGCAGTCGTTAATCTGGTTTTCAACTCTTTTAAACTTTTCTCATACTTGTCAGACCATTGAAACTTATCTTTCGTTTGAGTCAGCTTAGTCAATGGAAAGGATAGAAAAGAGAATCTCTTAAAAAATCTGTGGTTGTAACCAGCCAAACCCAGAAAACTCCTTATGTCAGTTGGAGAGGTGGGTCTAGGCTAGTTATTAACAACCTCAATCTTCTGCATATGCACTTGAGTTCCATCACGTGAGATAACATGGCCCAAAAATGACACCAATTTTAGCCAAAACTCACATTTAGAAAATTTGGCATACAACTGTTTATCTCTGAGGGTTTGAAGAGCAATTTGGAGGTGGCTGACATGCTCTTCCTCATCTCTAGAGTACACCAAAATGTCGTCGATGAACACAATCACGAAAATATCAAGGTACTGTTGAATAATATATTCATCAAGTCTATGAAAGTGGCAGGAGCATTGGTCAATCCGAAGGACATTACCAGAAATTCAAAGTGACCATATTGGGTTTGAAAACCCGTCTTGGGGATGTCACATTCTTTCACTTTTAACTAGTGATAACATGTTCTGAGGTCTATCTTAGAGAAAACAGTAGCACCCTGAAGTTGGTCAAATAAATCGCCAATCCTCGGAAGGGGATATTTGTTCTTATTGGTCACCTTATTCAAGTAGTGGTAATCTATACACATTTTGAGGGAACCATCTTTATTTCACACGAATAGGACTGGAGCACCCCATGGTGAGACACTCGGCCTAACAAAACCCTTGTCTAAGAGATCTTTCAATTGCTCTTTCAGTTCTTTCAACTCTGTGGGAGCTATTCTGTATGGTGGAATAGAGATAGGTTGGGTATCAGGGAGAACATCGATCCCAAAGTCAATCTTTCTATTAGGAAGGACTCCAGGCAAATCATCAGGAAAGACATCAGAAAATTCATTGACAACTGGAACTGACTCCAAAGGTGGAGACTCTGCATCACCATCCTTAACTCGCACGAGGTGATAGATACATCCTTTAGAAATTAATTTTCTGGCTCTAAGGTAGGAAATAAATTTATCCTTGGGCATTGCAGAAACACCCTTCCACTCTATAACAGGCTCATTTAGAAATTGGAATTTGACAGCCCGAGTTCTACAATTGAAAGATACATAACAGGTATGAAGCTAATCCATGCTAAGAATCATATCAAAGTCAATAATCTCTAACTCAACTAAGCCTTCCAAAGTATCTCTATGATAGATAGACAAAATGCAATCTCTATATATCCTTTCAGCTAGAATGGACTCACCAGTATGAGTAGAAACACTGAAGGGCTCAAGAAGACATTCAAGAAGGATCTCAAACTTACTAGCCATATATGGAGTTACAAATGATAAAGTGGAACCTGGGTCAAGCAAGACATATACATCATAGGAAAAGACTCGAAGCATACCCGTGACAACATTTGGTGCAACTTCCTGATCCTGTCGATGTCCTATCACATTAGACTGTTTGTACCTCTGACCATATTAGTTGGGGTACCTCTCTGTGGTGTTGCTAAAGATTGAGCTTTATTACCTCTATCACCCCGCCTCCTCATTGGGTACTCATTCTGAAAGTGACCAATCAGTCAGCACCTATAGCAGGCATTGGTGCCCTCATGGTACTCACCTAGGTAGATGTCATGACCCGAACCTAGGGCCTAAGAGTGACATGGCAAATGGGAACTCGAGAGTCCCCAAACAAGCCTCATAGCATCCATCCACACATCATCGATTTGGAAGCGCATATAGCTTGTAAACACATAATTCTAAGGGACAGGAAAGTTAGACTCACGTTATGGGGATGTCATAGGGAATGGGAGTAACATGGATTCACATAGCATGTAGCACATAAAAACTAAGGGGCGGGTAAGTATGGCTCACTCTATGGGGGAAATTCGGGACTGAGGATCTTTCACATCATAACATAGCAACATATCATGATACTCATAGCCAATCCACATAACGATATCTAATGATAGTCAAACCTATAAGCATAATCTCCAATCACAACACTTCGCATAAAAACGTAAAGGAGTTTACAAGATGTCCAACAATACCTCTACTCATAAGATAAGATGGGGGAAAAGACATACCCCGGTCTCACCCTCAAAGTAAATAACATAAATAAAACACCATAGGTAAAAGATTGGTGGTTTGTCCTTAGAAGATAGGACTCACCACAACAAGCAAATCTCAAGATACAAGCTATACGTTGTACGGTGGATGAACATAGTACTCGGTCCCTACATGGTTAGATTATGTAGGAAAAAATATGTATTAATACATTTGAATGTACTAAGCATGCGAGCATGCAATGCACATGGATTCACTAAACCTGCATTTTAATGTTAGATGACAAGGGCACATATATTGAAGAAATTATATAACAAGTGAATAGCTTATATCAATATGCCATGACATGTATGATGCATTGATGCAAAAATACTTCATGTATATATTGAGGATGAGACCATATCCGACATAAGACCAAGTGAGCTATAAATTGGAACTCCATAGTCTACTCCATAATGGATAAACAGGTGACCTACTTGCCAAAGGTAGATCCTTAACATTCTTCTCCTTCTTTGCCCTTGGAGCATAAACATACCTATGTTAGGCACATAGTTATGGGACAGTGAGATTCATCTCTAACGGGAAATGCCTTAACTAATAGGATGAGCCTCAATCTCAAGGTCCTCTCGGTGCTAGGTCATCATCCCACT
>JAPFFP010001360.1:0-18078 GCA_026153255.1 Solanum medicagineum
TTTCTTATGTAACTAGCAGTCGTATCCCACATACTATTCACATCCCCAGCACTACTCCACGCATCTAAGTTTCTCAGTTTTTCCTCCATCACGCGAGAAAGTGCTGGAGTAAGACTACCCCATCTAATCCTAGGTATTGTAAACCTACCCCTCCTTTTCTTATCTCTCTTGATTACCACATCCATCCCCAAAATGGGTTTCCGAAAGAGAATAATAATTTACTATAAAAATCTAAGAAGAGCTTCAAAATGTAATGGAGAATGGTCTCCTGTTCGAACTCCCTTTAAAAACCTAACTTAAGCTATTTATAGTATTTACAAAACAACCCTAGTAATTATGCAGAAAAGACAGCTGGCATCTGATAAATTTCACAGTTATGACTCGTAGGTTGGACTATGATTCATAGTCGGGGTCTTGTATCAGGTTCTTGGCATCTTGGATTAAATTGGTACGATCCATAGGTATGAGTCATTATTCGAGCTACAACTCGTATGTTGGGCTCGTATTCTTGGTCTTCAGTTTTTCGTAATTTGGTTCTCTGATTCTTGCTACGAGTCCAACGATACAAGTTGTGGTGTGTCTTACGACTCGTAGGATAGGGTCATAAGGGTGACCTTCACTTGGCAGATTTTTGAATTTTTTTGGACTCTGATTCCTGCTACGACACAACCTACGACACGTAGTGTGAGCTACGACTCATAGGAGGGCTCGTATGGCCTATACTTCAACAAAATCTGCAAATTTTCTTCAAAAGCATGCTTACCTAACTTTTCTGCAAGATTAACACAAAAACACATCAAGACACTAAAACGTCGCTTTAAGAACACAAAAATCCTTTGTTTTAGGCACCAAATTTGTTGTAATTTGACAGCACATCAGTACCTCCCGTCCACACTATGGAAGTGGTAGCCTCCTGAAGATACCCTGCTAAACCCTTGGAAAACCATCGGATTCTCTCAAACATAGCAGAAATACTAGACAGAACATATCTGGCTAAGGCATGGAATCTAGCCTCATAATATGAAACAAACATGGAGCCCTATTGAAGTTGATCAAACTCATCTCTACGGATATCTTGGAGGATGTATTAGCACTAACCTATCCAAAAGTATCTTGGTGAACTGCCCCCAAGTCATAGCCAGAGATCTAATAGGCTGATGAGCTAGAACTGATCTCCACCACTCATTGGCTAAACCAGTGAACTGGTATGAAGTGTAGGCAACCCTGTGTGACTCAAGAATAGCCAGGTTACACAATTTCTGCTGGCACTCTGACAAAAAATCATAAGCTAGTTAACAATGATCAATCGATGTGGTAGAAACCGGTATGTCAACAATAGTTGGGACTGGAGAAGCTTCCTCCAACCTAGCCAATAACCTCAGAAGTAGCTCTTAAACTGCCAGTGTAGGGATTGAGCTGAGAGAGGTGGAATAGAATCAGTAGGCCCCTCTAGTACCATGGAAATGTCTAGAGAAGTCGATCGGGTCTTTCCAATAGATGGAGCTACCCCTCCAAGAAATCCTTTGGCCCCTGGATCTATCATGAACTTTGCCTCAACCTTGAGTAAGAGTCACATTAGTTGAGTTAGGATCTTTTACTAAGCGACGGGATTGAGTAATCGACATCTACATAGGAGTAGATTAGACACTTTTGAAATGGGTAACACAAAGAATTGCACAAATAGAAACAAGATGTGAAAATTTTTCCTATAAAGCATCCCGCAGCCTCCAGAAGATGGGTGTATACATCTACATATCTAACCAGGAGACTCTACTAGGCACCTTGATCTTAACACGTGAGCCCACCGAACTTAAAATTTTGATACCAAACTTGTCACGACCCAAAATCAGGTTGCAACTACAGAAAAATAAAGTAAAGTTGAAACAATCACAACAATAATAGACAATCCCAAAAGCCTGGATTCAGGTTTACAAGAGCATCTAAAATAGTACTGAAGGGTAAATACATCTATCTCGAAAGAAAATACAATGTTTTCTTATAATATCTAATACATAACTTAAGAGAAAAGAAAGAAAAAGGGATCCAAAGTTCTATGGAAACTCAAAGGCTGAACCTCACTACTAAGATCTAGATGGTAACGATAGCACACAGATGAAAAGAACAACTACCCTATCCTATACCCTGTGCACGGTTTGTAGAGAGGAAACAAAGTAGGGGTGAGTACACCAAAATGTACATAGTAGGTTAAATCGACTGTGTAAGAGAAATCGAATTAAGTAATAACGAAAAATCCTGACCCTGTATCCAAAAAGGTTAGCACAATGTGATAATATAAACATTAATAAGAAGAAAAAAGGTCCTCAAGAATCCCTGATGCCATATAGCCACAAATAAGAAATGTAATGCACGAATCATCATGCCAAATATCAAGAGTGTTCAGCCTTGCCACCTGCCCGCAGTAAAGTAATATCAGAATACCAAAACCTTGACACCTGCCCATGGTCAAGTAATAATATGATGCCAAGTCCTTTTCTCTTGCTTGTGGTAAAGGTATAAGTAGTATGAATCTCACCCTTTCCTCGTGCTGAGGTCAAGGGGGTGGTACCAAAGTGAATCATAATGCCTTTGCCTTCTTCTTGGGTCAAGGGATGTTACAAGCCACATACAATAGATATAAATCAACAAAGCACTCCAATTATGCATGTAAACATGTAAAATAGCATTACAACATGAAATACTGAGGCATGAAACTCGTAATGATTAGATACGCCCAAGGAATAATAGCAAGTGTCACAACTAATGCCTAAACCATCATCATATTTTAGATCATCATAATTATATCAAAAATCAAGAGTGTCAACAACATCGGACCTAGATTTCCCAAGTATGCAAGAAAATTAATATTACCAGACCTAACTCACCCCAAATATGTAAGTATGACCATAATATCGGACCTAACACATCATAAATATACAAATAAAACAATGATACTGGACTTATCTAATGCCAACAATACAAGGATATCAATAATATCATACCTTACTCGTTCCAATTGGTCTCACAAGACTCATTTAGTCACATTCAATCTCAAATCCTCATCATCATTTCATCGTAATTTGACTTTGTCCATTAAATGGATCAAGCTTATTCCACAATTTGGCTCAACCAGAATCTGTTTCCATCATCCTTTCAACACAACAACTCAATTGCACAATTATTCATCTAAATCTCACAATTATCACATTAGAAGATCAATGACTCGAATCCAATCCCCAAAAGATTAGTCGAACCTACCTCATTGTCGAAACACCACTTGAGCAAGCTTTCAATCAACTCAATTCCTCAAGTTGAGTCCCCAGTTCAATCAACCACTATGAACAGTAGTTACTACTCATCAAGAGAAATATTTTGATACCCATATTGGCATAATTTAGGCGAAAGGCAAAAGAGTCAAAATTAGGGAAAAATTCTAAAGTCCCAAATCTGGAAATTGACTTTGAAATCAAGTTTTACTCAAAAAATAGAGTTCATGGACAAAAATCCCATTAAAATCAAGCTTAAATTGAACGAGAAATAAATGTTTAAGTTTTGGAAAATATAGTCTAAAAATCCCCAATTTTGGTATTTAATTTCTTAAAATCAAAGATAAAATCAAGATTAAACTCATTGAAAATGATTAGTTTAGTGCTAGAAACACTTACCTGTCATAATCCAAGCCTAGGGCCTAGACGTGGTTGGCCAATAGGGAACCCCAAGGAACCCCAAACAAGCCTCATAGCATATCATTACACTTCCTTGGTCGTAGAAACAATTAAATGACATATAAAGAATGGAAATTAGGGAAAAAGAGACTAAGGGAGAACCTGTCATAAGATAGAGTCAAGAGATAATAGAATGAACTCATAGCAGAAAATACATTGCTTTGTGCAACAACACCTCTACTACATAGATAATGGCGGGGGCCAAGATATACAGTCGGTCTCGCCCTAGTAGTCATAAGTATACGATAAAGTAAAGATAATCTTAATACATAATGTGAGAGAATAGTCCTTGTCCCCGAAATGGAGGACTCACCAAAGGCTAACATGAACAATCCATCTAGCCACAAAAAGAATCAATAGGAGCTCATGTCCATACATGGTGACATCATGTAGGCATAGAGTATACATAAGTATGTTTAAATGTACTAATTATGTGAGATGCAATGCAACAATAGATAGGCTTCATAATCAATATGCATACAATCGACAATAGGCGTAGTATAGCAAAATGGCATGCATGTTAAATGCATAAGTAAAACATGCTTAAGTAACTCATGCTTGCATAGAACATATCATGAGTGTAAGAATAGACCAACATATATTGGTGTGAGGTACCAACCCCTCACTTAGGTTAACGAGGTATCAACCCCTCACTTTGGTTAGTGAGTTATCAACCCCTCACTTTGGGTAATGAGGTATCAACCCCTCACTTTGGTTAATGAGGTACCAACCCCTCACTTTGATTTAGTGAGCTACCAACCCCTAACCTTGGTTAAGTTTAATCACTATTGCTACTTTCCATGAAATCAACTCATGAATACCATACTCTCATCATCATAAAGTTATCATATACCTTCAATTTTCCTCTCATCATTATACATCATATGCATACCATTGTTTCATCATAATTCCATCATCGTTTCATCATCATATAATCATCATAACACTATTCAAGTCATAAGACATGCATTGGACCTTGAATTCCTCAATAAACCCTACCCGAACATTTTAACAAATACTTGGGGGGTGTAATAGGGGTAAAAGACCATGCAATTTAGAGATGAAATCATGTAAGAAAACCTGTAGTAAAACCTTTAATCAACACCTTGGAACACCCCCAAGACATTCACATCAAAACCCCTCATCAAATCTAACACTAGATCTAAGATTTAGAGCTCAAAACATGCTTAAAAAACTATACTTTCGTGAATGAAAATCACTGTGCAGTAAATTTCTCAATATACAAGAGCCACATGTAAAATCAACTCTAAATCATGCAATATTAGTAAAAAGGAGGCTTAGGCACCATGATTGAAAGGACTCAACGGTTCAACACCGCATACCTTAGCTTTGGAGAACCCTTGAAAGAGGTTAGAGATGGAGACTTGAAGCTTGAATGAAATCCTTGAAGAAATCCTTAAGATTGGTCTTGAGTTTGGGACTTGAATTTAGGGTGAAATATGAGTCTAAATGTTTGAGTGAGTTTTGGGGAATGCTTAGGATGATATAAGGATTAAATAAGGCTAAGTATATGTATTTTCAAGTGTCAGAACCCTTGCGCCCAAGACTTAAAAGTCTTCGATCAAAGTCAAGAAAAATAGGACAAAAATACGGACTACACACTGGAAATTGCATTTTCTGCAAGAACAAGTTTTACAAAAATGGGCATAAATCCTTCATCCGCACTTGGAATGAGGTGAAACAAAGTGCATTAGAAAGCTCATTCAAAGGGATTCTAGTTGATAGGTCGCGGGCTACCTAAGATTTTGTATGCTAAGAGATATGCCCCTCCAAAGTTGATCCTCCTAAATAGCGTACTTTGTGATTTTTGGATTTTGATACTGTTGCTCTAAAATTTGGGTTAGACCCATTTCCCACTCAATTTGACCCCCTAAAGAAGAATATGAATTCGAATTTTCTAAATAACAAATGGATTTTTAGATTTATGAAAAAAAAAGATTCCGGGCACTTCCGTGGCACGTTTTCGGGAACTTTTTGGGGTTGTTTCAATATCTCCCCCTTGGGAACATTCATCCCTGAATGTACAAGAGACATACAAGACAAGAGTAACGATCAACAAATCAGCCCCAATATGAATGCAACATTACATTTAAAACACCGTTCTCAAAATCTCAACATAAGTGTAAAATCATTATAAACTTGCTAACTTAAAAATGAATGCATATGAATGACATAGGGGGCTGAAATACAAGACATGAAATCATTAAAAAAGACTTGATGTGTTATCATAAGCTTGAATAGAATGAAAGAGATACGGATATTGCTCCTCCATGCCCGCCTCGGCTCTCCGAGAGACACATACGAAGAGACGACCTTCGCAAGGGCCTTGAAGAATACTACATTATTGTGAATTGACTTCTCCGCTCATCCATCCAACACCCCCACCGGGACCTTCTCTTAAGCCAACTTACCCTTCTTACCACCCACAACCTCAAAGTGTTCTATAACACTAAAGTCACCAACACATCACATCTACCTAGAAGCATGAAGAACTGGATGAACCATATCTACATCCATAGGCAATTCCCAAACTTATACAACCTTACCAACCTCCCTCTACACTCTATAAGGACTCACAGTCCTCAACTCAATTGTCAATCTTAAATACAGCTAACCTACTTGTACTATAGCCACCATCTCCCTCTTGAGAGTCAACCTACACTTTATCATTCTCTCACCCAAAGCTTCCAACTCTGATAGGGCGAAATCAAGGCCTTGCCTAATCTTGGCCTCTTAACCCAAGAAGGTTTAGAACCTCCGAGAAAAATACACCACCATTCTCCACTTCCCTCAACCAAACTTCCAATCTAGCAAATTGATGGGCCCCACTAGTCTCCTCTTTGCCACCATCAACAACACATGATAGGCTATCTAGAGTACCAACCGCGACATTACCCTTACCAGAAAAAAATAATGCACACTCATACCATAATCTTTAAGGAGTTCTAACAACCTTCTTGCTATCCACAATGCACATCTATCATATTTAGCGAACAATCTCTCATCCTCTAAGACTTGCTACCCTACCTCCAAATGATTCACAAGCTCTAAACAAATCAATACCTCATCACTAGAGACAACCACAAACATATCAAGGTAGGGTTTTAAGACCCTATTCAAGAAACTCACAATCATCACTGGTGCATAAGTCAACCAAAAAACTCCACCAATACTAATAATGAACACTCCTAACCCAAAAAGACACTTAGGGATATCACCTACCTTTATCCTCACTTGGGGACAAAACCCAAACCAAAGATCAATCTTAAAGAACTGACTAACACATCGTAGTTGACTAAATAGATTGACCATACTTACCCATCATTTTACAACCTTACAGGCTCTACACTCATTAGAAACATGCTATGCAAGTAGCGCAAACTACCCCAAAACTCCCAACGCTACAAGCTAAGTCGTCATCCCACATGAATACTTATGATATGAATGTACATACTTTCAAAGAGGCAATAGTTATTTTTCCAAATCATTTTTCAAAATAATCCATGTACATGAATGTATATGCTATGAACAATGAGGAAATAACATGGCTAATTATGACTCCATTTAAAAATCAACATTTGTAATATGAAGTTAAAATGAAAATATAATTGATTGCATATTTAAATCAATAGTGTATTCTCTCATGCATAAATCATTCAGAAAGGGAACATGCATACTTATAACTTCATGAACCCAAAGTAAATCCTCATATAACGGTTTAAGTCACGTTAAAATTATCAAATAAACACTACCCATGCATTAATAGAGTTTTAGGAATCATAATATTCATATCCCCAATTAAAATAAGTAAAAATCCATGTAGGTTTTCTTGAAAATAAATTTTGAAAAGGGCTTAACTTCATACTTGCATAATCATAGATAATTTCATGAATTCATAACATATTTGATGGCCTATATTCATCATGAAGTCACTTGACTTGTAAAACATGCACATATCATGGGAATTCTTAACTTGGAATTTCATCAAACACTTGGTGGGAACATATGAGGACATGTTCAAATCATGCAAAATGCAAGAGTATAGATCATGAAATAGTAAAATAAATTCATCTTAAAAATCATGTAAATCAGCCCACCAACATCATGGTAAAACTCCATCATGGTTAACTTTGTAAATTGTACCGAAACTTCACAATAATTCAAAGATTTCATAGCTTGAATCATGTATAGTCTCAATAGACAAAGATCACTTCATAGTATAAGCTAAAAATAGATATTTATGTATAATCAACAATATTAGACAAAGCCCCAATGTATTTCATGCTCATATTTCATGATAATAGAAACCCATAAGAAATACATCTTGAAATCATGCAATTTTCATAAAAAGGAAGATTGGGCTTCATGGATGAAAGGACCTATGAATGAAACCCACATACACATGAATCCTACTAGAACCAAGGGATAACACAAGAAATAGAAACTCCCGGACCTATCAAATCACCCTACTCAAAACGTCGATCACAACATGGCCTTACCTAGGGTCAGTTAAGTCATAAGAGAAACAATAGAAGAGAATCTACTCACAATCCCATGCAATAGCCCACTGAACCCAAGAGGCTTCTAATATTCGGTGAAGTAAAAGGTCTAGGCTGCTCTCTAATCACCTTCGTCTCACTAAAGTCCACCTTAATACCATCACCCGGCACCAGACAACCTAGGAAAGTAACCTCTTACCACCAAAATTCCCATCTCACCCATTTAGTACCCAACCTTCATCCTTGAACTCGTAGTACTACCCTCAAATGATTCACATGCACTACCTCATTAGGGAATTAGCCACATTATCATCACCAAAACCACCATAAGCCTATTACGGTAAGGACTAGAGATCTTACTCATGAGACTTATAGGCATAACTGGTATGCTAGTCAACCAAAAGATACTACCCCAACTTTAAACATCGAAAAGGAACATTCAAGGCCTCGTTTATCACCAACGACAATTCTATAAACAACAACCTTAGATTTAACTCCTCCAATCCTCACAAGATAAAAAATACAACCCTTTAGAGACCAAATGTACTGTAAGTCAAAAATGGACCTGCCTCCCCTTACTACGACTTAACAACCTCCCACTCAAAGGCGTGTTCATTAGGGAGTCAGATTCTAACTCTACAGGTCCCACCATCCATAAAGGCACAACATGCATGCAATTATTCCATACCAAGTACAATATAAAAATTCACCACATCAAGTCCAATAAGCCACAAAGCAAGACCTAATGCAATACAAACTCGGATCAACATCTATGAACTTTCTAGCGACAATATACCTAAACAAGAGATAAACATCAAAGGTTCACATCACAACTCTGGGCTCACAAAAAGCCCCACTATCAACTAAAAGAATAGAGAAGAAATAGTGAAACTCGGATCCATCGAAATCTAAACCTTCTATTTAACTTCCTTCACCTTCCTCTTTGAAGTGGCATGATCAACTAAAAGAGAAAAGAACATTCGTTAGAGGGGAAAGCCCTATCTCACTTCTAAAGTACATCATAGACCATGAATAAAGGAAACATTTCCTAAAACGTCTCATAGCCTCGTACTCATAGTTGTGGTGCACAACACAATCATGAATAAGACTCTAGTCGATGCAGTGTGTTAGACTCAGTGGATCTATCAACCTAGTGCTCTGACACCATCTTTGTCACAACCCAAGCCAAGGGGCTAGACGTGACCGGCGAATAGGGAATCAGAAGGAACCCCAAACAAGCCTCATAACATATCACTACACATCCTTGGTCACGTAAACAATTAAATGAAATATAAAGCACGGAAATAAGGGAAAAAAGGACTAAAGAAGAACTTGCCATAACCTAGAGTCAAGAGATAATAGAATCAACTCATAGCAAAAAATACATTGCTTTGTCCAAAAACACCTCTACTACATACATAATGGCGGGGGCCAAGACATACAATCGAGCCCACCCTTATAGTCATAAGTATATGATAAAGTAAAGAGAATCTTAATACATAATGTGAGAGAATAGTCCTTGTCCCCGGAATGGAGGACTCACCAAAGGCTAACTTAAACAATCCATCTAGCCACAAGAAGAATCAATAGGAACTTCAGTCCCTACATGAGGACAACATGTAGGGATAGTGTATGCATTAGTATGTTTGAATGTACTAAGTGTGTGGGATGCAATACAATAATAGTTAGGCTTCATAATCAAAATGCATACAACAGACAATAAGCATAGCAAAATGGCATGCATGTAAAGTGCATAAGTAAAACATGCTTAAGTAACTCATGCTTGAATAGGACATATCATGTGTGTATGAATAGACCAATATATATTGGTGTGAGGTATCAACCCCTAACTTTGGTTAATGAGGTATCAACCCCTCACTTTGGTTAATGAGGTATCAACCCCTCACTTTGGTTAATGAGGTATCAACCCCTCACTGTGGTTAATGAGGTACCAACCCCTTACTTTGGTTTAGTGAGGTACCAACCCCTCACCTTAGTTAAGTTTCATCACTATTGCTACTTTCCATGAAATCAACTCATGAATGCCATACTCTCATCATCATAAAGTTATCATATACCTTCACTTCCTCTCATCATTATACATCTTATGCATACCAATGTTTGAACATCATTTCATCATCATATAATCTTCATAACATGATTCAACTCATAACACATGCATTGGACCTTGAATTTCTCAAGAAACCATAGTTGGACATTTTATCATAACACTTGGGGGGTGTTATGGGGGAAAAAGACCATGCAATTTAGAGATGAAATCATGCAAGAAAATCTGTAGTAAAACCTTCAATCAACACCTTGCAACAACTCCAAGACATTCACATAGAAACCCTTCATCAAATCCAACATTTGATCCAAGATTTAGAGCTCAAAACATGCTTAAACAACTATACTTTCATGAACATAAATCACTGTGCAGTAAATTTCTCAATATACAAGACCCACATATAAAATTAACTTTAAATCATGTAATATTCGTAAAAAGGAGGCTTAGGCACCATGGGCGAAAGGATCCAATGGTTCAACACCACATACTTTAGCTTTGAAGAACCCTTGAAAGAGGTTGGAGATGGAGACTTGAAGCTTGAATTAAATCCTTGAATAATTCCTTAAGATTCGTCTGGAGTTTAGGACTTGAATTTAGGGTGAAATATGAGTCAAAATGTTTGAGAGCATTTTGGAGAATATTTAGGATGATATGAGGATGAAATAAGGCTAAGTATATGTACTTTCAAGTGTGGGAATCCTTAGGCCCAAGATTTAAAAGTCTTGGACCGAGGTCAAGAATAAAAGGACCAAAATACGGACTACTCACTGGAAATTGTATTTTCTACACAAACAAGTTTTACGAAAATGGGCATAAATCCTTCAGCCGACCTTGAAATGAGGTGAAACGAAGTGCGTTGGAAAGAGAATTCAAAGGTCTTTCAGCTGATAGGTCATGGGGCATTCAATTATTTTTGTTATAAGAGATATATCCCTTCAAAATTGACCCTGCTAAATAGGGTATTTTGTGATTTTCGAATCTTGATACGGTTGTTCTAAAATTCGGGTTAGACCTATTTTCTACTCAATTTGACCCCCTAAACAAGAATATGAAGTCAGACTTTTGAAATAACGAATGAATTTTTAGATATATGGTGTAATGCCCTCGTGAAATAACGATAATACCTGTAGAATTGACCTTACAAGTAATGTGACTTCCGTTGCTTCATTTGCAAATCTAAAAACCGGATTAGCGATCAGTGCAAAAAATTGAGTCAGAAAATGGTCTTGACTCAACAAAAACACGAAAAAATGCAAATTAAATTTTTCCAAGAAAGCTCAAAACAATGGCTTTTCTGCGACGCAGAGTGGATGCGAAACCATACTTTGATTTTCCCCAAAAATTTATGAAGAGTGCGAAATTCACGAAAAAATGCTAAAAAGCAGTAATGCGCGTCGCGCACTAGTGCGTGAGGAGACAATGTTTATATTTTTAAGGGGAGGATAATTCTGACTTTTTCCACACCCCATATCCTAATCTAATCCTTTTTAAGACATATTTAGTCAGTAGAACATTTATTTCTTCATTCAATTCTCTCATACAAGCGAACCCTTTCAAGAACGTATGCTCAAGAACTCAAGAAACGATAGTAGGGCTTAAGAATTTCTCTAATTCTTCAAGAAAGTCCTTCCAAAGTATGTAAGGCCTATCAAAATCTATATTATTATTGTTTTGGGATTTAAATTCCCCAATTTCATACAAGATTCTAGTTGAACTGTAAGATTTAAGAGATTCCATTCCGTATGAGTAAATTCCATCTAGAGGTTGGATTATGCACTCTTTTAATATGAACTCATGTCTTCTTCTTGATTGTAGTATAAGTTGCATTATTGTACAATCTTTACTGTAAATGATGTATTTCTTGAAAACCTTGAAATTTATCCCAGAAAAGAAAAACTAGTTTATGAGTAGTTAAATCAAGTTAAATAATGGCTTTCTTGAAGATTTTCTTGATATTTTAGCGGGATAATCTAGCTTGATTGAAAGTACATAAAGATAGTAGTTACAGTAAAGTTAAGGATTTCAGTTGAGAAAGCTAAGTAGTAAGCTGGGCTAAGTCCCCAAGAAAGCCCGATTTCAAGAATTTATGATCATATGAGCATGAGCTATATAAAGTATTTCGGGAGTAGTATTGAGCACCGATATGGGTGAGAGTAGAATAAATTACTCAAACTCATAAACTATGTAGCCAGCATAGGATAGGATTGTACTGCAATACTTTCCTCTTTAGCCACTAAGATGGCCCAGTTTTGGGATGGATCCACTCCCCTAGTTATTTGTCCCCTACCCCGGCAAAGTACGGGACGACTCTGGCAGCATGAGCAAGAGACAGTATTACCATGAAGCTCATAGTGGTGGTTGTCTGTTAGAGAAACTACCCAAGCTAAGAAATTAAGTTTTTACTTATTAGTTTTCAACATGTTATTTTCAGCATACCAGTCTTATGATTATTGTCATTTTACTTATGAATTATGATTATGTCCTTTGTATTGTTTTATGATATCCCTATTAAATGTTTTGGCCATCATACATACTATACATTCCATGTACTTATGTCCTTAGGACCTACATCGTTTTATGATGCAGACGCAGATGAGAGAGTTCCTTAGCAGCCGCTTCGTTGAGAACCTGCTAGCTTTCAAACCCTTGCTGAGGCCTCTTCTCAGTCCTAGGCTCTATGATTTATGTTTTTTTTTTACAGTATCTACTTTCAGTTCCTGCTACTTGAGGCCTGTCCCTGTAGTCCTTTCAGATAGTTGTAGTAGAGGTTCCATGGACTATGATCAGTATTTTAGCTTCAATTTTATTCAGATAGTATTTAAGACTTTACATTCAGTTATTCTGCCTATTTATGAGTTAGTTTGATGCTTTAATAGTTTTTTTTTCCATTATAAATATGTCTTCCACTAAGTAAGTAGCCAAGCCAAGTGGTTTGCTTGGCACCAGAAATAGTTTGTGAGTGCCGACCACATCCAGGGTTTAGGCTTGAGTCGTGACAAATGTGGTATCAGAGCACAGAGTTCAAGAGTCCTAGGGAGTCGATGGAACCGTGTCTAGTAGAGTTCGCATTATGGTTGTGAAGTGCGCCACATCTATAATAGGGAGGCTACGGGACATTTGAAAGTGTCATCTTTTCTTGTTATTCCTTGTCTTGTGCTTCAGAGTATATCTCTGTGAAGTCCTTTCTAACTCATGCATTCATGCCGTGTTTTTCAGATCATGCCTCCTCGCAGAGCTAATGGAACAGTCAAACGCAAAGGACACCCAGCCAGGTGGAATGCAAACCAGCCAGGCTGGATTCCTGAGGAACCTAGGGGCCCAGCTGTGCCTGTGGAGCAGCCACAACAAGTTGACATTACTAATTCTGAGCTTTGCCAGGCCATTCGGACTTAGCCTCATGCAGTCACTAACTAAGGTAGTCACCAGGGAGATGGAAGGAATGATGTAACGAATACCGCCAGAGTTCAGGAGTTCTTGAGAATGAACCCACTAGAGCTCACGGGATCTTATGTGAAGGAGGATCCTGAGAGTTTTATTGAACAACTTCAGAAGGTGTTTTAGGTGATGCATATAGCTAATGCTGAACGGGTTGAGTTGGATGCTTATCAACTTAAATTTGTAGCTAGACTCTGCTTTGTCCAATGGAAGGGGAGTAAAGAGATATGAGACAAGCTAAGGTAAGAGAGTTTCTGAACTTGAAGAAGGATAGTATAACTGAACGGGAGTATAGCGTTAAGTTTACTCAGCTATCCCGTTACGCCCTAGTTATGGTGGCAGATATGCGTATAAGGATAGACCTTTTCGTGCTTGGGCTCTCTCGAATGACTAAGAGGGAGGGCAGGGATGCGATGTTGATCGGGGATATGGCTATAGCCCGTTTGATGACCCATGTGCAGTAGGTAGAAGAGGAGAAGATGCAGGATAGGTAAGAGTTTAGGAATAAGAGCCCCAAGACATCAGGCCATGAGACAGGCAAGAGGGGGACTGGAGGTAGAAGCCACTCATATTTCACCTTGAAGAATTTTGTTTGCTAAGTTCGAGAATCTTATGTTTGGAGATTGCTTTGTTCGTATCGTTATCAGTTGAGGACGAATGATCCCAAGGGGGAGATATCGTAACACCCTCATGAAATGTTGAAAATACCCCTAGAATTGACCTTACGCGTAATGTGACTTCCCTTGCTTCATTTTTGAATCCAAAAAATCAAGTAAGAAAATGGTCTCAACTCAACAAAAACTCAAAAAAGTGCGAATTAAGTTTTTCCAAGAAAGCTCAAAATAGTGGGGTTTCCGCGCTCCTTCCCAGACGTGGAGTGGACACGGAACCACACTTTGATTTTTTTCAAAAATTTACGAGAAGTGAGAAATTTGCGAAAAAGTGCTAAAAAAGCACTAGTGCGCGGCAGGAGATAGTTTTCGTTTTTTTAAGGGGAGGGGTAATTTCATCTTTTCCCACACCTATATCTTAAACTAATCCATTTTCAAGATGTATTTAGTCCCTAATACATTTATTTCTTCATTCAATTCTCTCAAACAAGCGAACCCTTTCAATAACATACGCTTAAGAACTCAAGAAACGATAGTAGCGCTTAGGGATTTCTCCAATGCATCAAGAAAGTCCTTTCGAGGTATGTAAGGCCTATAAAAATTTATATTATTATTATCTTGGGATCTAAATTCCCCAACTGTAAGACTTAAGAACTTTCATTCCGTATGAGTAAATTCCATCTAGATGTTGAATTATGCACTCTTTTTAATATGAAATCTTGCCTTCTTCGTGATTTTAGTATAAAGTTGCATTATTGTACAATCTTTACTGTAGATGATATATTTCCTGAAAACCTTGGAATTTATCCCAAAAAAGAAATGCTAGTGTATGAGTAGTTAAATCAAGTTAAAGAATGGTTTCTTGAAGATTTTCTTGGTATTTTAGTGGGATAATCTAGCATGGTTGATAGTACATAAAGATAGTGGTTACAGTAAAGTTAAAGATTTCAGTTGAGAAAGGTAAGCAGTAAGCTAGGCTAAGTCCCCAAGAAAGCCATATTTCAAGAATTTATGATCATATGAGCATGAGCTATATAAAGTATTTTGGGAGTAGTATTGAACACCTATATGGGTGAGAGTAGAATAAATTACTCAACCTCATAAACTATATAGCCAGCATAAGATAGGATTGTACTACAGTACCTTCCTCTTTAGCCACTGAGATGGCCCGATTTTAGGGTGGATCCACTCCCCTAGTTATTCGTCCCCTACCCCAGCAAAGTACGGGACGTCTCTGGCAGCATGGGCAAGACGCTATATCACCAAGAAGCTCATAGTGTTAGAAGTGGGTTAGAGAAACTCCCCAAGCTAAGAAAATAATTTTTTACTTATCAATTTTCTGCATGTTATTTTCAGCATATCAGTCTTATGATTATTGTCATTTCGCTTATGAATTATGATTATGTCCTTTGTAATGCATTATGATATCCTCATTAAATGTTTTGTCCATCTTACATACCGTGCATTCCAAGTACTGACGTCCTTAGGACCTACATTATTTTATGATGCAGATGCAGGTGACAAAGTTCCTCAGCAGCTGCTTTGTTGAAAACATGCCAGCTTTCAGACTCTTGGTGGCCTCTTCTCAGTTCAAGGCTCTATGGTTTATATTTCTTTACAGTATTTACTTTCAGTTCTGGCTACTTGGTTCCTGTCCCTATAGTCCTTTCAGACAATTATACCAGAGGTTCTATGGACTATGAGTCAGTATTTTAGCTTCAATTCGTTCAGACAGTATTTAAGATTTTACATTCAGTTATTCAGTCTATTCATGAGTTCGTTTGATGCTTTAATATCTTTTTTTCCATTATGAATATGTCTTCCGCTGAGTAAGCAGCTAGGCCAAGTGGTTCGCTTGGGACCAGAATGCTTTCCGAGTGCCGGCCACATCTAGGGTGTAGGCTTTGGTCGTGACATGTGAAAAATAAGATTCCGGGCACTTTAGAGGCACGTTTTTGGGCACTTTTTGGGGTCGTTTCATTACCCAACAAGAACCTTCAAAAACCTTTCTTCAAAATCACCTCAAAAAGTTTAGAAGTTCAAAAATGGATTAAAAATTGTGTTTCACGAGTTTCAAACTGTCTGGGTATAAAAACTACTTTACGATCGTGGAGCCCATCTCGCGAACGCAGAAACCAAAAGGCCTCAGCTTCGCGAACGTATGACCCAGTCTGCAATGCGGAGCTCAGCAGACCCACACCTCTGCGAACACGGAGAATAAGGCTGCCTGCACAAGATATCAACAACTAGCAATAGCCAAGTCCAATTTCCTTACTCAGAATGACCATCGAAACACATCTATACTAAGAATTTTACAAACTTTATATGTATCAATAGCAAAAACAGTGATCGAGACTCAATAGAATCATTAGAAATCAGTTTTGAGGCCTTATCGCTACATACTAATTCTAGTCAATAAAACTAGTTCAAGCATCAAAATACCAAAACTGCCCTCGGCAACCCCAAAAATTATTTCGAGACCATTTCTAGTGTTAGTTTCACCATCCGAAACTAGTGGAAGTATCAAATTCCAACCCAAGCTTTTGAACTCTGAATGTTGAGAAAAGTCAAACTTTTGTTCTAGAAACGACTAAAATCACAACTTTGGCCTAAAAATCGCATTTTAGATCAAAATTTATTTCTGCAACTTCTAGTTGCCCAGTTTCGATGTTCCAGAGCTAATTGAATTGACGGATCCCCCATCCGACCTATAAAATTTAGAATAACAAAAACCTCAAGTTTTCACTAACTTAAGCCTCCAAAAATGCCAAACTTCATAATTTCAACTTTTAAAACTTAGGATTTCAATTCCACCCATTCAAATTGTTCAAATTAGGCCCAAAGCAAATCATGAAAAAGTAAAATAGTAAATTTTACAAATAATGCCAAAAATGACCAATCAGGTCATTACAACAAGCCTCATACAAATGCAAATATCCAAAATGGGCTTGGCCGCAAGGTATATCAAATTTACCTTCAAAATCAACAAGGCCCATAAGAAAGAGGTCACATCGGGGTTTTATGTGACAGCTTGTATGGTTTCATTTGTTGATTATTGATGCATCTCTTCATGTGATTTCATCAAATGGCACTCATGCATCATAAGTATTTCATGGCACCTTGATATGGTTAATCTTCTATGCTTCAATTTTACATATTATGCCCTTGTAATGTAACATTTCAAAAGCAGGTTCCATCATGTCTATCTTATATTGCATGCCCGCATACTTAATACATTCAAACATATTAATGGATACTTGATGTTTGCATTGTACTATAATACAGGTGTAGGTGATCCTATCATCTATATTCGCGACTAGATCCAGATATATAGACGGCTTGAATTAGGTGAGTCCTCATGCTTTAATAACAAGGCCTTTAATTTTATTTTTATATCTTGCTTATGTTTTAGAGATAACTTTTCCTTATGTTTGGGGTGAGCCAGGACCTCTTTGAACCCCCATTTCATGTTAGGTGTTAGAGGCATCTGCTGAACCTATATATTTGATTTAGTTTCCAGACTTGTATTTTTTATGTTATGAGTATGATGAGTACTTGCTTCCGCTTATGTTGATTTTGCATTGTTATGCCTTGAATTCTTGTTATATGTTGAGGAGTTAATTTGTGGTTCCTTTGAGAGTCTCATTCTGTAACACCCCACATTTTATATGTACGAATGCTATTTAAATGAATTATGTTATGGTTTGGTCAAATTTGCTTCA
>JAPFFP010001371.1:0-18078 GCA_026153255.1 Solanum medicagineum
TTAGATTTGATGAGGAGTTTTGATGTGAATGTCTTGGGGGTGTTGCAAGGTGTTGATTGATGGTTTTACAATAAGTTTTCATGCATGATTTCATCTCTAAATTGCATGGTCTCTTACTACTATTTCTTACCCCCCAAGTGTTTGATAAAATGTCCGACTAGGGTTTCTTGAGGAAATGAAGGTCCAAAGCATGAAATATGATATGAATGATGTTATGATGATGAAATGAGCTTATGTATAAGATTATTCCTATATGAAGTGTTGCAATAGAGAATATGATAAATCTTGTATAAAGTGTTGCATTGGACCATACCCGATTCGGGGGGAGGGGGATAAGAGCCCAGGTAACCATGTTGGGGGTTTATACCCATCAACCATGCAAGGGGTTTATACTTCATCACCGTGTTGATAATGTGTGATTATCATCTACCATATGAGGGTTTATACCACACAACCACCAAGGGGTTTATACCTTGAATAGCTAGCTTGATCTCTTCTACACATATGATATCATATGTGAGTATGAGCTACTTAAGCGTGTTTTACCTATGCATTGACCATACATGTCATATTGCTATATCATGCCTATTGTTTATTGTTATGAATGTTGATTATGAAGCTTATCTCTTGTTGCATTGCATCCCATATGCTTAGTAAATTCAAACGTACTAACGCATACTGTATGCATACATGATGTTACCATGTATGAACCAGAGCTTCTATTGATTCTTCTTGTGGCTAGGCGGATTGGTCAAGTTAGCCTTTGGTGAGTCCTCCATTCTGGGGACAATGACTATTCTCTTATACTATGTTCTAAGACTATCTTTCTTTTATGTATGTATTAACTATGAGGGTGAGCCCGGTTGCTTGTCTTGGCCCCCTCTTATCTATGTAGTTTAGGTGTTGTTGGACATGTTATGTATTATGCTTGAGCTTTGACTCATTTATGATATTCAAGCTATTTAAGTATAAATCTCTCTTCCTTAGTCCCAATTCCCCCTGTTTATGTTTCTTACATTGTTTTACATTAGTTCCGCGACCAAGGATGTGTAATGATATGCTATGAGGCTTGTTAGGAGTCCCTTCGGGTTTTCCATTCGCTGGTCAATTCTAGGCCCTAGGATTGGGTCATGATATTTAAGCTATGATCCAATTATGAATTTCATGTTTAGGTTTTAAGTTCTTGAAATTATGTTATGGGCTACTCTCAAATGATAATGTAAGCATGAATTACTCCTTATTACATTGACTTATATGGTTTTCATTAGGATTGAGCTTGCATGTCTCGTCCTTTAAGGTTAATTTAATTCATAGGTAGTTTAACTTACGTTCCACATGATGATTTTGTAACGATCCAAACCCAGAGCCTAGTCGTCACATGGTGGGTGATATGCCCGTAGGACCCTCATCAAGCCATCTTAACATATCAATCATTCATAGGCATAAAACTCATAAATTCATGGGAGTTACTGGGGTAGGGTCTATGGGACATAATTTTGAATAAATGCAACATATTTAAAAATACATAACGTCCATAAACATACCACCTAGACCATGGATAAATAGGAACCAGTATCGGTCGATTTTCGTCAAATAGAAAAAATTCCAAACATTAACAACATACTAAGTAAAAGCCTCCAAATACCAACATATAGACCAAGTCCAAAATACATAGCAAGAAAGGAAAATGGATGAGTCCCGAACTAAGGGCTCACCATAGTAAAACTATTCTTGAACGTCGAAAGAACTAGCCATGAGCCAGGGGAGAAACTCCTGTCCCTATATGGTTGAATCATGTAGAAAAAATATGCGTTAGTACTTCTAGAATGTACCAAGTATATGACATGCAATGCAAATATGAAACTATAATTTCATTATTCATAAGTGAAGACTTACATGCACGGGATGGTAGAGGTAACATTAACATGAGCTTAAGCATGCACAAGGAATAACATTCAATATGATAAAAAATAATTCATAGGTGGAACACGTGTGATGGAACCAAGACATGGATCACAGACATTGTGAGAATGGACCATAACCGACATATGAGACCATGTGAGGTACTACATGGAGTCCAACATAACCCCCAATGTTGGCACAGGGAGTCCATTTTTCTGGTGGAACTCTATCACTTAGCATGCATCATCATATAATGTAATTGGGCCTACATGGACCACTAGCCTAGCCTACAAAGGCTCCTGTGGTGTCACATAGTTAATGGGTAAAGGGTTTCTTCTAGGGTTCCCTTATCGAACCCCACCTCGATGGCTCATTTGGTGCTAATTTATCCCACTGAATCTTTTAAACATAGGCTTAATCAAATTATGACACATAGAATCATAAATAGCAATCTCAAGAGTAGATCGAACTAAAAGTAGCACCGAGTGAGAATTGTCCTATCATCTTGTGAACCATCATAAACATTATTTAGGGGCAGTTTCAACATGATAAATCATTGATAAATCATTACTTTAAAACATTTCTTTCATACCCGAATCATCATCATATATCAGGAAGACTTGACTTGAAACTTAGTGGGCTTGGTCAAAAGTTGGAAAGTTCATAAATCATACATGACATCCCTGAACATAAGGGAATCATGCATATTTAAAACTGCAAAAAAACCCACACTTCAACATTCAAACTCATAATTAAACACATGAAAGTACTTAGTAGAACATCCTATGGTAATATTGAAGATATGTAGTGACTTAAAACATCATGAAATCACCATTAGCATGCATGGTCGTATTTATAGAACTTAAAATAAAGGTAAAAGCTTTGATTTAGGACTTGGTGGGTGAAAAGGAGACCCACAAATCAACTCACATACCTTGGGGGTGGCCTAGGAAGAAGGAACTTGCTATTATTGAAGAGAATCTTGAAACCCTAGCCTTCTTAGCTTGTCTTTTTTAGGAGGACAAATGCCATAGGAACTTTGAAAGTGGAAGAATGAAGAAGAGGAATGGGAATCCAGGCTTTTTGCTCTGGTTAGGGGCCTAAAGAATCAGCAAAACAATCTTGTTTAGGTTTAGGATTGCCAGAAAGGACAAAATTGCCCTTCATTAAGACTGTTAGAGACCATCCATGGGACTCCAATTACGGGCCATGGATGGAACCCTGAGCTATGGATCCCGTAGTCCTGTTCTCTTTTTCTAATCTTAAATAATTTCTTATCAACCACCAACCACGAAACCTCAATCCATAGGTTGTAATTCAAATCCATGGGTCATGGATGGCCTCGTGGAGCTCTTCCACACTTTAGGAAAATCTTCACTTCTATAAACCCTTGATGTTGCTCAACCCGACCACTCAAAAGAAGCATGGGCAGTCGTCATCGACATAATAAACTAACTGAGAGATTGGGGTCGAATTCCACAAGGAATCATGGTTCACAAACAGAAGTGATTCATTAGACTAAGCAATTGTCGGATCTGGGGGGTTTGCAATAAGTAAAGGCAGGATTCAAACTACACGATATCTAATAAAAAATTTAATCAACAAATTAAGTAAGATGTTGGGGATGTGAAAATATGGGTATCTATCGACCAAATGAGTCTAAATATTTCACTAAATGAGTTGATAATGAGTTAATAAGCTAAGTTGCTTGTAACCCATGTTCAATTACGACACATGAGTATTTCATATAATTCAATTACAGTATCATATGCAGACCACTGAGGACACACTTAATGTAAGAAGTCTCAACAAAACTCCTATTATCTTGCCCACTGAATCCATGGTTATGGACTTCAACTGAAACCCCAAAAGGTTTCCAACCATTACATTTATTCCACACTCTAATCATTTTGGTTAAAGAAGAAATTAAAGATCTAACTTAAACCCTAAGTTTACAACCTTGAAATTATAAATTAAACATAGGAATTGATGTAAATTCACTCAAGTCAGCTACAAATAAGTCAAAATATCAAAGACCCAATAAATAAATTAAGAACACATATTAATAACCCACCCTCAACATAGGGATGTTAGCCATACATGCTATAAATTAGAGATATAATACCAAAAAGAGTAGCTGAAGTCAAGCGTAACAAGATTGAATGGAAAATAGTTGATTATCATCAACCAAAATACTCCAGTGTTTCTTCCCCAATGCTTGAAAACCCTATGGACCCTTGTACTCTAAAGAAGGAATGTTCTATGTATTACTCTCACTATAAAACTAAGAAGAATGATATGATATGTACAATGTCCTTTCTAATTTGCTTAAATAGTCTATGCAAAAGTGTGAGAGTTTGTGTTACGAATTGTCATTCAGTGGTCAAGGTCGGCCATCACTGAGCACTCCGGCTATGCATCAAATGTGCACTTAACTGCTTTCCTTTGCATCCCCTTAAGGTTTGTTCCTCTGCAAAATTAAAAGATAGTTCTTTAATTTGTCAATTTGATGATTCATCGAAGTTCCTATCTCATCACCTTCTTGTCATAGTTTTGGGGCTTTGAGTACAATAACTTTAGGTTGTCTTTTTAAAAGCCATTCAGTGATGCAATGAATATGTTTTGTGATATCGATTCTGATCGCTTTCCTATCTTGGGCTTTAACCTTGGTTGATGTAATACTAGGTAGTCTCTCTGAATGTTCGGTAGATCACTGAATATGTAGGCGATACCGCTTTTTTCCGCCATTTTGACACTTTTGTTCCTTGCCCATGATTTGTCAAGAATTATCCATTCGTGCACTTTTAATCCCAGTTCCTAACATAGCACATGCATATTCATTAGAGATTGGAAATAATAGCACACTAAGGATAATGTTTCTTTGCAAACTAGCCCCAAAATGAGTCTGAAATATGGACTCATCAACACCCCAACTTAAGCCTTTGCTTTCCCTCAAGCAAATCAAACATCAATTCATCTAATTTCAAAGCTTGCAAATAGGGCCACAGGGAGCACCACATACATTTTCATCTTTTGCATCCTCTCTCGAACTTCCACAAACCAGTTTCATGATTTTGAAGTCTCAAGAGATGACTAAGAAGCAATCAAAACATGGCTATGCTCACAATTGCTCATGTAGTTGCTAATCAGTGTTTGAAGGCATCACCATTAGCCCTCATGCTAAACAAGATCCTGAACACATAAGATTATGACATTATTTTCAAAGGATATCTTCAACTCTAACTCTCCCAATAAAGTAATAGCATGGAAGCTTTAACCTATAAGCTTGCCCTCATTCTTAATCAGAGTTCAATTGACTTTCTTCTGGACTCAGTTACCAAAGGACTTTGTTATAACTATAATGAAGGGTTAAGGTTGGGTAAGGTAGCATATGGATAATAGTGGTTTATCCCTCCTTAAATTTCACATGTTCTTTTCATGCTCAAATGTCCTTTTGGTCATCTTCTTTCTTCTCCTTTTGACATCTCATTTACTTTTGATTTATCATCCTAAGTGTCTCCCCTTTTTGCACTTTTTTTTTCACAATTTTGGAGGATCCTCCTTTTCTTTTTTTAAGAAAACTCTTTTTTTTGTTCAACTTTGTCAACATTTTCCTTGCTTTCATTCATTTCTAGGACTCCTCAGTTTTCTTTCTTTCTCTTTTGCCTTTCCTCAAATTTTTCATGAGACACACCCTCTTCTTTCTACTTACAGCCCCAACTTGGCGTTTTTCCACCACTTAGCTCATTTCAAGCTCAAGAAGGGATTGGTAACGAACAAGAAGGAATTGTCTTTCACAAGTATGAATCAAGGTTACATGGTTATCAAAGAAAGAATCAAGGCTCAAAAGGCTTCACTAGGGACTCAATTCATTGTTATGTCAATATGGTCAAAATGGATGCAATGGAACCAAAGAAGGCCTAATGTACTTTCCTAATCCGAAACCAACCAAATTACTCCTAAAAAGAAACCGAGTAAGTTCTAGAGGTTGCAAAACATTCCTTTCAAACAAATTCCAAATATCACATTGGCAAAATGGATTCACCTTTAAATAATAGCAACACACTTGCAATTTTAATCATCGCATATCCAAGCTCAATCGCTCGCATTGTCAACTCAATATGCATCAAATCCATGCATTGACTGATTTATCAAGAAAAAGGACTAATTAGTGAGTGAGTACATGCTCCTCATCCATGGCACCATCCAAATTAAGGATATGGATCATTAATGCTCTGATTGCCAAGGACTAAAGAAACAATATTAGCATTAGAACAACTTTTCATAGATTCATGGGGATTGCCATAATTCAAGGACACCATTTCCAATCATTCATCTATTCAACTAAAAAAAGAGTGAAAATAGCAAAACAAATACTACTCTCTTACATCTCACTTAAAATTTATTTACAACCCAAAAATTTAAAATTGTCTTAACATTCATCAACAAAATCAAAATAAACACCATTGTCTCATCCAACTCATAACAAGAATGTAAATTAATTATCATCCATAAAGATAGGGAACTCCACATGCTCACCCCCTCATATAAAAAGTATTGTCCTCAATATGCAAGCGACAATAGAGATCAAGCATAAAAAAGAAGAAATGAGTATAAGAAGGCCCTAGTTCCGGATATTCGTACTGTGGTGATGGTGTGGAAAAATGGTCACTGGGGGCATCAATGCCCTCATCTACCGATGCACTCTCAAGATCAATCAAAGGCCTTATGGGCTCAGGTTCACATACATCAGATATGCGTATCATGAACTTGTCTAGAAGAGATGTTGCTATCACAGTGTCCATGATTTGGCTCTCTATCCATTCTAGCTCCTCATGGTCCTCTTAGATAAGCTCTGCTCCCACTGTTTCTTCATCAATCTCTGAGGTACTTACCTCTTTGGTTTCTTCACCACCATCACATTGAACATTCATTTTTGAATCATTATTGGGGACCATAGTCATATCCACTTTGAGTGGATCTTCTAGCCCGTCAAAGAAAGTGCACAAACCTGTGGACTGGAGGGTTGCCACCTCCTTCTTCAATTAATCAAAATCAACTTTTAAAATCGTCATGGCAGCACTTCCACCATATGCCTTCTCTGCAGCTGCCACCTTATCCTTCAAGTTGGTCAACTCCTTCCCAAGTCATCAATCATCCTTAGTTTGTGTTCCTCCATTAACTCCCCTGCTAGGCCGCAGTTTCAATATATGGCTTCAAACTTTTGGCTATGGCCGCCTCAACAAGCTTAGGCATTGATTAAAACCCTAGTGGCTTGAAGATCTGCTATTTTGGATAGTCGACCGAAAGCAAAAATAGTGGCCCTAGTGACTGGGCATCGGTCATCTTTAACCTACACTACAAGAACAACGATCTTTAAGGAAGGGATATATAATCCCTAAAAATCTATTTTCTGGTCCTTAAAGGTCATTAGCGACCAAAAAATTCTGGTCGCCACTTGTCCTTATAGGATTTGATGCTAAAAGGTCAATAGCGATGCAATTTTTCTACGGGTCCTTAAAAGCATTTAACGACTAGAAATTGGTTGGTCTCTGTATCTTTTTTGGCAATCATTTTTTCTTGTCCTTATCAAAGATTACTAGCATCCTCTTTTGGTCCTAATAGAATTTTTGCGATAGGTTTCTACTTGTCCTAAAAATGTATATCCCTAAATTTTGTTTCACTGAGGATAAATTACGATGCCTCACTAAATACATAATATTCATTGAATTTGTTAAAAATATCATGAAATTGATAATATAGGGAATAAAATGCATTTAAAAAATAACTTTTATATAAATTACAAAAAAACATATTTACATTCCAATTGCCATATAGCTATGACATAAAACTTAATGTGTTACTTACACAAT
The DNA here is from genome assembly GCA_026153255.1 of Solanum medicagineum. Lineage (NCBI taxonomy): Eukaryota > Viridiplantae > Streptophyta > Magnoliopsida > Solanales > Solanaceae > Solanum > Solanum medicagineum. The sequence continues at coordinate 7,776 of JAPFFP010001371.1, forward strand.
CCCAAACCTATCATATATATTTATAACATGTATTGTAATATTTTGCCTAAAAGTCTTAGCAAAAGCGACAATCAACTTCGTATAGCCTTGTATGGGGTCTTCAGAACTTATATTTTCAAACATTTTAATTTGTAAAAAGTAATACACATTACTCATACAGGAAAAAAAAGATGAATAAAAAACTAGTTAAATATTTGTCACTCACCAGAACCAAGATGTTCAGATTATTCAACTAATTTCTTTGTATGAGATCTTCAAGTCTTTACACACTTCAAATATTAAAGTTATTGGATGATACCAAAATTCCCACTTTGAGCATCAAAAAGTAACATTCTGGATTGTCACTATGGAAAACAAGTAATTTATCATTAGGGCTAGTAATGGTGTTTTGTATTGGAATACAATGTTGAGAGTGTAGAGACCCAACAAGCATTACCAAAAATCATGAATATATCGAGTAAAGAGTAAAAAATACTACTTATATTATAGACCAAGGGAATGATAATGATTGGTGCAATAAAAGCTTTTTGCAATAAAAATCTCGACTTGTTGACCAACATGAGCAATGATTACCCTCATCAACCCTGCAAAGAACTATAGAAGCACTGTTATGCAAGAGTCTCAATATTAAATTCAAGAAAAGCTATAGGGTGATAAATTTTAAGGACTCACAGCAGACTATAATAAATAATCAAAACATTAGCTATGACAATCTTCTCATTAGTTATTTTTGTACTAAATGCAACTACACGTTAGTGCAAGGACTGCACGAGATAGAATTATATGAGTATGCATTACTTGTGCAAAAGTACAAATTTGCTCATAATATATATTTTCATCCTACCTTAAAGATAAGCTCCCCTTGAAAATCATCAGCAGCCTCCAAACTATGTATAACAACCATATCTTGGTCTGCACTCAAGAAAGTGCTTGAGACATTGATCTAGAGTTATACAAAATTCTAAGAATTGGTTCTTGATTGTCTGAAGTTATTTAAGTAAAACAAAGGAATGAAAAAACATTTCTAAGCATAGTGGAAATCATTGGCCCAGAAACCTTTAGTAATAGAGTAATTTTGCATGAGATACACATCATGTTTTGATGTCGACCTAGAAATTTCTCGACTAAAATAAAAATATAAACCGATTAATACACTAACCAATGGACAACGTATAACTTTCCTATGAAGTACACAATAATATCACAGTATTTAAAAAAGTAAAATCATGAACTCCAGAATGTTGGTACTGGCCTTAAAAACTTATCATGAAATATTATTGGTCAATAATGCACAAACTAACAATGGAACTGCAAGCTTGCTATAGTTATAGATCAACATGTCACTAGTCCTAACTATTGGTAGTCAATGATACATAAGTTATAGATAGATCAACTGGCAGCTTGCTATAAATACACACCTGAACAATCCATCACCAATAAAACTAGACGAATAACCTCTCCTATAATCATCCATACAATTCAGTTCTTTTTAGTGAAATTCTGAAGGGATGGAAAGAATTTGATAAAAGATTCAACTTAGTTACTAGGAGAGTAGGTAAGAATAGTTTGTGGTATCAGACTTTAATTGTATGATGTTAAAGGTCAAGGACATCATATATTTACCATCTCCAAAGATAAAAATACAACTGCGACTTATGAGATTAGATGTAGACTTCCAAGACATTTGAGGAATACTAGTCAAAAATAAGGACAAATAGAATACATATCTTTTTATATGATATAACTAACTTGAAAGTAATTAAAGTAATCACCAAAATAGAGGAAGAACCTTTTCTAATATCTTGTAATATAAGTACTTCAATCTAATTGGTTAAATCACAACTTATTATTTATAATTATTTTCTTTGCCTCATTTTTTTGACAATGTTGATGTCAAAAAAAGGTTAATTAGTTTGAATTTAAAATTATAAGCTACATTTGTAAGGACTAAAATATATTCAAATAGTTAAACATTGCATTCAAATTGCACCATGTCCCATCGATTAGATTAAAATTCAAAGAAATGCATAAGGTAAATTATTTTCATATGATTTAAGAACAAAATTACAAGTCAAACTATAAATATATGAAACTATTACCGACAAAAACATGTTCAAAAGAAACTGCAAAGCACTTTAATTTTAATTTCAAAAATAAATTGCATAGCAAAGAAAACCATCAAAACTGAATGAATCAATAATCAATAAGAAATCTACAATCACAATCCACATATGATACAGATGCAATTTAACCTAAATTGAATTGCAATCACAATCCCCATATGAAATCTGACATGGATGCTACTTAACCTAAAATTTAATACAGATGGAACCACAACCCACATCCAAATCAATAAAATTTAATGAACTAGCCAAACATAAACTAAGACATGTAAAATTAACCCCTAATGACAACTGATACAAATGCGATTTAATCCAACCCACATGGTCCTTCAATGTAAAATCAAAAGAAGTCCTAAGATGATAATATGAAATAGTACAAAAATAAGTTTAAAAACTCACTGAACTTTAGGAATAGATGTTGTTCACTGGGAAGTTGAGATTTCATTAACAATGACAACCATGTCTGTAGGATAGAGCGCTAGCAATCAAGGAGTTAATTTGGTGTTTACACTACAAGAACGAGAGATCGTTGAGTGTACCAATGAAGTTTTGAATCTGAAAACATTGCGAGAGCAATTTAGAAGACTTTTAGGGACTTTCTGAGAGGAAAGTTTTAGTTCTTGTTGGGGTGGGGGGTTTAGAGGAATTATTTTATTAGTATTTCTTACATCTGTGCCTTGTTCCACTATACTCAATTATTAGGGATGAGATATTTTTGTTTATAGTAACTAGATTTAGAGTCTTCATAATAAACACATAAATTAGGGACTAGAAAAAACTCTCCTCCTTATATGTACATACTAGTGACCGGATTATTACCTCATCCTTAAATGTTGATCTCTAATAAGTAGTTTCCTTGTAGTGCTGGGCCTCTACTTGTGCCTCACTAGTGGGAATAGGGTCAAGAGATGGATGTAAAGTATAAGAAGAAGAACTTATACATGCCTCGGGGTCCAGCTTTGCAGCGCTAGACTCGAGGGCCTAAACACCAACCACCGATGTTTTGTCAGCCAGCTTCTTCCTTGCCCTACTTACTTGTCCCTCAGAAATTCAGCCTCAATCCTTTGATGTCAATAGAAGCTGATGGAGTCATCTCCACATCAGTCTTCTTATTTCTAGGCACCCCCGCTTGCTTACAAAAGGCTGTGACAAGGATTGGGAATGACAACGATTTTTGCTCTTGTTTTGCCCTTGGTGAAGATTTCTAGAATGATGAGACCCAAGATTTAACTTTTTTCTATCCATAATGCAACCAACTAATGCAACTTTTGCATGTCAAAGTATTGACTCATTCTGAGAAGGTATCAAATTGCTGCTAATGAATCTGAACCAAAACCTTGCTGGTATTTTTATCTCTTTCTTCTCAATAATTACTCCCCCCTCTAATCACGAGGGAGTTAGAATTTCAATCAATAGGGCTAATCATGCTTTGATATCCTTAAAAGTCTTGAACTGGATTAAAAATATTTCAGGTAGCTTTGGCTCTGGAATGTGCAACCCAGAACATCATTGTTTTTGGATTCACCGAATGGGACTTGCACACCCCTAACCTCTACGACATCAAGAGGTTTGAGTGTTGTCTTCACCCTGCTCTTGACTTAGGGAAGGCTTTACCATAGGCTTAATAGAACTTCTGCACTAAGCTAGGCACATAAGGATCTCGAGGTTTGGTGAAAGTTTAGAAGTTCTAGAATTTAAGGACTTCCCAAACTGCTGGGTATAGATCAATGACCCCATCTATTGACAACTACTTTTCGTTCAGAAAAGTTTTGTACCCCTGAGCCTATTTAGATTTCTAGAGGCTATTGTCTCCTGAATTTGCTGTGATGTTGATAGTAGATGATCATAAACAACTTTGGATCTAGGCTCACTTCGATGCCTTTTAGGGCTTGGCTTGAAGTAGACTTCTTTGTCAAAGTTTTGAACCCCATATACTCTTCTTCTGAGCTGGTCCAAGTCACACGGAGGGAGCCTTCCTCATCACTATCGGAGTCCTAAAGATCAACCACTTTTCTTTTACCCTTCCCTTGCACCTCTCTAAGAGGTTTTTGTGCTCTGTTCTGCTTGGTCGGACGCTATAACAACTCCCTGAGCTACCCTGGCTCCACCTCAAGTAACAGTTTCCTTGGCTTTGCCCATTTCTGCATAACAAGATCCAAACATGGTGTAAGTATCAATCCTAAGGCAATTAGGTTCATTCAATTATGGATGAAATCATTTTGGGTTGACAGGTTTATTTGACCACAAATCATGTTCAATTATTCGCCGAAATGGTTTGATAGTCAAATAGATCATTGCCTTTTTGCACAATTTTTAGAATTAAATCACTGCTACTTTCGGTGATAATGGTGCAACTTTGATGCTACGCCAAATGAATTCAGCGATAGAAACGACCATCGTCGAAAGTTACAGAGCTCAGTAACAACAAACAATTAGACAAGGCTGTGTGCGTGACCCTTTGGCACATCGCTGAGTCTAATTTGGCAGTCAAAATGACCGTCGCCAAAGATGACTGGCAAGGCCAATGCCCATGCATTCAAAAGTTGATCACTTTTCATGAAAACAACTCGCTTTCCAAAACCAATACATGCTTATTCATTCATTCCTACTTTAACATGATCAACATGGCTATAAACTCATTCAAGCGACGATTTACCCTTAAGAATGATGTCACCCAATTTATCATAGGGAAAGCGCATTTTGCTCAAGAGGTTTTGCAGTAACTCAGACTTCACCCATAGCCCAAAAGAGAAATAAATACAACAAGCATGCATGTTCATTCAACCATTCTCATGATGATGCCACTATCTCAAATGAAAGCATTCAATAGGGCATCAAAACAAACTTGACCAACTAACATTCAACATTTGGGCAGCAAATCAATCACATTTAGCCCTTGCCCAAGATGTGCAAACCAACAATTTAAAGCTATTCCAAATAAAGAAAAAACCTAGTCAAATCACACATACTTATCACACAGGGTTTTAAAATCATCACAATATATCGCCCACATTATTTCTATCAATTTTTGGTAACAAAATATGATTATTAACTCACAAAAACCCTGATCACCTTTTTCTTAGCAAGGGATTCATACCCACAAAAGAAACTAAAGCTAAGATCCAAGAACATACCTCTTTGATGATGAATAGATCAATAAGAACCTTGTATTAGCTTTTGTTGATGAATCTTCTTCACTCTACCATACAATTTTCAAGTAAAAGTCTAAAGGGAGATGTGGTCTTATGAAGGAAGTGAAAAGGAGGGAATATGAAAAGTGAAAAGGCCAAGGCATTTGAAAACCCTTTAATAGGTCAGTTAGGAATGAGGAGTTAGCGACATTGACTCATCCTGCCAAACACGTTCGGCAATACGCTGATTGTGCTATGACTGCCATTTTTAATAACAATCAAACCTTAGCTTCAGTCACAAAGGGCGGTGTTTTTGAACATCGCTCAACTAATTTGGTGATTCACTAAATCTCAATGAAGAACGCCAAACTCGACAGTACCTCAGGGGTCTTTAACTGAATTCAAAGGTGGTCATATGCGCGATCGCCATCTCACTTTGGCGATTCGTTGACCAGACCAATCTGGTCACCTTTTTTAATCCTTTCTTTCAAATTCTCCCTTATCAAACCTGCACAATTCAACACCCATTATTTAAAAAAAAAGTTTACCTAACTACCTTGGGTTGCCTCTAAGCAGAGCTGTAGTTAAAGTCATTACTCGACCTTGTCCTTACATCCCCTTAAGTCACCCATGAACGATCGATCACTAATACCACTTGTAGTTCTTTCTCCTTGTTCAGAGTTTTGAAGATGTTGAATACCACCTCATCATCATTTTCCCTTAACCTCAGGTCTCCTCTTTTGACATCCATAATTACCCTTCCACTGGCTAAGAATGGCCTTCCCAAGATAATCAGCACATCTATATTCACCTCACAATCTAGGATCAGAAAGTCAGTTGGAAGAGTGAATTTTTCTACCTTCACCAACACATCATGAAGAATCCCCACTAGTCTTTTGATGGACCGATTAGCCATAAGCAATCACATAGTGGTTGGTGAAGATTTTCTAACCCTAATTCCTCAAATATGTAAAATGGCATAAGATTAATACTTGCGCCTAAATCACATAATATCTTGTTGAACTTGTAAGCTCCAATGGTGCAAGGTATAATAAATGTACTGTCATGACCCAAGCCTAGGGCCTAGGCGTGACACGGCGAATGGGAGCCCAAAGGGACCCAAACAAGCCTCTTAGCATATCAATCACACATTCTTGGTCGTGAAAGCAATGTAAACAATAGCAAAAGATATAAATAAGGGGAAATGGGATTAAGGGTAGTCTTTGAATATAAAGAAAGCTTAAGAATCAAGCTTATATCATAAATACATCATAATGTTCCAAAAACACCTCTAAATAAAGAATGGAGTAGGGGCCGAGATACTTTCCGGGCTCACCCTCATAATTTCAAATGTTCAACATAAAGAAGTCTAAGAGATAACAAGAGAAAGTAGATAGTGTCACCGAACTTGAGGGCTCACCAAGCTTATCTTCGAATAATCACACTAGCCACATAAAGGATGATCAAGAGAAGCTCCAGTCCATACATCACACTAGCCACGTGGAGGATGATCAAGAGGAGCTCCGGTCCATACATGGTGATATCATGTAGACATAAAGTATGCATTAGTACGTTTGAATGTACTAAGTATATAGGATGCAATGCAACAAAACATAAGCCAATATAATCAAAATGCATAACAATAGATAATTGATAAATGTAATCTCATATGGCAAGCATGGTCTATGCTTAAAGTAAAACATGCTTGTAAATCATTCAATTAGTATAGATCATAATACATATCAGGGAAGAGACCTTAACCGACAAAGAATAAGACCAAGTGAGCTACAACTTGGAATCCCGATGATTATCCCTCATCGGTGAAGAGGTGGTCTACTTGCCAAGGTACACCATACTTCACCTTACAGGAACATGACCCATTTCGTATGAACTTACCCTCCTTACGGGAACGTGATCTATTTCGGAAAGGATTTCACTAGGAAGCTTTGCCTTATGGGAACAAGACCCATTTCGGGAAGAATCTCAAGAGACAGTGAACTAAATGGATCAACTAGTAAAGCAATGTTAAAGTATTCTCCTATGTTGGCACATAGTTTGAAGAAAGAGAGCACTCCCTTGATTCATCAGTGCTAAACCTAAACCCATTAAATAATTAAAATAATCACACTTAAGCAATTTGTATGAAACATGAAAACATGATAGGAGTAGCTCCAAAACATCTTTGACCTCTAATAGTGAGTCTAACTTTAAAACATAAGAATAGATCATCATCAATTATTACCCTTACATTAACATCAAAGGCTCACAAGAGGTAAAATCATTGAAAAAGGGCTTAATTCGACATTTACAACATCATAGACATTTTGATGAATTCAATACTTTTTTGAAAGCCCAAAATCATCATAAAGTCACTTGACTGATAACTCGTGCAATAGATCATCAATAACTCTAATAATCCTTGTCAAGACATTTTATCAAATACTTGGTGGGTGGGCAATGCTTCAAAATCATGCAATTCAAGAGTGAAATAATATGAGAAAACTCAATGTAAATCAACCAACCAACACATAGTAAAACCCTCGTAAAGAAAATTTTGAAATCCATCATCAGATCTCATAATAGATCATAGTTTCATAGCTCAAAACATACATAGTCTCAATAGACAAAACCAACTCATACTATAAGCTTGGGACAGATAGACACATATTTAGTCAACATTTCATAAAATCCCAACAAAATTTATACTCATAATCCATAATACAAGATACCTATAGGTAATACAACTTGAAAACATGTAATTTTCATAAAAATGAAGATTGGGCTCCATGAGTAAATGGACCCAATGGATGAAACCCACATAACTAACATTGAGAATTCCTTGATGTAGACATGAAGGAGACTTAAAGCTTGAATAGAGTTCTTGAGACCCAAAATTAAGCTTGAGACACTTGAATTTGGATGAAATATTTGGCTAAGTCTTGGAGTGGTTTTTGAGAGGGTCTTGAGTGATATAGTGCTTAAAAATGGCTAAGTATAGGTGTTTTCACGCATAAGTGGGCATGGGGCTATGACCCCAAGGCCCTTAGGCCGAAATGAAAAAATGAAGGAAAACTTGTACTGGTCCACGATGCGAACTCAATGTGGACGGCAAATTAACACTGATCCGCACCCCTGCGCGTTGCGACTAGGGCGCGATGGCTACTGGAAATTGAATTTTTGCTAAATTTATTTTTCACTTTGGGTCCTCTAAAATGGGGGTTATACCCATTCCCCACTCATTTTTGCCTCCTGATCAAGAATACGAAGTCAGATTTCCGATATCACACATGGATTTTGAAATTGATAGAAATTATGATTTTGGGCATTTTCGAGGCACATTTTAGGTGCATTTCAATATCTCCCCCTTCGGAACGTTCGTCTCTGATGTCAAGAATCATTTCAAAAATCTCAACATGGGTGTCAAGAAAACCATAAACTTGGCAACCTAAATATGAATGCATGCAAAATGACATAAGGGCTGAAACTTAATACTAGAAATCACATACGACTTAATTTGCTATCTTAGGCTTGAATAGAATGAATGTGGTATGGATATCATTTCTTCATGTCCGCTCCGGCTCCCCAAGTGACGCTTTCGGCTTGTTGATCCCTCCAAAGAACCTTGATGAAAGCTACATCCCTGTTTCTCAATCACTTCACTTGTCTATCCAAAATCTCCACCGGGACCTCCTCATAAGTCAAATTATCTTCTACAACCACCAAATCTAAAGGCATAATAGCACTTGGGTCTCCCATACACTTCCTCAACCAAGACAGAAGGAAGACCAGATGAATCATACTCATATCAATGGCAATTCCAACTCGTAGGCTACCTTACCAATCCTCCTCAACACCCTATAAGGACCCACAAGCCTTGGACTTAATTTCCCTTTCTTGCCAAATCAGACCGCACCCTTCATGGGTGAGACCTTCAAGTAAACCCAATCACTAACCTTAAACTCAAGATCTCTCCTTCTGAGATCGGAATATGACTTTGCCCACTTAAAGCTATCTTCAACCTTTCCCTCATCAACCTCACCTTCTCCAAAGCTTCTATAACCAAATCTGGTACAACCAAAGCCATCCCACCAACACACCAAGGTACCTTCCCATAGTCTCTATCCATTCTAATGGAATCGGGAAGAATAGAATAGGATGAATCATGAACCTCTCTCAACAACAACTCCCTCAGGTCATCAACATGAGGCACACATAATCTTCCTTAGTACATAAGGTACCATCTCCCCCTTGGGAGAAAACCTCTACTCTACCATCCTTCACCAAGGTCCACAACTCTTTCAAGGGTGGCATGTCCGCTCCAGCTCCCCAAGTGATGCTTTCGACTTGTTGATCCCTCCAAACAACATTTACGGAAGCAACATCCTTGTTTCTCAATCTCTTTATTTGTCTATCAAAAATATCCACCGGGACCTCCTCATACGTCAAATTATCTGCTACAACACCCACCACATCTAAAGGCACAATAGCACTTAGTCACCCAATACTTCCTCAACCTAGACATATGGAAGACCGGATGAATAATACTCATATCAATGGCAACTCCAACTCGTATGCTACCTTACCAATCCTCCTCAACACCCTACAAGGACCCACAAACCTTGGGCTTAATTTCCTTTTCTTGAAAAACTGGACCACACCCTTCATGGATGAGACCATCAAGTAAACCTTATCACTAATCTTAAACTCAAGATCTCCCCTGCTCACATCAGAATATGACTTTTTCCCACTTTGAGTTGTCTTCAACCTTTCCCTCATCAACCTCACCTTCTCTAAAGCTTCCATAACCAAATTCGATCAAACCCATCCCACCAACCACACCAAGGTACCTTCCCACAGTCTCTATCCATTTTCATCGAATTGGGAAGAATAGAATAGGAAGAATCATGAACCTCTCTCAATAACAACTCTCTCAGGTCATCAACTTAAGGCACACATAATTACCCTTGTTCCTAAGGTACCATCTCCCCTTTGGGAGAAAACGTCCACTCTACCATCCTTCACTAAGGCCCTCAGCTCTTACAAGGAGGG
>JAPFFP010001391.1:0-18077 GCA_026153255.1 Solanum medicagineum
ACTCTAGTACCAAGACCCCTTTGAAAGGACCTCCAAAAGTGTGAAGTGAATTGTGCCCCATGATCCGATATGATGGAAAAAGGAACCCCATGCAACCTTACCAAGTCATGAATGTACAACCTTGCATAATCCTCAGCCCCATGTGTGGTCTTAACCGGTAGAAAGTGAGTTGATTTTGTCATCATATCAACCACCACCCAAATGGAATCAAAACCTTTTCTAGTCTTGGGCAACCCAACCACAATATTCATATTAATAACCTCCCACTTCCAAGTAGGAATCTTAATGTCTTGGGTTAGGCCACTCGACCTTTGATGTTCGGCTTTAACTTGTTGACAACTATGACAACCAGAAATGAACTTAGCAATGTCCCTCTTCATGCCTCCCCACCAATACATATCTCTCAAGTCTCTATACATTTTGGTGGAACTGGGGTGGATAGAATAAGAAGAGTTATGGGCCTCATCAAGGATCTTTTCTATCCAACCATCAACACACGATACACACAACCTACCTTGGTACCTAAGGGCACCATGCCCGCTTTGGTTGAAAACCTCCACCTTGCCCTCTTTCACCAAGGGTTTCAATTCCAACAAGGAGGTGTCAAGATCTTGTTTTGCTATCACCTCATCAATCAAGAAAGACCTAGAACCATCAGCAACAACAATATCTCCATTACCAACCTCTTCCAACCTAACTTCCAATCTAGCCAATCGGTGCACCTCCCTAGACATCTCCTTATCACCACTATCCACATGAGCTATACTACCTATAGACACCCTACTCAAAGAATCCACCATAATATTTGCCTTACTGAGATGATAATGCACACCCATATCATAGTCCTTAAGAAGTTCTAACCATCTCCTATGCCTCAAGTTGAGATCCTTTTGAGTGAAGATACATTGTAGACTCTTATGATCGGTGAACACATCAACATGCACCGCATAAAAGTAATGACGCCAAATCTTTAATTCAAACATAATGGCAGCTAACTCAAGATCATGGGTAAGGTAGTTCTTTTCATACATTTTGAGTTGTTTAGAAGCATAGGCTATGACCTTACCATTTTGCATCAACACACAACCCAAACCAACCCGAGAAGCATCACAATACACAAAAAATCCCTCAAACCCATCTGGTAGTGACAATATAGGAGCGAACATAAGCTTATGTTTCAAAGTTTAGAAGCTCCTCTCACATTTATCGGTCCACACAAACTTAACCTTCTTTTGAGTCAATTTTTTCACAAGGGAAGCAATAGAAGAGAACCCATTCACGAACCTCCGATAAAGCCCGCTAGGCCAAAGAAACTCCTCATATTCGATGGGGTCAATGGTCTAGGCCAATTTCTAATCACATCGGTCTTCTTTTGATCCCTTAATACCATCCCCTGACACCACATGTCCCAGTAAGGAAACTTCCCTCAACCAAAATTCACACTTTTCATATTTAGCATACAATTTGTCCTCCCTCAATCTTTACAACACAACCCTCAAATGGGCCCTATGCTCCTTCTCACCACGAGAATAGATCAAAATATCATTAATGAAGACCACAACAAAGGAATCAAGGTAGGGTTTAAAGAATATATTCATTAGGTCCATAAAGATGGCCGATGCATTGGTCAACCCAAAAGCCATCACCACGAATTCATAATGCCCATACCTAGTTCGGAAGGTCATCTTGGGAATATCACACTCCCCTCACTTTCAGTTGATCATACCTGGACCGAAGATCATTCTTAGAGAAATGGCTAGCCCCTTGCAATTGGTCAAACAAATGATCAATCCTTGGAAGAGGATACCTATTCTTGATGGTGACCCTATTGAGTTGCCGGTAGTCAATACATATCCTAAGGGACCCATCCTTCTTTTTCACAAATAATACAAAGCACCCTAAGGTGATTGTCTAGGTCTAAGAAATCCCTTCTCAGACAAGTCCCTCAATTGTTCCTTCAAATCCTTCAATTCTGTCGGGGCCATACGGTAAAGAGGAATCGAAATGGGTTGAGTATCGAGGAGGACGTCTATGCCAAAGTTTATTTCCCTTTTGGGAGGAACACAGGGAAGGTCATTAGGGAAGACATCAAGAAACTCATTTACAACCGAAACTGACTCTATTGGAAGGACTTTAGACTCCACATCCCTAACCCTCACAAGATAGTAAAGACACCCCTTAGAGATTAACTTAGAGGCTTTAATGCAAGAGATGAATCTACCCTTGACCACCTCATCTTGACTTTCCCACTCAAGGACGGGTTCATTTGGAAATTGGAACTTGACCATATGGGTTCTACAATCAATAGAAGCATAGTATGCATGCAAACCAATCCATCCCAAGAATAATATAAAAAATCAACCATGTCCAACTCGACAAGATCACAAGGCAAGAATTTATGCAAAAAGCAAATAGGACAACTTCTATAAACTCTCATAGCAATAGTAGATGCACAGATAGGAGTAGATACCTCATATGACTCATGCAATAACTTGGGGTCAACATGTAACTTTTGGGCAACAAAGTGGGTAATGAAAGAAAGAGTGGCACCTAGCTCAATCAATGCATACACATCAAAGTCAAAGATTTTGAACATACCGGTAACAACATCGGGGACTTCATCAACCCCTTGCCTCCCATGTAAGCATAGAACCGATTGTGCCTTAGGGCACCATCATGTCGGCCATCTCTCCCCAATGGGACCACAGTAGTACATTTTGGATGAACCTCCTTGCCCTTGTTGTGGTTTCAAGGGCAATCTATCGCCTTATGCCCTAACTCCCACAACCATAACAAGCAATGGTATTCTTCAAACATGGGCCACTGTGAACCTTACCACACTTTAGAGACACATCAATAGGAGCCACACCCCTAATATCTTGGGCTCTCGGAAGATCATTTGCAACCCTCTTATCAAATGCATGAGTAGGCCTTTGGCCTTGGTGGAACCGGCCACTCCTTTGGAACTTAACCTCAAAACAAGCCCTCTTGGCCTCATGTCCCCTTCTCTTCCTCAGTTTCTCCTCTTCCATTTGCTCGGTGCAGGTCATCAAACGTGATAAGTCCATGTCACTAATCAACATGGCGGGCCGGCATTCTTCACTAACTAAGTCGAAAACACCCATCACAAATTTGTTCATCCTAGATCTTGAGTCGGCCAGCAAAAGGTAACAGGATGAATCTATTTACGAATTGTAGTTTAAACTACAACTGATAAATAATGTTTATAGTTTCCAAAAGCTGTAAAAGGTGATTTCTTGGCACCTATAACCCAGTCTACGACTCGTAGTTCATTCTACAGGTCGTGACTACATCCGTAAGTGCATTTCCAGTAGCTAAAATTATTGTGCCCTATTTCTATGAAAGACTTTTACGGCCCATAGGTGAGCTTTCGTAGTTTCTTCTATGCTGATTTTTGTTAAGTTTTGTTTTTTCTTTTTTTTTTTCATTTCTCCAAGACTCATGCATGTTTCTAGTGTGTAGTTCCAAGTACCATGACCTCCTATCCAAAGCATGAGGAGATAAAGGCCATCGGGAAAATACTTTGTAATGAGCCTACAGACTCAGAGGCAAGTGGCTCTGTTGAGGAGCTCAACATCCGTCTAGACGATGGTATTGAGCTACAATTTAATAAGGCGGCATCTAGATAGTTGGTGCTAGTCCTGCGACCATCTATAATAGCACAACCCCCTAGTCTAAGGGGGATCACATAGGAGCAATTAAGCTCTTAACCACCCAATAGAATCTGAACCAGTAACCCAACTCTGATGGTAGGAGACAACACCAAAACTGAATCGGAACCTCGAGTGCGACTCATTAAGTGGCCTGGTTTGGTCTGACCCTCAGACCATGTCTGGACCGGACCTTAGGCAACCCTTGGACTATACATCAGGCGAGAAATATCTTGGATTGGACATCAGGGTGTGAGGAACTCAAATGATACCCTTGATTGGATTTCAGGGTGTAATACACTCAAACGATACCCTGGATTAGACAACAGATCATAACGACAGACTGTACCATCGGCACATAGTTAGGAATATAACACACAACCAATTCCTCGAACATAAGCAATCAGGTAGATATATGTTTCAATAAAAGTATTATATGATCGTGTCTAGCTCTCAATAGATTCAGCCCCCCAGGCATAACCATAACCCAAAATACCATGTAACCTAGTACAATCATTAATACTCCCACTTATAAGTATTGCCAGAGGATACAGGCCAATTAATATTTCTAACAAATCACCCAGGATAAAATGTCAATCAGCCCAGCTAATAAATACGACAGATACCAAACCAACAGTAGACAACCCAAATAAAATCCCTAATTTCATTTTGCAGTTAGGATCAAATTTCAGCCATCAACAAAATTAGGACTATACATCGACAAAATCATAACCACAGACACACAAAACGTAGCCTAAATTACAACTGACAACTCGCCTCAAATATTACATGACATCAGTACTAGACCACCTACATAGGTACACTAATCTTGAAGTTGACATGTGTATGAACCCCAGGGCATACACTTCCCTAATAGGATCATATCCCCATTTCTAACCCACCAAAGGTTTAATCAAAAGGCCCAAATAGAAGTACCCCCACAGTATTTCCCAGGATATAGCATGTTCCCCTAATTACCAGCAAGTATAATAAGTTTACAATAGTTAACAATGGTATATAGAAGCGTATATGTCATAGAGCAATATAGAATCATGTCTAACCAAGGGAAATTAAACTATAATTTTGGCAGCCACAAGTACTTAGATGAATATAATTAGTCACAGTCATAACGTAGGTATTCATACAAATAGGACTATCATAATCATTAATATATATACATATATATATATATATACCAGAACTAGTCCACAGTGCAATTCATAGTCAACTATCCGACCCACAAGTTATTATATCTCAGTAATGTTAGCATATGCACATATACAAAAAAGAGTCAGGCTCAGTATACATACCTATTGTGCGACATCATCCCATATTTATCATGTACCAGGTTCTCCCATAGTTTAACAGTGCCATAACTCAACTAATACAGTAGATACAACTGATAAGGTCCTCAATAAGATAATTCTCGTCAACATTATCATATAGATACATATTTAGTACAACCAGCCATAAATAACTTCTACCTTGTAAAATCAATTAGTATACAATACACTCGCACATTTCAGGTCAAACATCCACTAATTTTAGCTCAATCTAAGGGTTAAAGAATCCTTCCTCACGTCCTAAGTCAATCCACCTAAGCTTTTCCCTTCTAAATTACTTCCTAAAGTTGTTCAGTTGTAAAAATATAGTTCACTGGGTTAACACGATCACATTGGTTGTAACATATTAAAAACGAATGAAATGATGTTAATTGGATCTAAAATGGGAAAAATAGGGCCTACGCCTACAATCCAAAAAAAATCCCCGTAAAATGTTCCCCACGATACCTCAAGTCTACAGTCAAAATTTTGGCCAAACATGGACCGCAGAATACCGAGAAAAGGCCCCAAAACGAAGTTAAAAACTTTACTGGAAGAATATTCTTTTAAAAAATTTCTCGGTCAACATTCTCAAAAATGAGTTAAAATTAGCAAATGCCCAGCATATCAGATCATCCCTCTCGAAAAAAAGAACAATTTAAACTTAAGATTTACTTAATTCTGTTAAGAATAAACCGAGAAAATCAAGCACAAAGTTTTCTCATATTTCATGGAAATGATAAGACAAAATAATATTTTATCTTTAAATACGTGCCAATAGTTTGAATCCAACATCACCAGTGCATTCCTTGTAAAAATCCAAGTCACTTAGACTTTAGATTCATCAAAAATGGAGTTGTAAAACACACATTATGACTTGGTGAATTTGTGGGAAATGGTTGTTTCTTGGGGGATAAAGCTATATATATAGACCACTTCACTTCTCAGTGAACACAAATCAGGCTCCATGAATGCGGAGAATTATGGTTGTTTCTTCTCTACAAAAGCAGACATGACCCTACAAATGCGGAGGTCTGCTGTTATTGTCTTCTGCGAATGCGGAAGGTTAAATTTCTTGTGTTACACCAGTAATGCTCAAAACTTTCCTAGACTATTCTTAGCTCATCCGATGTCCATTTTATATAAGAAAATTGTAGGGATTTCATCATTTTGGATCTAACAGTGCAGTGGGAATTCCCAACTGAGCATCTTACAAAAACTGACAGTCTCACTTCTTTCTGGCTAATTTTAGCTAAAACAATTGAGGAGATCAAAATGCAACTGAATTTCCTCTTAACTAATGATGGGGCATTTTTGACTTTTTTCAATGTTTTAGAGCTGACTGCGCCATCAGATTTTCATCGGAGCGCGTTTAGTTAGGTTTTTACAGAAACACACTTTTTAGATTCTAGTTGAACTCATTTTACAACTTTTGGGTCAAAATCATATTTGAACCATCCATCCTTAGACAAAGCTCTCTCCTAGAAAAAATCATCCATTCTAGAACTGATAAAATCATCAGTATCCCATTCTGAATCCGTTTGCTAGGGTTTTGCGAGAAATCTCATTTTTGTAGCTTTAAATTCTCGCTAACTTGCAAATTCACAAAATTTACAACCAAACAACCCTATGTCCATCCCAACTACCCCAATAAGAAACTACCCCAATAGGCCAAAAGATTCCTAGGTTACTACATATGGGCTCAAATCAACAGATTAATCACAAAAATATCAAAATGACCCGGAGGGTCATTATATAATAATAACATTTGAAATCAAAATCATGAAAATCCTCATTTGATTATACTTGAAACTAATGAAATAATGAGAAAATCGGTTGAGCTCCATAGGTGAAAAGTAACCATGGATGAAGACCACATACCTTGATGTGAATGAAAGGAATTCAGATAAATTACTGGAACTTTCTTGACCTTCGATGTGTTCTTCATTTGGAATAGAGAGGAGACATTGAGAGTGGATTGAAGGAATGAAATTTTGGTCTAAGAGTTTGAAGTGTAATTGGAAAACTTTAGATAGGTTAGGGTAACATTAGAAGGGTAATTTAGTCTAAAAATATCTAAAAGGAGTATAGAAATCAGGAAGGACCTAAATCCCTTTAAAAGTCAACATTTAAAATTGGATGAAATCCTTGTACGAAGGCCTACCACAATCCGTGGTGGGGTCTGTGGTGGGTTGCCTTTCAAAATTATTGAGGCAGCCTAGGAAGATGCACTCTACGAGACCACCACTAGCTGTGGTAGGTTCTGTGGTGTACCACCTCACCAAAGAAGCCCCTAACCTTCCTCCACATCACCAAGTGGTGTTACCACGAGGCCTTTCACGAGCCATGGTGTGCACCATGAGCCATGAGCCATGTTTTAGCATCATAAATGGACTATATTATCAGCCTAAGAAGGATATTAAAAGAGCCCAAAGACATCACAATTCCTTTGATAATTTAGTCCCAAAACTAACTAAGAGAAAGGGGAAAAATGGGCAGCAAAGGCCCATCAATTTGGAGCCCCTTAAGGCCCAAGTAAAAGGGGACAATGGTACTTTAATTAATTGATAAAATAAGGCTTAAAATAGAAAATAAAGTCAGTCAAAGTAATCCTTTAAAAGGGGTTATAAGCAGCCTCTTTAACTCATTCTTAGACTTGGAAATTTTCAGCTTTCACAAAAGTTCTTGCTTATTCTTTCTTGACTTTGTAAAGCAGCCAAAAGAAACTTTTAGAGTTCTTAAAGAGGCCCTCAAACTTGAAGGTAAAGGAAAGTGATTTTAGTTGTGTGTTTAGTATGATTTTCTTATGCAAAACAAGAGACTATATTTGTTATGTCGATGCTGAAATTTTAAATGGACAGTATTTTGTTCCGAAAGTCATTGTACATTTTTCTTGTTTATTTGAAAGCTTTTCTCTTTTTGGTTGGGTTGATTATGAAGGGAGGCTACTGTTCTTAATGATTAGTGTTTCTATAGTGATGTATAAAGGTTGCTGCACCATTTTTATAGTCCGCTAAAGTAAGTTCTTGTGTGATATCATAATTGTGCTCGTAATAGGAACTTGTGGGCTGATTGATTGGGGGCTATGGTCTCACGTCCTCCACCTATTTTGAGGACTGTTTTTGTATTATTTTAGGACTTTTTGTATGTATAAATATTTTGGGAACAGTTTGGTTGAAGTTGGTAAAGTTTTGGAATCATCAATGTCGTAATGTAGCGAAGGGATGTAACGTTATGCCGCCTATTTGTATGTTGCGTAGAATTGTAATGTCTTGTGCCTTGTGGGCTATTGTAAGGCTGTTATGGCACTAAAATAGGCTTCACATGATATGTGTATGATAATGTGTATTAGAAAATACGATTAGGGGCAGAAAGGTTGAAAGAATACGTGCGGATTTATAATTACCCGTTTGTTGCCCGTATGTTGTTTTTATGAGAGTGGGTGCCAAGATGTATCTATTGGCTACTAATGCTAATTTTATCACCTACTATGTTGTAGATAAATATTCGGAGGAAGGAAAGGTTATCTCGAGGTAATAGTGAGGTCGTACAGCGAGGTATGTAAGGCTACTTGAGTTCATATTATTTGGCATGAAACATAGATCCCTCGTCGGCACATAAAGGCACTTACCAACTCCGACACAACTATTAACCGTGTCTACACTCTTTCACATGTTCATATTCTCACATAAAGAGTCACCTTTAAATCTACATACATACTTGGATACCAAGATACACGAATTCGTTCTACTAAATAAAGTTCATGTGTTGTTCTACCTCCTATGCATTTCATTATTTGTGTAACTTACTTCTTTCATTATGGTATTGTCTTTTATAATTATTTACATGTTATATGTTGTATCTACAGTCCTACAGATCCAATATTATGACCACCAAAAGAATCATCTCAAAGGTAATCGAAAGATAAAGTATATTGCTTATTGATGGGTGTCAACCCGAGGGGTGGAAGAATCGCCTAGCCAGGGTCGATACTAACACGAGGGGTAGCCCAAGGGGTTAAAGAAAAAGCCTAGCCAGGGCCGATCCGGATATAGATTTACCACTAATCAGTTGGTCATTTATATTACATGTTGTGCACAGATTATACAGTAAAGGTAAAGTAATAAAAAAAACATAAAGTACATGATCCCACAGTATAACTAAAGGTGGTCTCTTATCCTACACTAGTGCATAGTTTCATTTGAGTTGCTACTTCATATACAATATTTCCTTCCTTACATATGTAGTACATCATCTCGTACAGACGTCCCTTACGGGGTACCTGCATTTTATGTTGCAGGTACAAGTGCTAGTAGATCTCCCCAGTAGGAGTACAGGATATCTAGCTGCTCTTACCAAGCTCCATGTTGCTTCGGAGCTTTGTGTGTGTCTAGAACTTATATTTTTGTATTGTACAGTTAGTCGAGGTGGGACTTGTCACGATCCTTATCAGATAATTTTCCTTATCTAGAGGCTTTGTAGACTATGTAAATTAAGTGTGGTCATGTCTCATACTTTAAACACCGTGGCCCCAACGGCCTAGCCATATGCATTTCCTTTCGGCTTGTTATCACTATTTATTTTCTTAAAGGCATGTCAAATGTATAAATCCCTTATAATATGTATAGAAAGCCTTACAGGTTGGTTCTCCCAAACCTCATCGGCAACAGGTGCCAGTCCGCCCTAACGGGACTTTGGGTGTGACAAATATGTGGAAATTATGATTATGGGCATTTTTTAGGCATATTTTCAGGCACTTTTTGGGGCTTTTCAATATATTCCCCTTGGGAACATTCATCCCTGAATGTCAAAGAAGCGTACATGAGAGAAGTAATCATTCATCCCAACATGAATGCAACAAATACACTTAATCATCATTTTCAAAAATCTCAACATGAATGTGAATAAACTTGTCAGCATACCCATGAATGCATGCAACATGATATGACGGTTGAAACTTAGGACTTAAAATCATAGAAAGGACTTAGTTTGCTATCTCAAGCTTGAATAGAATGTAAGTGGTACAAATATCACTTCTTCATGCCCGCTCTGGCTCCCCAAATGGTATTTTCAACTTATTGATGCCCCTAAAGAACCTTGCCGAAGGCTACACCTATGAGCCCCAACCTGTTAACATGTCTACACAACATCTCCACTAGGACCTCATCATAGGTCAACTCATCCCCCACAACACCCACAACCTCAAAGAGTCCTATAGCACTTGGGCTATCAACACATCCCCTAAACATAGATACATGAAAGACTGGATGAACGCTATCCATTCGCATAGGAAATTCCAATTCATAGACCACCTTACCGGTTCTCCTCAACACTCTATAAAGACCCACAAACATTGGGCTCAATTCCTTTTTCTTGGCAAACTGGATCACACACTTCCTGGGTGAGACTTTTAAAGAACCCAATCATCAACACAAGCACACATTGCCTACTCTAGTACCTAAGAACACCATCTCCCCCTTGGAAGAAAACCTCCATACCTTCCACCAAAGCATTCAACTCTAGCAAGGCGAGGTCATGGTGTTGCTCTACCTTGATCCCTTCAACCAAATAAGATTAGAAACCATCAAAACCACTACAATACCATTTTCAACTTCATCCAGCCTCATTCCCAACCTAGCCAACCGGTGAACTTCTCTAAGCTTCCTCCTTGATACCCATAATTCACACTTATCACATTTAGCAAACAATCTCTCATCCCCCAAAATTTACAACATCGCTCTCAAATGACTCACAAGATCTTCTTCATTCTGAAAATAAATCAATATACCATCCACAAACTACCACACACATAACAAGGTAGGGCTTAAAGACCCTAATCATGAGATCCATAAACATAGCCAGTGCATTAGTCAAGCTAAAAGACACTACCACAAATTTCAAATGCCCACACCTAGTCCGACAAGGTCCTCTCGAGGATATCACCCTCCTTACTCTCACTTGGGGAAAAGAAAACTGGACTGAAGATCAATTTTAGAAAAGAAATGACTAGCCTCTTGTAGTTGTTCAAATTGTTCGTCTATCCATAACCATCACGTTACAACCTTACGGACTCTACACTCATTGAAAGCAAAATATGCATGTAACCAATCCACCCCAAGACCTCCAAATCCACCAAGCCAAAAAAAATCACAAGACAAGACTTTATGCAATAAGGACATGACACAACCCTTATAAACTTTTCTAGCAACAAAGGAATAAATAAAGAAATAGTGGCTCCCCGACCTATCAATGCATGCACATCAAAATAAAAAAACTTCAACATAACAGTACCAATGTCGGGCACCTCATCCACCCATTGCCTCCCTTGAAGAGCATAGATCCGATTATGTCGTGAGGCACCCCTTTGTTGGCCATCTTGAACCCCTTGATCAACATGACCACCTTTCCCATGTGGTCGACCATCCTTACCCATGTTGTGAGCATGTGGTTAATCCAGAATTTTATGGCCCATCTCATCACACCCAAAGCATGCACATGTGTTAGTCCAACATGTGCCACCATGATTCCTCTCACATTTTGGGCATCTAAGATGAGTCACCCCATCATCACTCCCTTGGAGCCTTGGGTTAGGCGCCCCATCCTTAGCAACCCTCTTATTTAGAGCACTAGAGGATCCTTAGCCTTATCAATACTTTGTTTGAACTAGTCACCATCAAACCGAGCCCTCTAAGCCTCACCACTTCTTCTCTTTCTAAGCTTTTCCTCCTCAAATTGTTCGACATAAATCATGAGGCGGGACAAATCTATATCACTTATCAACATGGAAGCATGACACTCCTCATTAACCAAGTTGGACACACCCATCACAAAATTGTTCATGCTAGACCTCGGCTCGACCACCAATTGTGGAGCATACTTGGAGAGTTGATTAAACTTGAGGGAATACTCACTCACACTCATAGATTCTTACTTTAATTCATAAATTACATCATTTTTGCATCCCTTATCTCAAAAGGGAATAACTGGTTGAGAAATGCCATCTTGAACTCTTCCAAAGGATGACATTGTTATTCCCCTTCTCTACCTTCCATTGGGTGAACCAAACTTGAGCACCCCCTTGATTTGGTAGGCCGCTAATTCTGCTTTTTCCTCCGAGCTAACCCCCATAATAGACAACACTTTATACACTTCACCAATAAATTCTTTTGGGTCCTCATCCACTTTAGACCTATGGAACTCCGGTGGGTTCATTCTAGTAAAATCCCTCACCTTTTAGGCCGGAGTAGGAGCATGAGGGGCTTGGAACCCTTGGTGAATTTGATTGTTCATTATGTGTGTCAATATAGTAATAGCATTCCGGAACTTAACTTCAGTAGCCCCTCTATCTTGAGGAGCTTGAGGAGCAGGGTAAGCCGTTGGCCCGCAGATGCACGAGTCCTACTTGATCTCCCTCTTTGAAGTGGCATGATCTAGAAGAGCAAAGAACATTAATTGAGGGGAGGGGACTTACCCTACACCAAAGGCACAATATAGACCATAAAGAAGTGAACCATTTCCTAAAACGCCTCACAGCCTCTCATTCATGGTTGTGGCACACTTCACAACCATGAATAAGACTCTAATCAATGTGGTGTATTGGATTTCGAGGACAATTAACAATCTAGTGCTCTAATACCAAGTTTTTCACCACCCAAGCCTAGTTTCTAGACGTGACACGACGAATAGGAACCCAAAGGGACCCAAACAAGCCTTTTAGCATATCAATCACACATCCTTGGTTGAGGAAGAAAAGTAAACAACATTAAGAGAGTATAAATAAGGATAAAGGGGCTAAGGGAAGTCTTTAATAGTATACATCATAGAAAAATCAAAGCTCAAGCATAATTACATCACTTGTCCAACAACACCTCTAAACATAGAATGGGCGGCGCCAAGACACCTTCCAAGCTTACCCACAAAGTATCAAGAGTTCAACATAAATAATAAATAGGAGAAAGTGTAGTATAGCTAGTGTCCTCGAATTTGAGGACTCACCAAAGCTTATCTTCAAGATGTCTAGAACGAACCACCTGGAGGATGATTGTGAGGGGCTCTGGTTCCTACATGGTAACATCATGTAGCAATAAAGTATGCGTTAGTACATTTGAATGTACTAAGTATGTTGGATACAATGCAACAAGTAATAGGTAACATAATCAAAATGCATAAGCATAAGCAAGAGATAGTGTAATATGAATATGGCATCCATGATCAGTGCTTGAAGTAAAACATGCTTAGTCATAATCAAGGAATGTAAATTCAATATGGAATATATGTATGCTTGAACCTTACACCACTATGTCTGAGATAGGCCACATAGCCAGCCACTCACCTTACGGTATAACCTTTTTGGAGAGCGTTACCAATGCCCCTAACTTATGACATAGTCTTTTTGGTAGGTAACATAAGACTCCCTCCTTTATGATATAATCTTTTAGGCAGGAGTCATGAATTATTCTACCTTACTATATAATCTTTTCGGTAGGAACCATGAATTGTACCTTGCGGCATGGCCTTTTCGATAGGTATTATAGGATGTCCTTACCTTACGATATAATGTTTTCAGTAGTAGTCATGAGTCATTCTACCTTATAACATAGCCTTTTCGATAGATCTTATAGAAGATCCATACCTTTCGATATAATCTTTTGGGTAGGAGTCATGAAAATAGCTCATCAAACCATTACATTCAAGTATCAAAAAGAACTTCTCATTTTCCCAAGAACAGAACAAACATGGGAGCCAACAATTCAATTGCAATGTCGTAAGTACTTTACATGATTTAATACCCATATATACATTTCCTTAATCATCATAAAGTCACTTAATTCGTAATCCATTCAATAGATCATCAGTAACTCTAGAATCCTTAACCGAACATTTTATCAAATACTTGGTGGGTGTGTAATGCTAGTTCAAAATTATACAATTCAAGAGTTAAATCATGCGAGAAAAATTAATGTAAATCAACCCACCAACACTTGGTGACACCCTCATGCAAGATACATTGAAACCCCTCATCAAATCTCATAATAAATTATAGATTCATAGCTTAAAACATGCTTAAACAGTCAACATTTTATGAAACCCTAACATAGTTTATAGTCAAATCCATAATAAGAAGTACCCATAGATAAATCAACTTGAGAACATGCAATTTACACAAGAAGGAAGGTTAGGCACCATAGATGAAAGGACCCAATGATTGAAACCCATACACCTCAACTTTGGGAATCTCCTTGATGAAGATTCGAATGGGAACTTGAAGCTTGAATGAATTTCTTGAGATCAGAAAATGAGTTTGGGACGTTTGAATTTGGGTGAAATATTTAGCTAAGTGTTACAGAGGGTTTTGGGGAATGTCTTGAATAATATGAGATTAAAAATTGACTAAGTATAGGTATTTTTATGCATAGGAAGGCTTAGGTCAAAGACCCTAAAGCCTTAGGCCAATACAGTAAATCGACAACAAAATACACATCCCACGATGGGTCCGCATCACGAAGGTGTTGTGGACCCTTACTGGAATTGCAAAGTTGGCAAAATTCTTTTTTCGCTATGGGTCTTCTAAAATTTTGGTTATTGTCATTTTTCACTCAATTTTGCCCCCTAATCAAAGAATATGAAGTCGAATTTTCGATATCATGCAAGAATTTTGAGATATAAGAAAATTACGATTATGAGCATTTTCGAGGAAGATTTTCAGGCACTTTTTGGGGCGTTTCACAATCCAAGAGCTACAATGGAATTAAAGGAAGTCTAGTTATCATCCTTTTATCATTGTCCAAAAAGTTTAGCAAGTCTATCACTCTCCAAATACATTGCATGGAGATAATGCTGATTGGTTGGTTGTTATTGATACAAGGCCTATGGAAAGAATTGAAATTGAGAATGCATTAGATGTGGCATACCAAAATTATGTTGCACTTGTTTAACAACAAGTTGATGTTAAGTTGGAAACCACACTAGAACGTTCTCAATACATACTAGAAGAGGTTTCTGATGATGACTTATAATGGCAAATATTGAGGAAGAAGTAAACGAGGAATATGAAACATTTGAAGAAGAGGATTAGAGGATAGTAAATATGAAACAACTAAGTAGGAGGAATAGGAGGATGACTAAAATGAAACAAGTGAGAAGAAATAAATTTGTAGATTTTAACTAGTATGCAAGTTAATTTATTTTGATAATACTAAATTTATTTAATTTACATTTTTATATATTGTACTCTTACTTTACATATAGATGTCATCTGGTGATGGTAATAGATCTGGAGATCTTCTTGAGGTTAGCATTATAATAGTTGTCAAAATAAGAAGAATAGGAGACCCATTGAGCCTAAGGATATCTCAAGATATATTACTTCAGTCTCAGATATACAGCACCACCGAGGTAGTCTTACACATATTCATGTTGTGCCCTTTAGGACTATGGATTCTTTAGTTTGTCATAGTCAGTTCTGGTGACCATACGACACATCTTCTTCTTCAAAAGTCAAGTTTAGTTCACATGACTAGACCTACTAGCTACCTACAAAGGCTTATTCTTGACCCCATAGATTATCATCTTTATCTACTCCGTTCCCTACAGTTTCATATACCACATCTCAACCTTCCTACGTATATACCTTGAGGCTTAGAGATTTAAGTGTTCATGAAACTAACACTCCTCCCTTGACTCAGCGTTATCTACATCTTGTGGCATCAACTTCACCTACTTCTGCTACACCTGAGGAAGCATAGGATGTGCCTGAGTTAGCTCCTAACAGTGGGACCGACTTGGGAGAGTCATTATTGAGCCTGATGGATCCTCATGAGTTTATTCTTTTACTTATTCATTTTTTCCATGTTACTAAATTATGCATGAACTAACAAGTAATTTTTTTCTTATAGATGGCATCCTTCGAAGGATGCTACTATTGAAACGTCCCCAAAAGTGCCCGAAAACGTTCCTTGAAAGTGCCTGGAATATTGTTTTCCATATATCTAAAAGTCCATTAGTTGTTTCAAAAATTCGACTGCATATTCTTGTTTAAGGGGTCAAATTGAGTGGGGAATGGGTCTAACCCGAATTTTAGAGCAACCATAGCAAAATTCGAAAATCACAAAATATGCTATTTAGGAGGGTCAACTTTGAAGGAGCATATCTCTTAGCACACAAATAACTAAGTGGCCCGAGACCTATCAACTGAAATCCTTTTGAATTATCTTTCCAACGCACTTTATTTCACCTCATTTCAAATTCAGATGAAGGATTTATGCCTGTTTTCGTAAAGCTCGTTCGTGCAGAAAATGCTAATTCTAGTGGGGTTTTCGCGTCGCCTCCGCGACGCAACCCTATGTTTTTGGTGCCTGTTTTCATTTTTTTGGGTCCAAGATATGTAAGTCTTGGGCCTAAGGGTTCCCACACTTGGAAATACATATACTTAGACTTATTTCACCCACATATCATCCTAAACATTCCCCAAAACTCACTCAAAAATTTAGACTCATATTTCACCCTAAATTCAAGTCCCAAGCTCTAGACCAATCTCAAGGGTTTCTTCAAGGATCTCACTCAAGCTTCAAATCTCCATTAAAGTCTTATTCAAGAACATCGTAAAAGCTAAGGTAAGTGGTGTTGAATTATTGTGTCCTTCCACCCATGGTGCCTAAACCCTCTTTTACATAATCTTGCATGATTTAAAGTTTATTTTACATATAGGTCTTGTATATTAAGAAATTTACTGCACATTGATGTTAGTTCATGAAAGTATGGTTGTTTTAGCATGTTTTGAGCTTCAAATCTTGGATCTAATGTTGGATTTGATGAGGGGTTTTGATATGAATGTCTTGGGGGTGTTGCAAGGTGTTGATTAGAGATTTTACCACTGATTTTCTTACATGATTTCATCTCTAAAATGCATGCTCTTTTATCCCCCATTACACGCCCCCAAGGTATTTGATAAAATGTCCGGTTATGGATTCTTGAGGAATTGAAGGTCCAAAGCATGATATATGATATGACTGATATTATGATGATAAAATGAGATTATGTATATATTTATTCCTACATGAGATATTGCATTAGAGCCTATGGTGAATCCTATATAAATTGTTACATAGATCATGCCCGACCTGGGGGGAAGAGCCCGGGTAACTATATGAGGGGTTTATACTTCGTCACCATGGATGTTTGAGGTGTGACCATCATAAATCATGCGAGGTGTTTATACCTCGTCACCATGGATGGCAGGGTGCGACCACCATCAACAATGCGAAGGGTTTATAATTCATCACCATAGATGGTGGGGTGCAACCACCATTAACCACCAAGGGATTTATACCTTGGATAGCTTGCTTGGTCTCATTCTGCATATATGATATTCTATATGAGCATGATTTATTTAAGCATGTTTTACTTATGCATTGATCATATATGTCATATTGCTATATTATGTCTATTGCCTATTGTTATGCATTTTGGATTATGATGCTTATCTCTTGTTGAATTGCATCCCACATACTTAGTACATTCAAATGTACTAATGCATACTCTTGCTTACATGATATTACCATGTAGGGATTGGAGTTCCTATTGATTCTTCTTGTGGCTAGATGGATTGTTCAAGTTAGCTTTTGGTGAGTCCTCTATTCCGGGGACAAAGACTATTCCCTCATTTTATGTATTAAGATTTCCTTTACTTTATCGTATACATATGACTATGAGGGTGAGCCCAATTACATGTCTTGTCCCCCGCCATTATCTATGTAGTAGAGGTGTTGTTTGACAAAGCTATGTATTTATGTTATGAGTTGATTTTATTATCTCTTGACTCTATGGAATGACAAGTTCTCCCTTAGCCCTTTTTGCCCTTATTTCCATTCTTCAAATGTTATTTAATTGTTTCTGTGACCAAGGATATGTAATTCTATTTTATGAGGCTTATTTGGGATTCCTTCGGGTTCCCCATTCGTCAATCACGTCTAGGACCTAGGCTTGGGTTATGAAAAAGATGGTATCAGAGCACTATGTTGATAGTTCCTCGGAGTCTAGCCCACCGCGTCAATTAGAGTCTTATTCATGGTTGTGTTGTGCACCA
>JAPFFP010001402.1:0-18075 GCA_026153255.1 Solanum medicagineum
GCCACTTGGAGTTATGATATGTCTCCATCTCTATCCAAATCAGAGAAGCGATCGATAAATATTCATCCTCATTGTGTCTAGGGAGGCTTACTCATCCCAAAGTGAGTCCAACATTTCCTCCTTACTTCAAAGCTTCACATTTCTTTTTATACATTTAGGTCGTTATCCATTTACTATCATGCCACATATGTATGTTGCACTTACACATTTAGGTCGTTATCCATTTACTAACTTGCCACGTACATTCAGATGAAGCAATGGTACTTTTCCAAGACAAATGTTGCCAAAATTTGGCCTTTTGGCCTTGACAAATCTTTGTGGAAAGTAATTTTATGAAAACATTTTGCAAAGCAAGTGTAGATGACACAATTTTTTTAAGATCGACATATGTTGGTTCCTTTAAAAGGATAAATGGGGCAGCAAAAAAGGGTTGAAAGTCTTTCAATGGATAGAAATGCTTTCAATAGTTTTCAATAATTTTATTAAGCATTAAGGGGTTTTAAAAAGCCAATCTAAAACACAAAATCTGTATAATTTAAAATTCAAAATAACCTAAATATCTCAACCACTTAACTAAAATTCAAAATTCAAATTTATTTTAAACTAAGTAACTTATTTTATTAAAAATCTACACTAGTAACTAAAAACAAATTTCAACACTCCTCCTTTGCTTTAGTTATTGCAATTTTAAAAAGTTGCTCCTTCTCAATTTCTGCTTCTACTACTCTTGCTTGAAGATTGTTTTTATGCTTGCACGTTTTTGTAACATGACCTGCTTGCTTGCAATTTTCACATATTGCATTAGGTCTCCACCAACAAAAATTTTTCAACTGTGTTTTTCTTTTGCAGTGTTTGCAAAGAGGATAATTAACTTTTTCTTTTTCTGCTTTGTGCATAAAGAGCACCCTCAATAGCATTCTCTTGTCTAAAAGCTCTTCTTAGCTCGTGAGCTTGAAGTGCACTTATTAATTCTTCAATAGATATGGTACAGAGATCTTTAGACTCTTATAAAGATGAAATTTTAGACTCAAATCTCTCTGGAATTGTCACAGGAATATTTTTTCTACTATTCTTTCATCTTTGAAATCCTTGCCAAGCAACCTTATTTTATCAACAATCAAAAATATCTTGTCAGACTAGTTAACAATAGTTTCATTCTCTTGCATCCTAAGAGATTCAAACGTCCTTTTCAAATTTAAAATTTGTATTTGTCTGACTAGATCACTTCCCTGCTATTCATTTTTTAGTTTTTCCTAGGCTTCTTTTGTTGTCTCACAAGCAATGATTTTAGAAAAAATTGAATCCGCAACTGAATTTTGAATGAAAGTTTTGACTTTGAAATATTTTTTTTTCATTCGAATGAGCTTTAATCTGAGTAAAAGTAGGATTTGCAGGAAGAGGTTGTAAGAGTATATCTTCCATCCCAACTTCCCACTAATCATAGGCTTTAAAAATATGGGTTCATTTTTACCGACTCTGATAAGTTTCACAAGTAAAATTTTTTGGGGCATTCAAAGAGAGACTATTGCTTGCCATTCTCGGTTCAAAAAAGGTTGTGTGTTGAAAAAGCACGGGTTGAAAATAGCCCTTGCGGATTAAAAGTGGCCTTGATGGGTAAAAAAGGTAGCCCTGACGGGTTAAAAAGATAGCCTTTGCGGGTTAAAAATGATATGATAGTTTTTTGAAAGAACTCACAGATCTCGTAAGATCAATGAGGCTCTGAAACCACTGTTGGTTTTTTAAAAGGACGAATGGGGCAACAAAAAAGGGTTGAAAAAGTTTTTCAATAGATTGAAATGCTTTCAATAATTTTATTAATCATTGAGGGGCTTTAAATAGCCAACTTAAAATAAAAAATCTGCATAATTTAAAATTTAAAATAACCTAAATATCTCAATAATTTAACTAAAATTCAAAATTCAAATTTATTTTAAACTAAATAACTTATTTTATTAAAAACTACTACAGCAACTAAAATCAAATTTCAACAACATGAGCTACTTATAATTATTCTACTTTTCACTAAAGCCTAAACTTGCATAATACTTTTTACCTTATACATACATACATATCTACATTATTTTTTCTTTTCATTTTTATACACATTAATTTGTATACCTTTTATAAATCATTTTTATGTCCTAAAAATACTTTGTAACCATTTTAATTATTATTTTGCTATATAAAACAAGCAAAAGTGTATCTAATTTTTAATATTATTATTATTATTTGAAATATTCATGTGGCTATTCTTAAAAATAACATTTTTTGTTAGCTCATATAAGATTTTATCAAGAATTAAAATTTGTTTTCTTTTTTAAGTCTTATATATACCTAAATCTGGTTGTAACCGGTTTAATGGATCTTAAAGGATGTCTCACCCCTTCCCTTTAATGGATCTTAAAGGATGTCTCACCCCTTCCCTTTAGGATAACTAGAATCCTTACCTAGAATTATATAAGTTAAGTAGACATTAATTTAGAATTATTTTAGTAAAATAGGTTTCCCAATTTACCTTAAAAATAATTATGCGGCGTCTCCTTAAGTTAATATTTAGGAATCATCAATATGTTGTCCACTATTTGACGCAAGTAAAAATAGGGTATAACACTAGTCAAATTTAAAGATGAATTAAATAAGTCACTCAAATGGGCAGCCTCCTCAAAACGCCTATCTAAAATGACAAATCAAAGGAGCAATGAGAGAAATGGTTTAGGCTATGTAAACAGAATTGATCCACCTTATAATCCTCACAACAAGTATGTGTCTGTGTGTGACAATTTAGTATGCTTGCATTGTGGTAGAAATAGACATGTAAAGGGAGACTATGAGATTCTAAAGGGGACATTGAGAAGGAAACAACTTTCATCTATCATTGAAAATCCTCTGAACAAAAATTTGTATAAGGGACCAAGTCCTAGCTTTGGAAAAGGTCACACCAATTTCCCTCTTGGACTAAGATGCATTTGATTATGCCACTTTCTGCTTTTTGGAACTCAGACTGACATGGGTTCCCAAGACTAATAAATGAGTCTTGTGTAGGAAGAGTCTAGAGGAAATAGTAAATGTTGGTGCATAGACAGTGGTTTCTCCAAGTATATGGTTGGAAGGACTGAAAACTTCCTTTTTGAAAGGGTTGCAAGGGGGTAATCTATCCTTTGGAAATGGGAAGAAAAGGTATCTTATGGTGATTGGAAGAATTGGAAAGTCTCTTGAAAACTCTATTGAAGATGTGTACTATGTCAATAGGTTGAAGTATAGTCTTTTGAAGGTGTATTGATTTGTGACAAGAGCAATGAAGTGAGGTTCATTTCAGATAAGTGTCTTGTCACAAATTTGTCAACTAAGGAAGTGATACTCACTACCAAGAGATGCAAGAATATGTATGTAGCTAACCTCGATTCTGTTCGTCGTGATAATTTAACTTGTCTCAGGGCTCAGGATGAGACAAGTGGTTTATGACACAAAAAACTGGAGCATGTTATCACTTCTTTATTGAAGAAACTGGTTACTGGGGACCTAGTCCGAGGATTTCCAAAGATCAAAATTTGTGACAACAAAGTTTGAGATGCTTGTGTTAAAGGGAAACAAACTAGAAATATCTTCAAATCTTAGAAGGAACCTAAGTGAGCACTTTTAGATCGCTAGAACTGATCCATACTGATCTTTGTGGTCCAGCAAAGGTGCAAAGTAGGGGTGGTAAAAGATACATCCTAGTTGTGGTTGATGATTTCTCTGGATTTACCTGGACCATATTTTTGAGGGATGAAGTAGTGGATGTGTTGATAACCTTCAACAAGATGATTTCAAAACCAAATTGTTAGCAAGGTTGCAGGGATCAGTCGAACCATGGCACAGAATTTGAAAATTCAAAGATTGATGGTTTTTGCACTGAATAAGGGATTCACCATAATTTCTCAGCACCAAGAACTCCACAACAAAATGGTGTGGTAGAAATGAAGAATCAAACTCTTATGGAGAGTGGTAGAAAATGTTGATAGAGTCAGGGTTGCCTAAAAATTTTTGGACTGAAGTTGTCAACACATCATGGTATGTTACCAATAGGTGTCTGATTAGGCCGATCAAACATAGAACTCCCTATGAACTTTTGTGAGGTTGAAAGACCAACAAAAGTCACTTGAGGACTTTTTGATGCAAGTGCTATGTACTGAACAATGGGAAGGAGAAACTGGGTAAGTTTGACTCCAAAAGTGATGAAGGTGTCTTTGTTGGATAATCTTCAAACGACAAGTCTTATAGAGTCTTCAACAAAAAAACACTTTATGTTGAGGAAAGTATGCAGGTCATCTTTGATGAATCAGGAAAGCTAAAAATGCAAGTGAAAAAGAAGACTCGAAGTTGGAAGAGTTGCTTCAAGTACAAAGGGACAACCTGATGAATGATCTTACAGATGATGCTCCAGCTCAAAATGAAAATAAGAAAAGGAAGGATGATAAAGGCTGGGAATAGTTTGAAGGGCCTGGTTCATCCTCTAGGTCACCTGAGGATGTAGAAGAAGTGAGACCATAACAACAAAGACATAGGGTAGTTATTGATACGGAGAGTCCAGATGCACTGAGTGATCAAAGTCAACAGAAAGGAAGGGTATCTGGATGGAAGCATAAATTGTCACATCCTTTGGATCATCTGATTTCTCATTTGGACTCTGGCATACAAACTAGGTCCAAGACTAGGAATCTTATGTCATTCTCTACTTTTTTGTCTTCTATAGAGCCCAAAAATGTAAAGGAAGAGCTACTTTATGTTGATTGGTTTAACTCTATGTAAGAGGAGCTACTTCAGTTTGAAAGAAGTCAAGTGTGGCATCTGGTTCCAAATCCTCCTGACAAATCTATCGTTAGGATTATGTGGGTCTATAGAAACAAAGTGGATGAAAATGTAGTCATCATCAGAAATAAGTCTAGACTTATTGTTCATGGCATCAATCAAGAAGAGGGAATAGATTATGATGAAACTTTTACCCCTATTTCAAGGATGGAGGCATTCAAAATTCTCATTACCTTTGCTGCATATATGGAATTCAACTCGTACCAGATGGATATGAAAAGTGCATTTTGGACTTGCTATCTCAAAGAAGAAGTGTATGTAAGGCAACCCACTAGTTTTGAAAATGTTGAGTTCCTTAATCATGTAATGAAACTGGATAAAGTTGTTTTGGAGTTGAAGCAGGCTCCTAGGGCTTGGTATGAAAGACTCTTTGGCTTTCTACTATCTCATTGATTCAAGGGAGGGAGATAGACAGAACTCTTTTCTAAAATCAAGAGGAAAAAATCTACTGATTGTTCAAGTCCATGTAGATGATATAATCTTTGGTGTTGCATCTGACTGACTCTGCAAAGCATTTGGTCACCTAATGAGAAGTAAATTTGGGATACGTATAATCAAAGAAGTCAACTATTTTCTAGGACTACAGATCAATCAAACACCCAAAGGAACCCTTATCAGTTAGGAGAAGCATATCAAGGACCTATTGAAGAAGTATCACATGATGGAGGCCAAGCCAATTGATACTCCCATTGGAACAAGTTCAAAACTATATGTTGATGAACCTGCTCCCAAAGTAAATGAGACAATTCATTTTGTTATTATAAAGTCTCTACTATACTTGACTGCCAGTAGGCTTGGCGTTATATTCAGTGTGGGTATGTGTGCTAGATTTCAAGCCTGCCCTAAGGAGTCACACTTGAAGGCAACAAAAAGAATTCTAAGGTACCTTAAAGGTTCACGTAACTTGGTAATTTTCTATCCAACTAGTGATTCCTTTGATTTGGTAGGGTGTGCAAATGTCGATTTTGTTGGGTATCTGGTTGACAGAAAAGGTACATCAGGTATGGCTCATTTTTTTGGGTTTGTACTCATCATATGAGGCACTAAGAAATAGAATTTTGTGGCATTATCTACTGCTGAGGCTGAGTATGTAGTTGTTGCTGCTTGTTTCTCTCAATTGCTTTGGAACAAACAACCACCAAAGGAATTTGGAAACTGACTGATACTATTCCCTTGTTGTGTGTTAACATAAGTACCCTAAACATGGCTAAATTTCCGGTGCACTACAAAAGGACAAAATACATAGATATGAAGCATCATTTTCTTAGGGATCAGGTTGAAAGAGAAACATCTGTATGAAGTTCTGCAAGATGGAACACCAGATTGCTGAGATATTTACAAAATTGCTAGGCAAGGACAATTTGAAAGGAAAAGGATGAGGCTAGGATTAATAAAGTTAAGAAAGTCTAAATAACGTTAGTGAGCCACTTGTCCCAACTTTGGCAAAAATTCATGGGCAGGGATCCGATTTTTTTGTACAATTACTTCTGAATTCAATTTTCGTATCTCATAGATATACATGCATAACATCATCATAGATGCAAATGTGAAGTTGGGAAAATGTTCCCTAAAATTTTTGTAGATTGATAAGGACCTAGTTCCTTCTCAAAGTTTATTGTTCATTTTACAGCATCATTAGTAATCATTAAATCTGTCAAACGGCCACGCGACTATTCCCTATTCACTGAAGTGTTGTCTTATCAGTCTATGTTCTGAAAAGACATAACCCTTCAGGAACCATACATGTTTCACTTCCATAAATTCATAATTTTTTCTTCTTTTTTGACATCTTTCCTCATTCAATTTCTTTACCTCTCTGATATTGTTCTTATCTCTCAACAATGTCTCAATCCTCTCCTCAATTCGAAAAACCTGCATCCTCAGAGATGATAACTCCTTCCTCTCACAAAATCAATACTCCTCCCTCTACTCCTATCCACATTCCTCTAAAATTAGGGGATTTAGATTCATCAATCAACCCTAGTTCAGTCTCCTCTATTGATTGTTCTGGCATTCAAGTGTACCAGTTCTTCTCCATCCTCTTTGACCAAGGATGATAAGCTTTTATCCTTTACTGGCTGTGAGAGTTGACTAGAACTCCCCTATGGGCTCTAGTTTCCGCAGAGGAAGTGTTTGAAACCCTTCACCTTGAAGATGTTCTTGCTGAACATCAGCCAACCTCTTCCCAACTGAATTCGGCATCTTCTACCATGTCAGAAAGGTGCTTCGATAAAGGCTTGCCAGTGGAAAAAGGAAATGAGTCCAACATTCTTACAGCTGGAGAAAAATGGGTTGTACAAAGTCTGACAAAAATGAAAAGGGGAAATCTTTTTGCTAAAGAAGAGGCTAAGTCACCTGATTTACAATTAGTGATGTCTTACCCTCTATTTGATCTGACTCCCTTAAGTTTTGTGCAACTTGTAAATGTTGTTAAGGGTTATGAGGAAGATGATGATGACGACAATGCAACTTTGGTTTGGTAAATCAGGAAGAGAACTGATGGAAATCTACAAAATCAAGACACAATCAGGGACCAGGTCTCTGGATCAATTGCGACAGAAAAAAAAGTAATAGACAAGGGAAAAGAAAAGTTTTTTTGACACAGCATAAGGAGCCAACATTTATTCAACTAGAGGCACTCAAAAGAAAGTGATGCTATGGGTTCAAGTAAGTCTAAGACTACTAGGAAGAGGAAACAAAGAGTAGTTTCAATACTTGAGGAGGAATAAAAATAATTGATGTTACAAAGGATGAGGATGATAGTGCTACTGAATCAGATGAAATCATTGCAGAATTAAAATGAAGGACCAAAGAAACAACAGTTCTAGTAAACGGGTAGTAAAGGGGAATAAGGGAAGAATAAAAAGAGAGATAGAAGAGGACAAAACCAAAGGGGAAGAATCCGTTTCCTGTTAGGGACTTGGTTCAGTGAGCAAGAAGGCTAGGACTAAAAATATTCAAAGAAAGAAGGAGGGTATTCAAATTCTTGAAAAACCGAAGGTACTCGATGGGAGTGTATTTGAGCCTGAAGCAAAAAAGAAAGCATAGTATACGTGATCTAGTCAATGTTATTGTCATTTAAGGCTGGGACCATCTCTTTGAGTGGATGGTTCCCACTTTTTCCGAGTAGGAAAGTAGGCATTTCTATTACAACATTGAATGCACTGTGGATGGGGGTTTTGATACCTCTATAGGTGATGTAGCTTTTCACATGACTGAGGAAGTGCCGTGGAAGATTTTGAAGGTACAAAGGAAAGGCATCAAGAGTGTGTCTGGTTGTACTCCAATTGGGAAGTTCATCCTAGAAGCAAGAAAATTGCCAAACTTAAGTACGGCCGGTTAGTCAAAAAGAATTCCTGAAAGGACAATACTAGATATACTTTGAGTTTGTCAATAAGGCCCTACTTCCCAAGATTGAAAAACATACCGTTGCCTCCACTATTGATCTCTTCCTTGTGGAAGCTTTGAGCAAGTTGGATGCAATAAATCTTCAAGGACTGATGCTGGACACATGAACAAAGTTACAACAGTAAAGGACGAAAAGCACGGGTTAGGGAATGGATATTTGTTGAATCATGTTTTTGAACATTTTGGGGTCCGACTGAAGAAAGGGGTACCAGTTACCATAAAGCAATCATTATCACTAACCATTTTGGTGGAATGTGAGTGCGTTGAAGGAAGGGTAGGAAACAAACCTAAGACTCAAGTCTCACATCTAATAGCTCAACAGGAAGTCCTTAAGCACTAGGTGAAAGAGTTAACCATTGCAATTACTGCTAAGGATGCTGAGACGATTGTGGCATTGAAAGCATATAGTGCTTAGGGGATGCAAAAGGGACCTAGCTCTAAGGAGATTTTTAGGCTGAGGGTGAAATGATAGGCTGAACATGGAAATGTAAACCCTTACGCAACAACTCCTCCAAGCCCATCAGCACACCAATGCAAGAATGAACCTTCTCCAATCCTTTGCCCTCAAACTATCTAGTCCTTCAATTAGTTTCCTTTTTTTCATTATCTTTTGTGTTGGCTGATTCTGACATGTTTTATTGATTCTATTCTGTTGTATCCTAAATACTCTTCTAGTAATTTTAATTGGCTGGACTGGTTTCACTGCTTTAATCTTATGCTTCTATGGTTCTGAGTATATCTATGTTGCCCTAGTGGTTATGAATTCAGTGATTATTCTCTCTATTTAGTTTATTATTTGTGCTTTTAGTGATGCCAAAAGGGGGAAAACTGTGATGGAAATTGGACATTTACTTAGACTAATATACCAGTTTTTGGGGAAACAAAATAGATATGTAGTGTCCAGAGGATTAGGGGGAATCATCTCGGGGGAACCAATAGTTTGTCATCACATAAAGAGGGAAAATGTTATTATGTCTGTTTTGATGATCAACAAACTTCTAGTACAAACTGGGACCAGGTCAACATCGTGCTAAAAAGATAAAATTGACTGCGTTGATTACAATCGGAAAAGTTGCATGGTTGGTGGAAAGTTGTCTTTCATCATACTGAAGGACCAAATGAAATTTTGAGGTTCCCTTGTGTGCATATAAAAGGAACCTTGTAAAAGACAAAAGGTGACTTTTTGGAGAACTAAGATTTTATGCATTCAAGAGCAGAAGTCCTATTTGTCTCACTATGAGAAATACGACATTAGTACTCAAGG
This sequence comes from Solanum medicagineum, assembly GCA_026153255.1. Taxonomy (NCBI): domain Eukaryota; kingdom Viridiplantae; phylum Streptophyta; class Magnoliopsida; order Solanales; family Solanaceae; genus Solanum; species Solanum medicagineum. Next base: position 9,521 of record JAPFFP010001402.1, read on the forward strand.
GACCTAATAAATGGAGCTTATAGTTTTCCTTTAGTCATTGTTGTATTCTTTGCTAAGAGTTTTTGTAAGATCAATGTCATAATCTATAAAAGAATATTGATCATTATATGTTTAGTCTTTTGTTGCTGGGATTCATAGTTTGTTGTGATCTCAAAATCAATGGGTAGAAGTCTATATTAATCTAGCATGATCATAGTATAAGATGTTGGCGCATTTTGTTGGTGCTCTAATTCTTGTGATAGTGTTGTTGCAAGCTGGGTATGGAGAGGGGGAGTGCAAATAAACAGTTGGTTGTATTTGACTACATTGCTCTTACATTTTAGTGGATTTTGGTGTTTTGAAAATCCTGTAGGACAGGTCGTGGTTGTTTCTCCCTTGAGCAAGGAGTTTTTCCACGTAAAATCTTGGGTTCATATCATTTGTCTTTATTATTCTTTTTACCATTATATTAATCGTGTGTCAAGGGACCAGACCTAGTCCCTGAGTATAATTGGAGCATTTATTACAACACAACAGAAGGCTCTTCAGAAGATAATTGACATCATCACTTGCCTCCAGAAAATGGATTTCATGTATACTATTTGGTGGAGGGGAATGGCCATTTCATGCATACTAAATTGCTAATAGAATTCGTAGAAAAATGGAACAAGTAGAAAAAACTTCCGATTTCTAAGGTTTCTTCACTAGCAATGTCTAATATCCAAACTTATAGATCGTGTGCTATTGGATTTCAAACATATTGATTTTTGACTTACAACCTATGTTGCTGGATATTGTCAGCAGGCGCGTGTTAGATTCTCTAAAAGTAGTGTATTTTTGGAAGGGACATTTTCAGTATTTCAGTTTTTTTCTATGGCTGGATCAAGCAATAGGAAATAGCATTAGGGCATTTGCAGCGGCTGATGTTGTCATTGGCACTATGCCGTTAGGAAAATGAGGGATGTGGAGAGAAAAGAGGTTCAAGAGAGGTTACTGCGGGATATTAAGGAGCATAAGATATTGGAAGTGCAAAAGTAGAGCAAAGCTAATTTGAAGCTATTAGAATAAAACTATTAACCTGCTGAAAGACTAAAAGATCTAAATCTTGATGCGCAAACCAGTTCTATTTTCAATATACTTGAGTTTGTTGTGTCGAAGAGTAGGCTATCTGCTTTTTCTTGTGCTAAATATGGACACAGTTTGGCTTTATATTGTGAACCCCTGCAAGTTGAAAGCCTTGAGGATAAGGAGGATAATTAAGTCATTGATGCAAATGACTTCAGCATACTTATTGAGGTTCCTATTCAGGGTCATCAGAAGAAGAAACTCCTAATTCTGGATCTTCAAAGTTTCCTATGACTTCTTGTGACAAGATATACCAAAAGAGGAAGTTGAAAAGTGTGGTTGAATTTATGGGAGAAAATACCAAGCCAAAAGGTAAGAAGGCAATCGAAGAATATTCTACACCTTCGTCTCTAGAAATATACGAGAAGAAAAGGAAGAAGTCCGTTGAGAAGGCTAAAGGTCATAGTGGCAGTGCGAAAAGTGTTGAAGAAAACATTGGCAAGTGGGTCAGCAAGCATTCTGGTGAAAGTGACTTGACAAAAACAAAGAGACTCCATGTTTCGATTCCTGAGTGTGATGAACTTGGTGATAAAAGGGACATGAATACGAGCCCTTTATCAAGGGAAAGAAAGAAGAGCAAGTATCTGTCACCGCCTTATTTGAGCCCTATTTGGAATGAAGGAAAATCAATTTTAAGAGAGAACTAGATATAGAATCTCCAAAAATTTCTGATATTACCAAGATTGGCGAGCGGATGACAAAGGCTGCTCGGCTTCTTTTGTCTTCTCCTGATGCAAAAGTAATGAGGCTAGGAAGGATGACGTTGACAAGAGTTCTCTGATAGAAAAGCTAAGCTCTATGACTGTTGATACCATGGATCTCCATTCATCTGGGACTGAGAAACTTGCTAAGGTTCAATGTACTCTGCTACACCCTCTTTCATTGTGGAATGGATCTGTTGAGAAGGCCAGAGGTTTCATTTCCACTTTTAGAAACTCCGTATATTTTGATGGACCAAACTACAAGCAGTATCACTAAATGGAAGGAGGAAAAAAGAGAAATGAAAGTTGATGATCTCACACCTCCTTTTACTTGATCATACTGATTGTAGTTTGATCCAAAAAAATATACGAAGGTTCTGAAAGTGAAAATGAAACCTCTGGCCTTCTCAAGAGATCCACTCCTTAATGAAAGAGGGTATATTGTAGTAGACTGAACCTCAACCAGTGTCTCATTCGTAGATGAATTAAGATCCAAGTTATCAACCGTCATAGAGCTTCACTTTCCTATCTGAGAATTCTTGTTAATATCATCCTTGACAGGCTCATTACCATTTTCATCAAGAGAAGACAAAAGAATCCGAGCAGCTCTAGTGACCCCTTCACCAATCTTGGTAATATCAGAAATTTTTTTGAGATTCTATTTCTAGTTTTCTCTTAAAGCTTGATTTCCCTGCATTCCAAATAAGGCTCAAATAAGGCAGTGATAGATACTTGCTTTTCTTTCTTTCCCTTGATAAAGGGCTCACACTCATGTCCTGTTTGTCACCAAGTTCATCACACTCAAGAATCAAAACACGGAGTCTCATTGTTTTTGCCAAGTCACTGTAACCAGACTGCTTGCTGATCCGCTTGCCAATTTTTCTTCAACACTCTTCGAGCTACCACTATGACCTTTTTCCTTCTCACCAGACTTCTTCCTTTTTTTTCTCGGATATTTCTAGAGATGAAGGTGTAGAATATTCTTCAGTTGTCTTTTTACCTTTCGGCTTGGCATTTTCTCCCATAAGTTCAGCCACACTTTTCAGTTTCCTCTTTTTGGTATATCTTGTCACAGGCGGTCATAGGAAACTTTGAAGATCCAGAATTAGGAGTTTCTTCTTGTGATAACCCTCAATAGGAACCTCAATGGGTATGCTGAAGTCATTTGGATCAATGACTTGATCCTCCTCCTTGTCCTCAAGGTCTTCAACTTGTAGGGGTTCACAATATAAAGCCAAACGGTTTCATATTTAGCACAATAAAAAGCAGATAGCCTACTCTTCAAGACATCAAACTAAACTATATTGAAAATAGAATTGATTTGCACATCAAGTTTTAGATATTTAAGTCTTTTAGTAGGTTATTAGGTTTATCCTAATATCTTAAAAATTAGATTTGCTCTACTGTTACTCTTCCAATACCTTCAGCTCATTAATATCCTGCAGTAACCTCTCTGAAACATCTTTTCTCTTCACTTCCCTCATTGCCTAAATGCATAGTGCCAATGACAACGTCAGCCGCACAAATGCCCTAATGCTATTTCCTATTGCTTGATCCAGCCGTAGAAAAAAACTCAAATTATCAAACCGTCACTTTTGAAAATACACTATTTTTAGAGAATCTAACACGTTCCCACTGTCACTTTCCAGCAACATACACTGTAAGTCGATCCAACATGTTTGAAATCCAATCACACAAAATCTACAAATTTGGATGTTGTCCCAAATGTCCATAGAGACATTGCCAGTAAAGAAACCTTAGAAATTGGAATCTTTTTCTACTTGTTCCATTTTTTTGGGTACAACTTCTATTAGTAATTTAGCATGCATGAAATTGCCATTCTACCCAATAGTATACGTGAACTCCATTTTCTGGAGGCAAGTAATGATGTCAATTATCTCCACTGGAGAGGCTTGTGCTAATTCACCAATTCATTACCTATTCAACTATTTTTTAACCAACAATAACTATCAGCTTTCTTTACCAATAAATCAGTGAGACAGATCCAAAAACAAATAAAAAAGAATTCACCCAAAAAGGGGCTAGATATTTGAAGGGTGGACAACAATGTCAACATTGGGTAAATCGAGAATATTGATAGGTAGTTATTACTTAAAAGGTTCTCTACAAGAAAAACTTATTTAATATCGACATTTAGGGACAAAAAGGTGATCTCTTCCTTGTGGAAAGTTGCAGCTCAGAAGGTCGATGTATTCTTGTGTAAAGTTGCTGCTCATATCTTTAGTGAAACCAAATTCTAGAAGAGGTTTGTTTGTGTTAGAAAAACTAACTACTCTTGAAATTGAACGATGTATAAAAGCTCAAAGAAAAGGTTAAAATTCCAGCATAGCAATAAACATGGAGAACATCTGAAGTTATACAAGAATAAGATAACTATTTCCTATCAAGTAGCCACTTACAAAGTAGATAAAACTAAATAGGAAAATGCCCCACTAATCAGCCATAAAGGGACACTAATTCAGAAATAAGCAACTAACTTTGACCAAGTCATTTGCTAGAAAATATGAAAGTTGTAACCTAAAAACATAGTAAAAAGAATAGTAAAAACCACTAAGCTAGAAGTAAAGAAATGCCAATTGGCAAAGAGTTTGCTCTTCTAAAATCAAGTTGCTTCTTCAGATGACTTTATTCTTCTTGTTTCTTTAAAGTTACACTTCTTTAACTTCCTCTTTTTCTATCGTTAATTAAATAGGTTAAAAAGTTTCATAAACTAGTCTATTTTAGAATGTACAAATAGTGAAAAGATCATTATGTTTAGCTTTCTAATAGTTGAGTCATTTTGGTGATTGTATACAGTGTGTAGTCGATAAATTTCATAAGTTAGTCGATTTTGTGAACTGTACACAGTTGATTATGTTGAGCGTGAAGATTAATATTCTATATACAATGTCTATCATCTTTGAAAAGCGCCTGAACAATTATGTCTTTGATGTTGAGATTCATATTTCATTGATGCTCCTGATGTTGATATTCGTATTTCATTGATGCTCTTGGAATAGGCTATTAGTCAATTCATTTCAAAGCTAAAAATTAGGATAAGTTTGACTTGCTGCTCCTGAAATTGGCTATCATTTATTTTGTTTGAGGAAAAAAAAATTATAGTAAATTATACATTCGACAACTCTCTCTCTCTCTCTCTCTCTCTCTCTCTCTCTATATATATATATATATATATATATATATATATATAAATGCACGTTCAGTCCCTGTATCTTGGTGATCCTTTCTTGGCATCATTCAGGCCCTGGAATTGGCCATCATTCAATCCCTAACGCACTATTAAACTCATCACCCTAGAATTGGTGATCTTTTCTTTTTTTCTTAAAGTAGAAAGATGGGAGGTGTGTTTCTGGTTTGGACTTTAAAGGCAATGATTTTAGTGTACGCAATATAAAGGTTGTGCCTAACAACTGCTAGATCGATCAATTTCGAAGTGTTCCATTTAAATATTTAGTAAAACATGTAATCAAATACCAGCTAGAGGTTCATATTAAAGTCAAGAGCATTTGTAGATATTAGATTACTACTACACAGTAAGTATTTCATTTGATTGTAGTAACACTATTCTTCAGTAGCAGTCCTCCTAGTAGGATCAAAGATTACATCATTTTCAAGAATAAGTAAACCAGTAACTTCAAAGATTGATAAATGGGAACATGGGACTTTATCGTGACTTCATAAGCTGATGGTAGAAGTCAATGCAGTCAACATTGAACCGTTTTAAAGTGACTTTCTTATAGCTTTTTTCATCTCCTTTGAGAAAACGATAGTATTGGATATAGTTTTGGTAGTTAGTTTAAGCTCAAATATAGTACTGGATATAGTTTTGGTAGTTAGTTTAATCTTAAATTCAAAGTGAAACAAAGACATCAAGATTACTATCTAGGACAGGGTAGATATTGTATAGCTCTAGCCACTTGGTATGTTGCGCGCAACTATAAGCTTTAATCACTGGTTGTGAAATTTTACAACTTTTGTTGTATATTATTAAGCTTCAAATCTTATAAATTTCTTCTTAATTATGAGGTTCAAGTGATGGATGTTCTATTTTAATTTGTGAAATCATATCATCTAGATCACTAGAGATTTGAAAAAGATTGGGCAACACTGCCCTAATGCAAGCTCTAGCCCTTGATCTTCCGAGAAAACCTCAAGCCAACTGAAAATCACCTTAAATTTACGACTGTATACCTTCCTAATGTGAGCATAGGATCATGGCATTATATAGCTGAGGTTGAATGATGGCCAATTCTAGGAACATCAAGTATAACCTATCCCGATTCCAGGGACTAAATGATGGCCAATTCCAGGGCCTAAAGATGGCCAAGAAAGGATCACCAAGATACAGGGACTGCACATCGAATGTATAACTTATTCTAATTTTTTGCTCTGGAACGAATTGAATGATGGCCAATTCCAGGAGTAGCAAGTCAAACTCATCCAAATTTTTAGCTCTGAAATGAATTTAATGATGGCCCATTCCAGGAGTATCAATGAAATATGAATAATAACATCAGGAGCATCAATGAAATACTAATCTCAACATCAAAGACATAACTATTCAGGTGGTTTTCAAAGACGATACAAACTGTATATAAAATATGAATCTTCAGGCTCAACATAATCAACTGTATATAGTTCACAAAATCGACTAGTTTATGAAACTTATCGACTACACACTGTATACAGTTACAAAATCGACTCAACTATTAGAAAGCTAAACATATGATCTTTTCCTAAGTTGTGCAGACTCTTGACTTCCAATGCCACACCCGTGTTGGATTATCCGAAAATACACTACTTTTGGAGAATCCGACCACCCGCCAACACTTTTGAAGAGTCCGAGTAACATAGATCTTTTCAGTATTTGTACATTCGAAAATATACTAGTTTATGAAACTTTTAACCTATTTAATGTTATAAAAGAGGAAGAAAAAGAAGAGTAACTTTAAAGAAACAAGAAGAATAAAGTCAAGCAACTTGATTAGAAGAGCAGACAAACCTTTTCTAGAATTTGGTTTCACTAAAAATCTGAGCAGCAACTTTACACAAGAATACTTCGACCTTCTGAGTAGCAAATTTCCACAAGGAAGAGATCACCTTTTCAACCTTCTGAGCAGCAACTTTACACAAGAAAACATTGACCTTCATCGACCTTAGGGTAGAGTAGGATGAAAATTCACTGGCAACGAGTGTTGCGATCAGAAATTCCCTGGAGACAAAGTGCGACCAGCAGATTAAGGTTTTCCTTTTATGGTTATCTTAAGGCCATCTTAAGGTTTTCCTTTTTTGGTTATCATAAGGCCGTGCATGCGTATGAAAATAGTCTATTTTTTGTGAAAATTTTTATTGAAGAGGGACTTGTGTTTCCAGAGCTATTAGCTGTAAACATTTTGGCGCCTAAATTAAATTTTGGTGAGAAATAAAAGTTTTTTTTTTATATATACACTTTGTTTGGGTGAAAAATAAAAGTCCTCTTTTACAATTTAGGACCAGTTAATTAGTTTTTTAGGGACCAGATTTTATATCTTCGCAATAAAATATATAAATAAGGACCGGATATAATGTTGTCCCAATATATATATATATATATATATCTTTAGAGACGGGATTATTAGCTCGTCCGTAAATGTTGGTCTCAAATAAGAGTTTTGTTTGTAGTGAACTATTGTATTCGGGTCAACATTTGCACACCTCTACTAATTATATTCCACGAGAAACCCCTCACCTCCCACCAATAACAGAAATAAATCACATAATGTTTTTATTTATGCTTAGATTTGAACCTTAGACTTCCTATTTCTCAATCTACTTCATTGACGTCGTAGACACACCCTTGGATGCTACAAAAAAATAAAAATGATTTTGCTTGTACTCATTATGTGTAGGTAAAAGTGTAAATTTAGGGACATGGTCAAGTAAAGATTTATATAACATATAAGTTTTGTTCAGTTCATATGACCACCAATCGAGCTTTGTACCGATCAAGAGTTCCATCATAATAGAGTTGTCAAGACCCAAGCCTGAGGCCTAGATGTGACCGACAGATTGGGAATCTGAAGGAACCCAAAAAAGCCTCGTAGCATATCATTACACATCCATCGTCGTAGAAGCAATAGAATACAACAAAAAATAGTAGATTGGGACAACTGGGGCTAAGGAAACACTTTCATATCATGAACAACAAAGCTGATAGTGTCAAAGCTCATACCATAGATACAACAACACCTCGATTACATCGATAAGAGCGGAGGCCAAGAAAAAGCAACCAGGCTCACCCTCATAGTCATGACATAAGTCAAAAGAGAAAGTCTTAATACATATCAAGAGATCATAAGTGATGTCCCCGAAATGGAGAACTGACCAACAAGCTTGATAAGAGTCATACTAGCCACGTGGAGGAGGAGGAGGATCAAGCGGTACTTCGGTTCCTACATGGTGACATCATGTAGGCATAGAGTATGTGTCACTACCTTTGAATATACAACGTATGTAGGATGCAATGCTACAAGATATAGGCATCGTAGTCGAAATGCATAGACATACACAATAGGTAGATTAATAACAATATGACATGAATGATTAGTGCTTAATTAAAACATGCTTATGTAGGACATAACATATGTGTAAGAAGAGACCATTAACTATTGGTGGATCGTCACACCCTACCACCTTGGTGATTGAGGTACAAACCCCGTTAATAGGTTCGTGGATCTTCGCACCCTACCA
>JAPFFP010001413.1:0-18075 GCA_026153255.1 Solanum medicagineum
GGTTGTTTTTTTGTTTTTTGGTGTTTTGCGGTTTTTTTTGTGGTTTTTTTGTTGTTTTTGGTGGGGGGGGGGGGGGGGGGTGGGGGGGAGGGGAAGAGAGAGGTATCTTATGGAGAAGGATTTATAAATACATCAAAATAAGTACTTATGAGAATGATCAAATTATAATGACATGTCATTTTTTATATTTTTCATGAAATTATCATTTTATCCCTTTTGATAACTCTTCCGAAGATTCGTCGGATCAGTTTAGGGCTTAGCTTTGAAATTTTATTGAAAAGTTTTTCAAATTGAGAAAGGTTGATTTCTTAAAGGCTTAAGTTGTTTAAAAAATATTTTTTGGTATCAACCGGAGTTACAAATCTAGAAATGGAATTTCAGTTCCATCAAGTCACTGTAAGGACCCTCAAGTTGAAAGGCTGAGAAATGTAGAAAAAGTGGAACCAGAAAAATTCAAAAGCAATTCACCCCAGTTCACGGCCCGTGGTTCAATCCATGAGTCATAGACTAGGCTTGTGGATAAGGATTATAGGAAATTGAATTTTTTCTAAGTGTCAAGGGATTCACGAGGGCCATTTATGGCCCATAGAATGGAATATGGAAATGATCGTAGATTGAAGCCCTGAGGTGATAGAAAAATTTGGGTTCCTAGAAATGAAACCAAGACCAGCAGGACAGTCGGTGGTCCTATAAAAACAGTTTGGGGCTAGGTTTCGTGGATGGGGCTCTAAAGAATGGAAAATTGACTAAGTATGGAAGGATACCACGAGTTGATCCACAACCCATAGATAGGTTTCGTGGATTGGGTGGTCGAAAACCAGATTCTAAAGATTGAAAAAGGAGAACAACACGACTCGAACCATGACTCGTGGTTGAGTCCACTTTCCGTAATCGAGGTCTTGTAGATTCATTCTGGTAGTTTTAGTGAAGGGCATTTTTATTCTTTTCGCACATCCTAGACTTAAACTACTTTGTTTTTAAGGTTCCCTAAGCCCCTAATCAGACTTAAACCCCTCTAAGGAACCCTCTCTCAAAATATTCTAAGGTAAATACACTTTTAAGAAGAGCAAGGCAAAAGCTAGGGTTTCCAAGGCTCTTCCTCCAGACATCAAGTTCTTTGTAACACCTCTCATGTGCTTCAGAAATACCATGTAGTGTATTTCTTGAGTATCTCAAAATGCGTGCATGATTTCAAAAATTCGACTTCATATTCTTGTTCAGGGGGCAAAATTGTGTAGGAAAAGGGTGGCCATTGATTTTCAGAAGACCCTAGCAAAAAATAATTTTCGCAACAGGGACCAGAAACAGTGAGGGTCTGCGACCCAGCGGTGGCACCCGCTTGGGCATGGACTAGTGTAAAGTGGGCTCCGCATTTAGTTCGCGTCGCACCTAGGGCGTAGATCAATGCAATTTTTTCCTAACTTTTCCAGCTTCATTCAAGGGCATTTGGTTAATAACCAGTACTCATTTAAACGGGAAACCCTCCTTCCTTAGCAACTTTTCAGCTCTAAAACTCTCAAAAACCCTCTCAAATCCTCTCCAAAACATCATCCAAAACCCATTAAAGTTCAAGAACTTCAAGAATTTGCTTTGGATTTCAAGTACCCAATTCACCCCTCAAGTCTTCCTCAAATTCTTCTTCAAGAACTCCAAGGTTTAGGTATGTGGGTCTTCATCCACGGGTCCTTTCACCCATGGAGCCCAACTCTCTTTTTTATGAAATTTCATGATTTGAAGGTTAGATTTCTTATGAGTATTTTCTATTATTACTCCTATGCATGAAATATGTTGGAAATTTGTTAAATATTGGACTATTGATGCATGAGCTTCTATCAAGAATTGAGATTATATTATGTTTATGATGCTAAAGCTTTGTATACTATGATATCTTGAAAGACTTGAAAAGATTATGGATTTTTGAATGGTTTTCATGATACCCAAAATGAGGGTTTTACTACTTGGTGGGTTGCTTTGAATGATATCTAAATGACTATATTTTACTCTACTCATGTTCTCTACTCTTGAAATGCACTATTTAAGCATATGTACATATACCCACCATGTTTGACTAAATTACATGATAAGGATTCTTATGTTGATGGAAGATTATTGCATGGTTGCAAGACAAGCTTGATAAGCTAAATTATGGGCTCCCAAGCATGTATTAAACTCATGAAAAGTTCCTATGATTTGCAAGCAATATATTAAGCCCTTGTGCTATATTTCTACTCTCTTGTTAGTGTATCATGTCAACATGAAGGGGTCAAGCATGATAAGTATTTTACCCTCATTTACAAACCAAAGCTCACTAGTAGGGGACAAGCATGTTACAATCTTTACCCTCGTGTGAATTGCATTGCCTACTAGAAGGGGTCAAGTCTATGCATTGTTTTTACCCTCTAATGTAAGGTATATGCCCATGTAGGGTTCAAGTATGTGAATGAGTTACTCATGCCATGTTATCATGTCTTTACAAATTATTCATGTTATGATTAAATTTATGATTATTTCAAGTATTCCGTGGGATTAGACTTAGCACAGATTGAGGCTTAAGGTGGGGGCTCGACTCAAGGGGTCCTTATATGAAGTCTTGGCCTCTTAACTATGTGCCACCATAGGTTTATATTATTTTCCTAAACGGGCTTTACTAGTAGATCCATCTAGGACAAGTTATCCATAATGTGGGGTTAAGTATGGTTTACCTTGGCAAGTAGACCACTCCTTCTCCGATGGGGAGAAATGCATTGGGATTTCAAGTAGTAACTTGTTTAGTCTTATATGTCGGTTAAGGTCTCCTCCCATATATGTATGTTATGTTATGCAAGTAGATTATCTACATGCTTGTCTTAACTCAAGCATTGATCATACAGGTCATATTGAGTTTATATCTATTGATTATGATTATGCATCTTGAATATTATGTCTTATGTCATTGTTGCACTGCACCCACATACTCAGTACATTCTAAGGAATAAAGCATACTCTTTGTCTACATACTATCATCATGTAAGGACCAGAGCTCCTATTAATCCTCCTCCTCCATGTGGCTAGCCAGATCGTTTGAAGTTAGCTTTGGGTGATTCCTCAAATCCGGGGACAATATCTATCTTACATTCATGCTTTTATTCAGACTTGTCTAATATTTTGGATACTTATCTTTGAGGGTGAGCCCAAAAGATATCTTGGCCCCAGCTCCATCTAAAGTAGAGGTATTTTTGGATATGGATTTCATGTATTGAGCTTGACTCCTTTTATGTTTGTGTTATTATGAAAGACTTTCCTTGGTCCCTTTTTTCCCTCTATGCTTTTGTATGTTCATTGATGAGATAGAAGTCCCAAGTCCCACTTCCCCTAGACTCTATTGTTATTTGCTTGTTGTCTTCTTATGCTTGCGCAATTAAGAATGTGTAGATGATACGCTAAGAGGCTTATTTGGGGTTTCTTTGGGTTCTCATTGGTTGTGTCACATCTAGGACCTAGGCTTGGGTTGTGACAAGCTTGGTATCAGAGCATTAGGTTGTTAATGGTCCTTGAAAATCCAACACACCGCGCCAAGTAGAGTCTTGTTCATGGTTGAGAAGTGCGCCACAACTATGCATAGTAGGTTATGAGGCGTTTTAGGAAATGGTTCACTTCTTCATGATCTATGTCTTGCTTTAAGTTTAAAATAAGGTTTCCTTCCCTAATAGGTGTTCTTTTGCTCTTTTAGATCATGTCACTACCAAAAGGAAGACCACGAAGGGCTCACACACCTGAGAAGTTACCAGCTTCCCAAGAAGAAGGGGCTACACATTTCAAATTTCGGAATGTCATTACCATGTTGGCAAATGCTATGACTAACCAATTGAAGCAAAGGGCCCAAGCTCCTTATGCTCTTACTCTGGCCTCAAGAGTGAGGGACTTTACAAGGATGAACCCTCTGGAGTTTCATGGTTCCAAAATGGAGGAAGATCCCCAAGAGTTCATTGATGAGATATATAAGGTTCTTCTATTATAGGACTGAGTTCGTAAGGGAAAGCAAAATTTGTGCCTTATCAACTTAAGGGTGTTGCACAAATTTGGTTCCCTCAATGGAAGCTAGAGAGGAGTAACAATGATCTCTTAATCAATTCTTCCCTGTTGAGTTGAGAGAGGCAAAGATAATGGAATTCGTGAATCTCAAACAAGGCTCCATGAGTGTGAGGGAGTATTCCCTCAAATTCAACAAACTCTCAAAGTATGATCCTCACTTGGTTGCTGATCCTAGGATAAGAATGAACAAGTTTATGTCGGAGGTATCCGACTTAGTAAATGAAGAATGTCGTATCGCTATGCTTGTGGGTGACATGGACTTGTCTCATCTCATGACCTATGACAAACAACTTGAAGGGGAAAATCTTAAGAAAAGGAGAAGTGGGGAGTCCAAGAGGACTCGGTTTGATGGTGGCTTTCAAAGTGCTAAGGGTGGATATTTTCAACAAGGTCACAAATTCAAAGGTGAAGGGTCCTCTAATGCTCCAAACAAAAGGTTTACTAATAATGGGGTGCCCAAGCCAAGGTTTCAAGGTTGCAATGGTAGAATGACTCTCCCAAGGTGCCAAAAGTGTGGGAGAAATCATGGTGGCCCATGCTTGAGGGATTCAAATGTTTTCTATGGGTGTGGAAACGTAGGACACAAGATTATTGATTGCCCCTATGCTCAAAATAAGGGTAAGAATGGTCGTCCTCAAGGCCAAGGTGCAAAAGGCAAAGGGAGGCCACGATATAATCCGTTTTATGCTCTCCAAGGAAGAAAAGGAGTGGATGAGGTGCCCGATGTTGTTATCGGTATGTTGAAAATTTTTGATTATGATGTGTATGCTTTATTAATTCGGGTGCCACTCTTCCCTTCATTACTCCTTTGTTGTCAATAAGCTTCATGTGTGTTCCAAATTATTATGTGAGCCCTTTGAGGTGTCTAACCCAGTTGGTGACTTTAGTATTTCTAGAAGAGACTATAGGGGTTGTTCCGTGTCTATATTGCATAAAGTCTTGCCTTGTTATTTTGTTGAACTTGACATGGTGGATTTTGACATTATTCTTGGGACGAAATGGTTACACGCATATCATGCTTCCATTGATTATAAAACTCATAAAGTTAGGTTCCAAATTACTAATGAGCCCATCTTTGAGTGGGAATGTCATAATTCGGTGGTTAAGAGTATGTTCATCTCTTGTCTTAAGGCCTAAAAATTGATTTCTAAGGGTCGAATTTACCATCTTCTAAGGGTTAGGGATGTTCCTATTGAGTTGGTTCCGGTGGTCAATGAGTTTTTTGATGTCTTCCCCAATGAACTTCCCCGTGTTCATCTCGAAAGGGAAATAGACTTTGGCATAGACCTCCTTCCGAATATACAACCTATTTCCATTTTCCCTTACCGTATTGCCACGACGGAGTTAAAGGACCAATTGAAAGATTTATTAGAGAAGGGTTTCATAAGGCCTAGCAAGTCACCTTAGGGTGCACCGGTATTGTTTGTAAGAAAGAAAAAGGTTCACTTAAAATGTGCATCGACTATCGACAACTCAATAAGTTCACTATAAAGTATCCTCTATGAAGGATAAATGACCTATTTGATCAACTACAAGGGGCTAGTTATTTTTCTAAGATTGATCTTCGATTCGGATATCACCAAGTGAGGGTAAGGGAGTGTGATATCCCCAAGACGACTTTTCAGACTAGGTGTGGATATTTTGAATTTCTGATGATGTTATTTGGCTTGATAATGCACCAGCGGTATTTATAGATCTCATGAATAGGGTCTTTAAACCTACCTTGACATGTTTGTGATAGTCTTCATAGATGACATATTGATTTATTCCTGAAGTGAAGAAGAGCATGTGAATCATTTGAGGGCAGTGTTGGAAATTTTGAGGGATGAGAGGTTGTTACTAAATTTGATAAATGAGAATTTTTGTTGAAGGAGGTTGCATTCATAGGGCATGTGATATCGAGTGATGAAATTGAAGTGGACACTAAGAAGAGGGAATTGATAAGGAATTGGCTAGCCCCTTGACTCCAATGGATATTAGGAGTTTCTTGGGTTTGGCGGGGTACTATCAGAGGTTTGTGAATGGTTTCTCTTCAATTACTTCCCCTATGATAAAATTGACACAAAACAAGGAAAAATTTATTTGGACCAATGAATGTTAAAGAAGTTTTCAAACTTTGAAAGACAAGCTTACCTCCGCCCTTATTTTGGTTTTATGAAAGGGCTAGAAGGGTATGTGATTTATTGTGATGCTTCAAGGATTGGTTTGGGGTGTGTATTGATGTAAAATGTCAAGGTTATATCATATGTTTCTCGATAACTAAAAATTCATGAGGGTAACTATCCCACCCATGATCTTAAATTAGCGGCAATGGTATTTGCTTTAAAATATGGCGTCATTATTTGTATAGGGTTCATGTAGATGTATTCACCGATCACAAGAGTCTCCAATATATATTCACACAAAGAGATCTTAATTTGAGACAAAGAAGGTGATTAAAACTACTTAAGGATTATGACATGAGTGTGCACTATCACCCTGATAAAGCTAATGTTGTGGCCGATGCTGTAATTAGAGTGTTCGTGGGAAGTCTAGCTTATATTGATAATGGAAATAAGGAGATGACTAGAGAATTCCATCGGTTGGCTAGGTTGGGAGTGAGGTTGAATAAAGTGGAGAATGGTGGTGTGGTGATACTTGATGGCTCCAAATCTTGAGGTCAAGTTCAAACAAGAGCTTGCCCCGCCTTGATAGAATTGAAGGCTTTGGGGAAGGATGGTAAAGTAGAGGTTTTCTCCCAACGGGGAGATGCTATCCTTAGGTACTAAGGTAGACTATGTGTGCCTAATGTTGATGGTTGAGGAATTTGATTTTGATGGAGGCACATAATTAGTCCTGCTGTATTCACCTCGATTCCACAAAAATGTATAGAGACTTGAGGGAGGTATATTGGTGGGGTGGTATGAAAAGGGATATTGCCAAGTTTGTAGTCGGCTGCCAACAAGTGAAAGTAGAATATCAAAGGCCGAGTGGCCTAAACAAAGACATTGAACTTCCTACTTGGAAATGGGAAGAGATCAACATGGATTTTTTTGATTGGGTTGCCGAAGACTAGAAAGCATTTTGATTTTATTTGGGTTATTGTTGATAGTATGACGGAGTCGACTCACTTTCTATCGGTTAAAACAACTTATGGTGCTGAGGATGATGCCAAGTTATATATTCATGAGTTGGTTGCATGGAGTACTATTGTCTATTATTTTAGATTGTGGTGCTCAATTCACTTCTCATTTTTGGAGATCCTTCCAAAGGGGTCTTGGTACCAAAGTAAAGCTTAACACGACCTTTCATCCTCAAATGGATAGCCAAGCCGAAAGATGATTCAAACTCTTGAGTACATGCTTAGGGCTTATGTTTTGGAGTTCAAGGAAAGTTGGGATGAACATCTTCCACTCATTGAGTTTACTTATAACAACAACTACCACTCTAGCATTGGCATAGGTCCCTTTGAAGCTTTATATGGTAAGTGTTGTAGATCCCCCGATTGGGTGGTTTGATGTGGGAAAAATGACTTTGTTAGGCCTGGATTTGGTTGGAAGCTTTGGATAAGGTGAGGTTGATAAGAGAGAGATTGAAGACGACTCAAAGTAGGCAAAGGTCCTACTCCGATGTGAGAAGGAGAGACCTTGAGTTTAATATTGATGATTGGGTATACTTGAAGGTCTCACCCATGAAGGGTGTGGTCCGGTTTGGCATGAAAGGGAAAGTGAACCCAAGGTTTGTGGGACTCTATAGAATTTTGAGGAGAATTGGTAAGGTTGCCTATGAATTGAAGTTGCCTATGGATATGAGTATGGTTTATCCGGTCTTCCATTTGTCTTTGTTGAGGAAGTGTGTTAGTGATCCAAGTACTATTGTACTCTTAGAAGTTGTGGGTGTAGTGGAGGATAACTTGACCTATGAGGATATCTCGGTGGAAATATTGGATAGGCAAGTGAAAAGTTTTAGAAACAAAGATGTAGCATCCGTCAAAGTCCTTTGGAGGAATCAACAAGTTTAAAGTGTCACTTGGGAAGCTGAAGCGGACATGAAGAAATGATATCTATAACTCTTTCACTCTACTCAAGCCGAAGGTAACAAATTAAGTCCTATTTATGATTTCAAGTCTTAAGTTTCAACACTCATGTCATTTTTGCATCCATATATATTCATGCTGATAAGTTTTGGTGATTTTTGCATCCTCCATATTCATGCTCAAGTCTTTGTATACTATGATATCTTGAAAGACTTGGAAAGATTATGGATTTTTGAATGGTTTTCATGATACCCAAAATGTTGGTGGGTTGTTTTGAATGATATCTAAATGACTATATTTTACTTTACTCATGTTCTCTACTCTTGAAATGCACTGTTAAGCATATGTAAATATACCAACGATGTTTGACTAAATTACATGATCAGGATTCTTATGTTGATGAAAGATTATTGACTGATTTGCAAGATAAGCATGATATGCTAAATTATGAGTTCCCAAGCATGTATTAAATTCATGAAAAGTTTCTATGATTTGCAAGCAATATGTTGAGCCCTTGTTCTATATTTCTACCCTCTTGTGAGTGTATCATGTCGATATGAAGGGGTCAAGAATGATAACTATTTTACCCTCACGTACAAACCAAAGTTCACTAGTAGGGGACGAGCATGTTACATTCTCTACCCTTATGTGAATTTCATTGCCTACCAGAAGGGGTCAAGTCTATGCATTGTTTTTACCCTCTAATATAAGTTATATAACTATGTAGGGGTCAAGTATATGAATGAGTTACTTATGTCATGTTATAATATCTTTACAAGTTATTCATGTTATTATTAAATTTATGGTTATTTTAAGTATTCCGTGGGATTAAACTTAGCACCGATTGGGCTTATGGTGGGGGCTTGACTCAAGGGTTCTTATATAAGTCTTGTCTCTTAACTATGTGCCACCATAGTTTTATATTATTTCCCTAAATGAGCTTTGCTAGTGGATGCATCTAGGAAAAGTTACCCACAATGTAGGTCAAGTATGGTTTACCTTGGCAAGTTGACCACTCCTTCTCTGGTGGTGAGACATACATTGGGATTCCAAGTAGTACCTCAGTTGGTCCTATATATTGGTTAAGGTCTCTTCCCACATATGTATGTTACGTTATACAAGTTGATTATCTACATATATGTTCTAACTCAAGTATTAATCGTATATGTCATATTGAACTCATATCTATTGATTATGATTATACATCTTAAATATTTTGGCTTATGTCGTTGTTGCATTGCACCCCGTATACTTAGTACATTCCAAGTACTAACGCATACTCTTTGCCTAAATGATATCACTATGTAAGGACTGAAGCTCCTATTGATCCTCCTCCTCTACGTGGGTAGCTTGATCGTTTGAAGTTAGCTTTGGGTGAGTTCTCAAATCTGGGGACAATATCTGTCTTACTTTCATGGTTTTGTTAAGACTTGTCTAATATTTTGGATACGTAACTTTGAGGGTGAGCTCGGGAGATGTCTTGACCCCCGCTACATTTTAAGTAGAGGTGTTGTTGGATATGGATTTCATGTACAGAGCTTGACTCCTTTTATTTTTGTGTTATTATGAAAGACTTCACTTAGTCCCTTATTTCCTTATATGCTCTTTTACATTGATCGATGAGATAGAAGTCCCAAGTCTCACTTCCCCTAGACTCTATTACTATTTGCTTGTTGTCTTATTATGTTTTCGTAACCAAGGATGTGTAGATGATATGCTGAGAGGCTAGTTTAGGGTCCCTTTGGGTTCCCATTCACCGTGTTACATCTAGGCCCTAGGTTTGGGTCGTGACATTCTTCTACCTAGGGTCTAATCAAGTGGGTTCCTTTCACCTACAAAGTTCTTCCATAAAGCTTTTAGCCTTTCTTTAAGTTTCTCAAGAGTACCATTATGGAGCCAACGATTTAAATGATGACTTTATTATGTATTACTATGTAATTTGTCTCCAATGATATCATACAATGTTTTACTATATTTTTCTATGAGTATTGAGTTTGTGGCTATGACCCCAATAACTAGGGGCAATCGACAATGTGTGGGCATATTTTCTCCATATTCATGCATCACTCTCTTGATTTTAAATTAAAAATATAGTATAAGGCTTAGCATCTCACTTACAAATCATAGGAACTTTTCATGAGTTCAATGCATGCTTAGGAGCCCATAATTTATCATATTATACTTGTCTTGGAAAATATGCAATAGTCTTTAATCAACACAAGAATCCTTGTCATACAAATTTAGTCAAACATGGTGGGTATATGTATATATGCTTAAAATCATGCAATTCAAGTATATAAAACAAGAGAGGAGTAAAATTAATTCATTTGGAAATCATTCAATTCAATCTACCAACATTGTAGTAAAAAATCCAATTTTGGTGTCATGAAATTCATCTTAAAAGTTCACAATCTTTCATAGTTTACATAGTTCACATCATTCATAGCTTCAATATATAAAAATCAACTCCTAAAATAAGCCTTACTTCACAATCTTTCATAGTTTACATAGTTTACATTATGCATAACTTCAATATATACAAATTAACTCATTGTATAAGCCTTCAATAGATATTCATGTTTAATCAATTAATATTTGAATAATCCAAACTCAAATCATGTTTATAATGCATATAAAGTTTACACATAACGTATTCAACCTTAAAGATAATGAAATTTGGTAATAGAGAAGGATTGGCTTCATGGGTGGAAGAATCCCCATGAATAAAGCCCTCATACATTAGACTTGGATTTTTCTTGAAAGGACCTTGAAGAAGACTTGGGCTTCACTTGGTTTCTTTAACTCCAACAAGGGTTCTTGAAAAAGTTTGAGATTGAATGGAAGATTTAGGAAGATTGGAGAGGATTCGTGAGAGTATTTCTTTGACTTCTAAGACATTATATGTCGGAAAATTGCAAAATTCTTGTCTAAATAGGCATTGAATTATTACCCAAATGCCCTCAACTGAAAAAGAGAAAATTCAAAAATTTTAACCTATGGCGCGGCAAGTCTGCGATGCGGACTTATCGAAGACCCTACTGGTTTGTGCAATTTCATAATTAAAATATTTTTTTCCACGGGCAACTTATACTTTGTAGGTAATTATTTTTCCACATAATTTTATTCCTGAACAAGAATTTGAAGTCAAATTTGTGAAATTAAAATATACAATAAAATACACTACAGGGCATTTTTCCGAGGGACGTGAGAGGTGTTACAGTCATCATCCCATGGGAATACATATACATATACATGCTTTAAAAAGGAGCATAAGTCCTTCCAAATTATAATCATGTATATTTAGGCTTAAAGGACAAATTATACTTCATTTTCATACTTTCATCATAGGAATAACTCAGTCATACGTGTACATTATGGTGTAAATACCCATAATTGCTTAAAAGGCGTATCATAGATATTAGGTGATCTTAATCATACTTGTCTTGAAATCATAGTCATAATCATAATTGCCTTAATCCACATCATAAATCTCATGAATCACTTGTTCATGCATGCATATGCCAGGAGGAATGAAGGAATAACATTGGTATTATGAATTCATAGCTAAAATCATAATAAAATGAAATCATAGTAAATCCCAAAAGAAATCAATAATTAAAACAAACTTTAATTTAACCATATATAGATTCATAAATTGAAGGGACGTGCATATTTAATTCTTCATAAAATCAATGTAAATCATCAAAAATCAATTATTAAGTTTAGCCCATAACCCAATTTCAACAAATTTAAATACTTTAAAAGACCCATTTGCAAATCATATTAAAAAATCATGAAAGTGAAGAAATATATTTTTGGGTCTTCATGATTGGAAGGGAATCATGAATCGATTCCACATACCTTACTTAGGAAGGTAAACTTGAGAAGAATTTAGCTTGAAATTGAAACCCCAATTGGATCCTAGCTTGAATCTTGAATATGAGACTTGGAGAGCAGTTTGAGAGATTGATTCTAGAACGTAAGTGTTAGTCTCGAATGAGGGGTAAGAATTACTATAGGAGATGTTAAGGAGCACAAAGGGGGGGCAGAAAGGCCTTAAAAAGCCTTGGGGATGATCCAACTTATCAAAAATACCTCAATAAAATGAGACTTGAATTTTTATCCAAGAATTACCGCGGTTCGTGAAAGCCCATTGACTCAGCACTGACAAGTTCTACGAAAATGAGCATAATTTCTTACTGCAAACTTAGAATTGGGTGAAACCAGATATGTTGGAAAGATAATTTAATAAGCTCAAATTAGAGAGGTTGCGGGTCGCCAAATTATTTTTGTGCTAAGAGACATGCCCATTTAAAGTTGACCCTTAAATCGGTTCATGCAAAAAACATAGCTAACAAAATTTCTTTGAACTTGGATTGATATAAGAGCTCTATAATGATCATAAACCATATACATAAGCTTGGATTGAAGGTGAATTTATATTGGGCTAGAGGGTTCTATGGAGATCCTATAGTTAGAGCTTGAAAAAAGGATTCAAAAAGCGTTTGAGCGAGTGAATGAGAGGCTAAGTGATGAAGCGCATGGAATGATATAGAAAGCATGGAACTGATTTGGAAGGTTAAAGGACTAGCCCAAATTGAACAGACCTTGAAAGTTCAGTTGTGCAGATTTACAGAATCACTTCACGAGTTGTACAAAGCTCCATTGATCATATAATAGTCTGTGAAAATATCCCTTTTGACACTTAGAAAAATTTGGCATAGGGTGTTTTCAGTGAATGCTTCACGGTCCATGAAAGTCTCTATGGTACATGGTAGAGTCTGTGAAAGGTACCCAAGTTCCAAGACAGTGATTCAAAACTTAGCCAAAATTCTATAGGACTCCTTCACAGAAGCATCACCATGAGCCATGGCACCTTTACGGGCTTGTAACACCCCATATCTTACAATAATAGTACCATGCAAATGAAACATGATATGATTTAGTCAAATTAGTGCCCATTTTTAAAAGTACTTGAATCTTAGGTTAGAGGGCGATATATATGTCTAACGTTGAAAAGGGTCGAGTGTAAATAAGTTTTGAGTGAAATTGAGGAGATCATTACCTTAAACAAAGTGAGAGAATTGAGGTGCTTGTAGGACTTAGGAAGCAAGCAGGTGAGTCACCTACTTGCTTAGCTTAAATTTTCAAGCTAAACGAAGATGAGGTCCGACGTCGAATTTGTCCAAGTCCGATAGTGAATAAAGTCCGTGTTAAGAGTGTAACTTTAGCCTGTGTTTTACCATCGTAAATGGACAATACCTACAACCCAAGATGAATAATAAAAAATCCAAAGTAAGTCAAAACCCATTTGACTAATTGGACCCAAAACTAAGTAAGGAGAAAAGGAAAAAATTGGCAGCCAAGGGCCAACCAATTTGGACACAATAAGGCCCAAGTGAAAGGGGAAAGAAGTTGCATAACCAACTTAGTAAAGTAAGGCTAGAAATGCCTTAGTAGGTCGGCCAAAGTCCCCCTTTAAAAATGGTTTAAAACAACTCTCATAAGCCATTCTAACTTGAAAAAAAATTAGATTGTCTTCGTCGGCCAAAGTTCCCCTTTAAAAAGGGTTTAAAACAGCTCTCATAAGCCATTCTAACTTGAACAAAAAAAAATCAGATTGTCTTTCAAGTTTTCTCTCAACTCTTTCTTGACTTTACAAGCAGCCAAAAGAGACTTTTAGGGTTCTTGGAGAAGCACTACACCTTGAAGGTAAAGTTAAGTGATTATAGTTGTGTGTTCAGTAAGGTTTCTTCATGAAAACAAGAGACTATGTTGGTTAAGTATATGCTGAAAAGTTTGAACAACATGTGTTCCAAGATTGTTATATATTTTTTTCTTGTTTATTTGGAAGATTTTCTCTTTTTGGTTAGATTGATTATGAAGGGAGACTACTTTTGTTAATTAATATTGGTTCTTTAATGATGTATAAAGGTTGCTGCACCACTTTTACAGTTTGCAAAAGTGAGTTCTTGTAGGATATTGCAATTGTGTTCTTAAGACCAACTTTGGGCTGATGGATGGAACGCTATTGCCTCACGTCCTTTATGATTGCTTTGGTGCTATTCTAAGAATGTTATAAAGCTGTTTTTATGTATAGATGTGTTAAGGATAGTTTGGATAAATTTGAAACAGGTTCGGGATTGTCGACGTCAAAATGTAGCAAAGGGGTGTAAGGTTATGCCGCCTATTTGTATGTTGCGTAGAATTGTTGTGTGTTGTGCTTTGTGGGCTATTGTAAGATTTTTATGGCACTAAAATAGGTTTCATATGATATGTATATGAGAATATATCTTAGAAAATCTGATTAGGGCCAGAAAAAGGTTGAAAGAATATGCTCGGGTTTACAATTATACGCTTGCTGCCCGTATGTTGTTTTTTTTATGAGATTTGGCTGCCAGGGTGTATCTATTGGTTGCTAATGCTAGTTTTATTACCTACTATGTTGTAGATAAATATTTGGAGGAAGGGAAGATTATCTCGAGGTAATAGAGAGGTCGTACAGTGAGGTATGTAAGGGTACTTGATTTCATATTATTTGGCATGAAACATAGATCCCTCCTTGGCACACAAAGACACTTACCAACTCCGACACAACTATTAACTGTGTCTCCACTCTTTCACATGTTTATATGTTCCCATATATAGTCACTTGCAAACTTACATACGTACTTGGATACCAAGATACATGAGTTCGTTCTACTAAATAAAGTCCATGTGTTATTCTACCTCTAATGCATTTCATTATTTGTGTAACCTACTCCTTTCATTATGGTGTTGTCTTTTATGATCTACAGCTCCAATATTATGACCACCAAAAGAATCATCTCAAAGGTAATTGAAAGATAAAGTATATTGCTTATTAATGGGTGGCAACCCAAGGGGTGGAAAAATCACCTAGCCAGGATCGATCCTATCATGGGGGGTAGCCCAAGGTGTTAAAGGAAAAGCTTAAACAGAGCTGATCCCGATATATATTTACCACTGATCAGCTGGTCATTTTTATTACTTGTTGTGCACAGATCATACAGTAAATGTAAAGTAATAAAAAGAACATAAAGTGCATGATCCCACGTATAACTAAGGGTGGTCTCTTATCCTACACAAGTGCATAGTTTCATTTGAGTTATTACTTTATATACAGTATTTCCTTCCTTATATATTCAGTACATTATCTCATACTGACATCCCTTACGGGGGACCTGCATTTCATGCTGCAGGTACAAGTGCCAGTAGATCTCCCCTCTAGGAGTACAGGATATCTAGCTGCTGTTACCAAGCTCCAGGTTGCTTCGGAGTTTTGTGTGTCTAGAGCTTATATTTTTGTGTTGTATAGTTAGCCAAGGCAGGCCTGTCCCGACCCTTATTAGATACTTTTCCTTACCTAAGGCTTTGTAAACTATGTACATTAAAGTGTGGTCATATCTCGTACTTTAGACAACGTGGCCCCAACGGCCTAGCCATATGCATTTCCTTTTAGCTTGTTATTACCGTTTATTTTCTTAAAGGCATGTCAAATATATAAATCCCTTATAATATGTATAGAAAGCACATGGATAAGCGAGAGAATAACACTATTTTGCGCCCAGTCTGCATCGCGACCTGGTTGCGGATGCACACTAGAATCTGAAAACTTATGAAGTTTATTTTTCGCTACGGGTCCTCTAGAATCCGGGTTATACCAATTTTTCACTCAATTTTGCCTCCTGATCGAGAATATAAAGTCGAATATTTAATATCACACATGAATTTTGAGATATATGGAAATTATGATTATGGGCATTTTTGAAGCACATTTTGGGGCTTTTCAGCTATAAAATGTTTTATGATACTTTCATCCATGATTTCAAAGATGCATTGATCATTCTTGTCTTGTTCTTACTCTGTTGACTTGTCTATGCATATTGCTTTTATGTATGATGTTCATCAACACAATTTCATGCTTACATACTTAGTATCATGTTCTAGACCCTGCCAAGATCTATAATTAGAGGCATGCTTGGACTTATATTGATGTAACTCCTTTTAATGGGAAATGTTGACTCCTATTTTTAGCTTGTTTGAAACTATATTTTCGCTTGCATATTCTTATGATTGCTTATTTTTCTTATGTATGCTTATGAAATGAACAAAAAGCTTGGATGAGGCGACTTTGGGTGTCACATTTGGCATATCATGACTAGACTCTAGGTTTGGGCATGAGAAGCTTGGGATTAGAGAACAAGGTTTGAAAGCATCCTAGGGAGTCCAATATGTTGTGTCTAGTAGAGTCTTATTCATAGGTGTGAGGTGCACCATATCCATGAAAAGGAGGATATGAGGCATTTAAGAAATATTCACTTTTTGTGATCTATGTTGTTCCTTGAAGGCTCTTATCCCCTTACATTTGTCATTTGAAATTTCAGAGAATGCCTCCACATGCACTATTTCCTAGGGGAGTCAATGCTTATGAGGACCAAACTCCTCCAACTCCCATATTTTCTCAGGATCCTCAAGATGACCACGTAACTAATAAGGAGTTTAGGGCTGCTATCACTATGTTGGCCTAAGTTACTTCTTCTCCAAAGACTCCTACTCTAACTTCTAGCGTGAGAGATTTTGCGAGAATAAATCTCCTAGAGTTCTATGGTTCTAAGTGGATGAAGATCTCCAAGAGTTTATTGATGAGGTCTACAAAGTGGTGGAAAATATAGGGGTTATCTTTCGAGGAGTTGGTACAGTTGGTGGCATACCAACTTAAGGGAGTTGCTCAAGTTTGGTTTAGACAATGAAAGTTTGAGATGAATGATGAAGAAGGGCTTATTTGTTGTGAGGTCCTCAAAGATGCTTTTCTTGATTGCTTCTTTCCCCTTGAACTAAGTGAGGCTAAATTGATGGAGTTTATGAACTTTAAGCAAGGTGGTATGAGTGTGATGGAGTATGACCTCAAGTTCATAAAGTTTTCTAAATATGCTCCTTCCTTGGTGGCCGATACATGATTCCACATGAATAAGTTCATTTTGGGTGTGTCCGATTTGGTGAAGTTGAAATGCAAGTGTCACGCCCAAAGTCCTGTTTGGGCGGACTGGCACCCGCTGCCGATGAGGCTCGGGAGAACCAACCTGTATCTATGCGTTTTCTATATATATTATAAGGGATTTCTACATTTGACATCCCTTTAAGAAAATAAACAGTGATAATAAACCAAAAGGAAATGCATATGGCTAGGCCGTTGGGGCCACGGTGTTTAAAGTACAAGACATGACCAAACTTTAATTTACATAGCCTACAAAGCCTCTAGATAAGGAAAAGTATCTAATAAGGGTCGGGACAGGCCCAGCCTCGACTAATTTTACAATACAAAAATATAAGCGCTAGACGCACATAAAGCTCCGAAGCAACCTAGAGCTTGGTAACAACTGGATATCCTGTATTACTGGGGAGATCTATTAGCACCTGTACCTGTAGCATGAAATGCAGGTCCCCTTTAAGGGACGTCAGTACAAGACAATGTAGTGAATATGTAAGGCAGGAAATACTGTATACGAAGTAACAACTCTAATGAAACTATGCACTGGTATCGGATAAGAGACCACCTTTAGTTGTACTGTGGGATCATATACTTTATGTTCTTTTTATTATTTTACCTTTACTGTGTAATCTATGCACAATATGTAATATAAATGACCAGTTGATCAATGGTAAAACTGTATCGGGATTGGCCCTAGCTAGGCTCTTCCTTAACCCCTTGGGCTACCCCCCGTGATAGGATCGACCCTGGCTAGGTGATTCTTCCACCCCTCAGGCTACCACCCATCAATAAGCAATATACTTTTACTTTATCTTTCAAGTACCTTTGAGATGATTCTTTTAGTGGTCATATTATTGGAGCTGTAGGATTATAGATACAACATATGACATGTAAATAATCATAAAAGACAATACCACAATGAAAGGAGTAGGTTACACAACTAATGAAATGCATAGGAAGTAGAACAACACATGAACTT
>JAPFFP010001433.1:0-18071 GCA_026153255.1 Solanum medicagineum
GATTGGGAAACTCAGGTTAGCATGTGTCTAGGTGTCCCTATCGGGCACTGGTCACGACCCTAGGATGGGGTGTGACAGTTGCACACATGCTCGTCAATCCTGCTGTACCAAGCCATAGGTGCCTGCTTCAGTTCATACAAAGCTTTTTTGAGCTGATACACTTTATCTTCATGCCCTTCGACTACAAATCCTTTAGGTTGCTCAACATATATTTCCACATCAAAAAAGCCATTCAAGAATCCAAATTTGATGTCCTACTGGAACAATTTCCAACACTTTTGTGCAGCTATAGCCAACAATAATATGATAGTTTCTAATCTAGCAATAGGAACAATTGTATTAGAAATCAATACCAAAAATTTGAGTATACCCCTTTTGAGTATACCCCTTTACTACTATTCTGGCTTTGTGCTTGTTGATATATCCATCTGAATTCAACTTAGTCATGAAAATCCTCTTTACTCCTATGAATTTCCTATCTTTGGTTCTTTTCACAAGTCCCCAGGTTTGATTCTTCTCAATCATGGCGAGCTCCTCCTTTATTATATCTCTCAATTTAGGATCTTTTTCTGCTTCCCAAAAATTCATTGGTTCAAGAACAATCATATTGCATCTCTGATAGATATTAGTAAGATATCTTGTACCTCTTATTGGGACATCATCCACCAATTAATCTTTTTTTAGCTGAAGCATTGTACTTTGATCAGGAATGTATGTTGTTTCTGCTTCTATCCAGGTCCACTGTTCATCTTCCATGAAATGCACATCTCTACTTATCAAGACTTTCCTTGTATAAGGTACGTAGGAAAACCCTGTAAGCCTTAGGAGCAGTGTTGTAACCCACAAATATTCTAGATTCCGCATTTTTATCCAACCTATCTTCTTTAGTCTGTGGAACATGAGTAAAGCACAAACATCCAAACACTGAGAGATTTTTTAAAGAAGGTTTATAACAAATACCAGATTTCGAATGAGGTCTTTCCTTCTAATGCTTTTGTTGGAAGCCTGTTGAGTAGAAAGACTAAGGTATCTTTATAACTTGGACCTGAAAAAGAAAATCCAACATATTCTCGTGTAGTCATCAATAAAAATTATATAATATTTACTCCGTTTGAGTGGTTGAGTACTTTTGAGGACCAGCCAAATCTTTGTGGATTAACTTCAGTTTTCAGTAACTCTCCAAGTTGCTCTGTTGAAAGGAAGCCTTGTTTGCTTGTTAAATTGACAAGTTTTGGAGTTTGGTAATTCAGCTTCAAGGTTAGGCAGCCCTCGAACTAGATCTTTCTTCAAAGGTTCATTACAACATCATGATTGAAATGTCTGAGCCTTTTATGCCAAACTTCTGCATTGCTCTTAGTTCTAGAATAAGCTTTTTGTGCATGCACGATAGGATCCAATGTAAAGCTCTTTCCCTTCATCATAACGTTTAATAAATTTTTGCCATCTTCATCCTTGATTTGATAATAAGTGATTTGGAGGAGAAGTTTGACACCATTCTCAATCATGTGGCCAACACTTAGACTGTAACTTATATTATGTACAAAATACACCTCTTTGATTAGTTTTGTACCTGAAGCAACTTTAATTTCCACAGTACCTTTGCCTTCGGCAGGAAGATACTCTACATTGCCAACTTGTACTTTGGAAATTATTGTAGGATCCAACTCCTTGAAGAGATCACGGTCAAATGTCATGTGGTTTGTGCAACTATTGTCAATAAGCCACTTGTCAGTTGAACTGCAAGTTGAATAACAGGTTGCTACAAAGAGTTGCTCCTCATCTTCCTGATTGGCTACCTGTGCAACATCATTTTATTGAGTGTTGTTCTTGCAAATCTTTTGATGATGTCCCATCTTCTGACATTTGTCACACTGCAGGTTTGGCCTTCTCCAGCATTTGAATAGTGGATGACCCTTCTTTCCACAATGCTTGCAAGAAGGAAAATCATGTTTTGCTCCCTTATTGACCCAAGGGGAATGAGAACCTGAGTTTTCCTTCTTGTTCCACTTCTTCTTTCCTTTTCCTCCTTGGTTTGATTGAATTACTACTGGTAGTGTCCCCTAAGCAAACCCTTCAGTTTTACTCATAAGTCTTCTATGTTCTTATCCCTGCAAAGAATTCAATAGTTCTGCCAAAGTAATTGTTGACAGATCCTTAGAATTTTCCTGCAAGGAAATAGTTGCTTCAAACCTTTCGGGTACTATTACAAGAATCTTATGAACCAATCTAGAATTTTGGAAATTCTGAGCCAAGTTATCTTACATTGTTCGCAATGTTGAGTAACATGTCAGAATACTCTTTGACTATTTATGAATCCTTTATCTTTTGAAGTTCAAATTCTCTTATCAAGTTGAGAATCCACATTCCTTTCATCCGTTCATCTCCTTCACATTCTTTCTTCAAGAATTCCAGACCGCATGATCACATTGTCATAATTCTAACAAAGATTTTGAATTAGACTGCATCAAATAACATCGCTTTAGCCTTTAATTCTCTTGTTTTCTTCTCCTTGTGATTCCTTAGGTGCACCATGGTTGGATTTTCAGGCAAGGGAGGGACTTCGTAGTCCTCCTTAACAGCTTCCCATAGATCATTTGCCTCTATATGTGCCTCCATTCTTGCAGCCCATACATGATATCCTTCGCCTTTGAAGACAGGTGGTGCAAGTGCAGTGAAAGGAGTTTTTGATTCTATGTAAAAAAAGGAATAAGGAAATGAGTTTCCCTTAATTACAGGTCCCTCAAGACGAGAGCTCTGATACTACTTCGTTGTAATTTACAAGCTTAACTTCAACTAAAAAAAGTAGAAGATAAAGGCAAGAAGAAGAACAGAGAATATTTGCTGGAAAAGATGATGATTCATTGAACTCAAATGATGTTTAAATACGGAGGAAATGCAACAACTAGGGCCTAAATTTCAGTAACTACGTTCCGCATGATTCCATGATATATAAACCACAAAAAATGAAAGCTAAGTCCTACAGAACATCATGCTAACTCCTATCAAATAACAACTATGTTAAATTACAGAAAATGGATTAAAAACAGGAGAAAATCCAGTAGCTTCTGTTTCATTAGTTAATGTAGTAACTGAGGCATTTAATCAACGGATTCAAACTTTGGAGCATGAGAAAGAAGAACAAAAAGGTATAATTCAATCTTGATTCTTAGGGTTCTTTTATTGTTTACGGAAAAGAAAAGCTAGTGTTTGAAGAACATGTTTGTTTATTCTTGTACTGTTTGGGAAGAAGATGAATGGTCCTAAGGTAAAATTCCTGATTTGCCCATAAATAGGTCCTCAGACCCTATCACTTCATATATTTCAAATACATACATACAACTTTGTTAATTTGCAAATTAGAAATGTCCTCAACAATGAATTGTGATCCACTTAGTAAAATACAAACATCATCTCTATAGAGAAAAAGATATAAGGTATAGAGTACCTCACAGACATTTTCATACAAAATTGTTGATAGTCCACCGTTTCTCCAATAAACTTGTGTAGAGGCATAATTCTTTGGGGTGGTTCAGTGGTTTGGGCTTGAGACTTTCATTCTAGAGGTATCAAGTTCGAAACCCTTTGCCAACTAAAGCAAGGATTTTCCTTCTAGATCGAGCTCGTCGCGCCGAGTTCCACCTACTGTGGATTACCTCTTCTGCATGGTTAGCAAAATATTACATACGATTGGCGGTTTTACCTTATATGTACTTAAAGAATAGTGCCTATGGGTTTCTCTTCTAATAAGAAAATAGTCTAGAGGCAAACCATTAAAAACATTCGTCATCACCATATTGGTAAGCGCAATAGACTGCCTCATTTTTCTATCCTTATATTTGAAATAGATGAAGTTGCTAGATTGCATAGAGGTGTTAGAACTATAGCTGATATTTGTGCGTTAGTAAGGGAATCACAGTTAATTATTAAAGACATATTTGATTCACAAATCAACAAAACTGTAGGTAAAGCGTTGGACGGTTTGCACTATGGAAAATGATATGTGCGTAAAAATAGGAGAAGCAATGGACTCTGTGGACCTATTTATATGCAAATCAGGAATTTTCCCCTGTGACCATTCATCTCCCTTTTCACCTTCTTTCCAATTAGTACTAGAAAAACCAAATAAGTTCTTCAAGCACTAGCTTTTCTTTTTCGATAAAAATAAAAGAACCGCAAGAATCAAGAATGGGTTATACCCTTTTGTTCGTCTTCCTCATGCTTTGGATCTTTCAACCACAGAAGCAACATTGAGGCCAAATGTTTATTCAAAAATTTGCCCACAAGCTAAATCCATAGTAAAAGATGTGATGAAGACACAACTAGAAGAGAACTATAGCTGTAATTTTGTTCTGCACAGATGGTCCACGATACACTATCTTACCATTTACATCAAATAAAATTACAACCATGGCTCATTTTCCATTGCTTTCTTTGTCACATCTTTGACAATAGATTCAACTTGTGGGCAGCATCTAAGGTACAGAGCACCTCGTAGGCCTTTTTCATATATTACTATCGATAGTCAGAAATTTGTTGTTGCTCCACTAAAATGGTGTATAGGCAAACCATTAAAAGAATTTGTCATCACTATATTGTGAAGCACCATTGACTGCCTCATTTTACTATCCTTTGTTTGGTAAGATATCAAGCTGCTACATTGCTCGGAGGTGTTAGAACTAGAGCTAATATTGGTGAGTTGGTAAGGGAGTCATGGTTCATTATTAAGGATAGATGTTCCACTGCACACTAACCATCTACATCAAGCAAAATAATATCAAAGATCCTTTTTCATTGCTTTCTTCTTCACATCTTTGACTACAGATTCTTCTTGTGCGAAACTATCAGAATAAAAATTTGGCCTCAATGTTGTCACCTTGGACGAAAGATTCATACCTGCAGCTTGAGAAAGAAGAACAAAAGGTTGTAAATCCTTCTTGATTCCTGGGGTTTTTTATTATTTCAAAAAAAAAAAAAAAACAAACTAGTGTATGAAGAAGCTGTTCGTGTGTTCTAGTATTTGTTGGGAAAAGGTTGAAAAGGAAGATGAATGGTCCTAAGGGTAAATTTCTAATTTTCTCATAAATAGGTCCTCAGACCCCTTCGTTTCACATATTTAACATACGGACCTTTTTTATAGTGCAAATGGTCCAATGTTACACGTACAAATTTGTTAATTTGTCAATTAGGAATGTCTTCAATAATGAATAATGAGCCCTTTATCAAAACAGAAATGTCATCTCGGCCACGATTGCTGAGTTGTGAGTCCCGACCGTTTCGAGAGACATTAGTGAGCATCAGCAGCTCTAGACACTCGACAATCTCCTCCCCTTTTGATGGCCGACTTTTGTATCCAAATGTTGGTCTTGTATAATGTAGTTGCTTGTATCTGTAGGAGCATTCCTGGTGACTTCTCTCTCACTAATCGCCTGGACAGGCTGGCTGAGACCCTGAAGCCTGGGCAGAAGGTGAATGATGTGGACAATGATGGGCCAAGTGCCGAATTTCATTATGATGGTAACAATTCCCGACCTCCTACCTCAGAGATGGCTGTCTTGAAAAGCCACCACATCTGGGTGCACTAAGAGAGCTATCATGGCCCATCAAAGTAGGTCTAGACCTGTCAGCACTGTTAGATGTTGGTATAGCCGCATGAACTACCTAACCCTACTGACCCTGCCTCTGGAACTCTCGATCTCGTGGCAGGTGTCCACTAAACCGATCGTGCTGACGGAATCTCTTCTCGCCACCTATCTAGCATGCATGATGTGCTCTATCATGCAAGTATGATCCACCACAATCTAACTATGCCTCTAGCAGAACCAAGGAAGCCGAGGCCTCCTGAAGATACCCCGCCAATCCCTTGACGAAGCGATGAATCCTCTTGAACTCAGTTGGTATGCTAGACAAGGTTATCGAGACAGTTTATGAAATCTGGCCTTATAGTTCAATACCGACATAGAACCATGCTGAAGTCTATCAAACTCATCACTTTGGCTGTCCTGAAGGCTATATGGCAATAAACTCTCTAGAAATACCCCTGTAAACTGCTCTCATGTCATGAGTGGAAATCCAACAGGTCGACAAGCCAAAACTGACCTCCACCACTCTATGTCTAGGCCAGTAAATTGGTAAGAGGTGTAAGAAACTCCATTTGTCTCAAGGATGGCCAAATTACATAGCCAGTCCTGACACTCCCACAAGAAATGATAAGCCCTATTACCATGGGTGAAACACCCCAGAGAGGTGCTTTAAAAATGCCTATAATCATAATTTCATATATCTCAAAATTCGTACATGATATCGATAATCCGACTTCATATTCTTAATCGGGGGCAGAGTTGAGTGGGAAATGGGTATAACTCGGATTTTAGAAGACCTATAGCAAAAAATAATTTTCTCTCATTTTTTGAAAATAGTGGTGATCCGTGCTCTGGCCTTGATGCCCAGGGGCGTGCAGTAGTGTAAAAGATGCCTTAACGTAGACCCAACGCGGACCAGTACAAGTTTTTCCTTAATTTTCTGTTTCGATCCAAGGGCATTGGGGTCATAGCCCCATGCCCTCTTATGCGTGAAAACACCTATACTTAGTCATTTTTCAACTCTATATCACTCAAGACCCTCTTAAAAACCTCTCCAAGACTTAACCAAATATTTCATTCAAATTTCAAAGATTTCAAGCCTAACTTTGAAACTCAAAGATTCTCTTCAAGCTCCAGGTTCTCTTCAAGTTTACATCAAGAAAACCCAAATTTAAGGTATGTGTGTTTCATCTATTGGGTCCTTTCACCCATGGAGCCCAATCTTCTTTTTCACGAATTTTGCATAATTTCAAACTATATTGTCTATAGGTATCTTTTATTATGAAATATGAGAATGATTTATCTTAGGGTTTTACTAAGTATTGTTGATTATGCATGTATATCTATTTTAATCTTGTAGTAAGACTTAATCTTGTCTATTTATACTATGCATGATTTGAACTATGTAAGCTATGAATCGTGATGAACTTTTGAGATGAATTTCATGATATTCCATTCAGGGTTTTACTACGATGTTGGTGCATTGATTTTGAATTATTTTATTCACTCTATTTCTCTTTTGAATTGCATGATTTTGAACTAACACCAAGAACCAACCATGTGTTTGATAAATGCCTTTTCAAGGATTTTTAAATTTATTGATTATCCATTGCATGATTTATGAGTCAAGTGACTTCGTGATGATTTTGGGCTTTCAAAATGCATTGAATTCAAGAACATATCTATGATGTTGTAAATGTCAAATTAAGTCCTATTTCAAAGATTTAACCTCTTGTGGGCTATGATGTTAATGCAAGGTTAATGTATTATTATGATTTACTCTCATGTTATCATGTTATCATGTTTGGCTTGCCTTGGTAAGTAGACCACACCTTGTTGAGGGGTGTCATGCCTCATTCACCTTGTTGAGGGGGTGTCATGCCTCGGTCACCTTGTGAAGGGGGTGTCATGCCTCAGTTACCTTGTCAACGGGGTGCCATGCCTCAGTTAACTTGTCACCTTGTCGAGGGAGTGTCATGCCTCGGTCACCATGTCGAGGGGGTGTCATGCCTCGGTCAACTTGTCGAGGGGGTGCCATGTATCGGTCACCTTGTCGAGGGAGTGTCATGCTCGGATTCCAAGTGGTAGCCCGCTCGGTCTATGTCAGTTAAGGTCTCTTCCCACACATGTATTATGTACTATATAATTATATGATTTACAAGTATGTTTTACTTCATACATTGATCATGCATGTCATATTGAGATTATCCTTATCTATTGCTAACGATTATGCATTTTTACTATATTGACTTATGTGTTGTTGCATTGCATCCTACATACTTAGTACATTCAAACGTACTAACGCATACTCTATGTCTACATTATATAACCATGTAGGGACCGGAGCACCTTTTGATCATCCTCCACGTGGCTAGTTTGGTACTTCGGAGATTAGCTTTGGTGAGTCATCAAGTCCGAGGAAACTATCTATGTTACTCTTGTTATTTTGAGACTTTTTTATGTTGAACACTTGTTACTATGAGGGTCACCCCGGAAAGTGTCTTGGCCCTTGCTCTATTCTATATTAGATATGTTGTTGGATATTACGATGTACTTATGCTTTGAGCTTGACTCTTTTATGTTTTTATGAATATCAAGACTTTTCCTTAGTCCTGCTTCCCTTTTTTTAATGATGTGATGTTTATTTTGCCTCCGTTACCAAGGATGTGTGAATGATATGCTAAGAGGCTTGTTTGGGGTCCCCTCTGGTTCCCCATTCGCCGTGTCATGTCTAGGCTCTAGTTCTGGGTTGTGACAAGGGGTACCATTAAATCTCGAGGGAGCTAGTCATACAAACTACTCACAACACTTGTACTCTGTTGTGGACATGACAGGACAAGAAGAAAATGGTGGCACCAAATTCTAGGGGGTGTAATATACATAGCAATAGCTGATCCCTAAAAGTGAGAACCAGAACTCGACTGAGATGTTTAAGGTGGAATCATAGATGTCATACAAGGACTTGTTGGCATTGAGAAAGGACCCACATGAATCATAGTTTGATTAGCTAGGGCAATAGAAGTACCAACCGGTGCTGTATAAACTATTACATTGATAGTAACTAGAGCAGGGGGTGCTTCTTCCAATCTAGCCAATATCCGCAAAAGAAACTCTTGAACCAAAGGTGTAGCATCAGGGCTGAAGATGGTGGAACAGAGTCTGTAGGCCTCTCTAACTCATACTCCGGCTCCAAGAAAGCTGATCTTGTCTGTCCTTTGGGTGGAGTTGCCCCTCTAGCAATTCATTAGCCCCTTAACCTTATCACGAGCCCTGCCTCAACACACAAGCTCTCTCACTAATGATCAGGATCTAGTAACACACACCTGTGTAGAAGTAGTATATTAGACACTTCTAAAACATGTGATATGAAGAAACACATGAATAAAAGCAAGACATGAAAGTTTTTCCTAACAAGTGCCCCGTAGCCTCTTGAAGATAGGTATGGACATCTACATGTCGATCTGTGAGACTCTACTAGACACTCCACTATTGACTCATAAGCCCAATGACTCTAGACCTTTGATACAAAACTTTTCACAACCCTAAATCGAATTACCATTAAGGAGAATAAAGTAAAGCGAAAACAACTACAACATTTAATGCAAAATCCCAAAACTTGGAGTCATGAATACAAGAGCATCTAAAATAGTACGAATGAGTATAATACAACTATCTCAAATGAAAGACACAACATTATCTGATACTAGTTAATACAAAATCTAGAAGAGTAAGCAATAAAGGGAATCTCAAAAGACCCACAGCGACTCAAAGTGTGAACCTCACTGCTAAGATCTAGATAAATGGAGAATAACTCTGCTAGAATGAATCAACTACCCTATATGGGTCCATGTGCTCGATCTGCAGGGAGGAAACAAAGTAGGGGTGAGTACACCAAAATGTACCCAGTAGGTTCAATAGACAAGGTAAGAGAAATTGAATAAGCATGTAATAACTAAGAGTCTTTACCACCTGTATCACAAGGTCAATACACAATACAAACATAAATAGTAGAAGTTAAAGGCAGTAAGTAAAATCAATGATGTAATGCATTGCAATACATAAATGCAATGGCGTCACAAGCCATGCATGTGGAATCACAGCTATCGCAGGATCGATGTACACATCGATCGAGCCGAAGCTTCCAGATAGAACCTGGGTGCGTCGCAAGACATGTACTCAAATATCTCAAGGTATTACAGGACATAAACAGTAGTATCTTGAGGCATCACAGGCCCCATATTGAAGTATCTCAAGGCGTCGTAGGCTATGCACTCAAATATTTCAAGGCGTTGCAGGTCATAAACAGAAGTATCTCGAGGCGTCGCAGGCCCTATACTGAAGTATCTCAAAGCGTCGCAGGCCTTATACTTTAATGTCTCAATGTATCATTATGTTTTAAGTTGTGCAGATGCAATAAGATGTGTGTATACTAATGCAACCATTCAAGTATGTGATATATGCATATCGGGGTAACCATTCAAGTATGAGATATGTGCATACCAATGCAACCTTTCAAGTATGAGATATGTGCATACCAGTGCAACCATTCAAGTATTATATATGTGCATACCAGTGCAACTATTCAAGTATGAGATGTGTGCACACCAATGCAACCTTTCAAGTATATGAATAATAGCAATACAATTGATAAAGGATATGTACAATAGTCACCACAACCAAAGGGCTATGTCAAATGCATAAACTAGCACCACAATGCCATCAATATGTCTCATATTACCTCTCTCTCATCCATCCATCATCCGAAGGTAAATGAAATTGGACTCCGCAAGCCCCATCTAAGCTCATAAATCTCAAATATATCACAAATATCATCAGTTTTACCCCAAACACTATCCAAATGTTATCGCAAGTCTCATATTATCACCATAGTATCAAGAATAATCTCAATTCTCATGATTTCATCTCAGTATATATCAATAAGATCACCTTTTACTCAAATTTCGGCAAAATCGATGTCACATTTCCATCAAAAATCTATAACTTCATGCCATTTGCTCATAAATCAATATAAATCTTAGAATTATCATATGGGCATGTCCAATGACTCAAATTCCATCCTAAAACGTATAGTCGAACCTATCTCAATGCCGAAACCGCACTCCGACAAGCTTTCAATCAACTCAAACCTCCCAACGATCCCTAGATAGATCAATTGCTACTAAAAATAGATACTAAGCATCAAGAG
Organism: Solanum medicagineum; assembly: GCA_026153255.1. Lineage (NCBI taxonomy): Eukaryota > Viridiplantae > Streptophyta > Magnoliopsida > Solanales > Solanaceae > Solanum > Solanum medicagineum. The sequence continues at coordinate 10,786 of JAPFFP010001433.1, forward strand.
ATGAATTTTGATACCCATATTGGCATGAATTATACTTAGAGGAAAAATGGTCAAAATTAGGGCTAAAATTTAAGGTCCCAAAATCTGGAAATGGACTTGAAAATTAGGTTCTGCACGAAAAAAGGAGTTCATGGATGAAAACTTCACTAAAATAGAGTTCATATCAAAAGAAAAATCACCATTTAACATTTTGAAATCATCGACTATAAATCCCCAATTTTACAAATTCAAATTCATGAAATTGAAGACAAAATCAAGATAAAAGTCATGGAAATAAATCAAAATAAGGTTAGAAACACTTACCCAAAAGAATTCTTCAAAAACTTTCGTCAAAAATCGCCCTGAAAGCATAAAATATTTGAAAATGGAGTAAAAATGATGTATCTTGATTTTAACATTGTTCAGACTGAAAATACACTCTGCGTATGCAAGGTGGGCCTCGCGAAAACAGGGTGGACCCCACGAATGCAGAATAAGGACTGCGAACATGGGGGTTTAGCATCACTGACCTCCATGAATGTGGAGGCCTTGACCGCAAATGCGGATCAAAACCAGGTACACCTCAGCGAACGCAGATTCCTTGGCACCTACGCAGAGAACAAATGGACCTGCACCAGAAAGCTTTGCATCAACAATACATAGCTAATTCTTGAACTTTGGAATGTACCCTCAGTACTCATTTGCAATAATAATTACACATTCCAAATATGTATCCATACTAAAATGATGGTCTGTACTCAATGAAATAATCAACATTCAATTCTGAGGTCTCCTCGACACAATTACCAATGGAGATCAAATAAACTAGTTTAAAACTCAAAATACCAAAAATGCCCTTGACAATTCTAAAAATTATGACGAGACCATTTCTAATATTAGTTTCATGGAGCTACTAGAACTATTGAAATTTCGATCTGAGCTTCCAAACTCTGAATGTTGAGCAAAGTCAAACTTTTTCTCAAAAAACAACTAAAAATGCAACTTTGGGCCTAGAAACTTCATTTTAACTCCGAATTCAGTTTTGTAACTTCTTCTAGCCTAGATTTGACAATAGGGAGCTGATGAAATTGACAAATTTCTTATCCGACATCCAAAATTTAGAATGGTAGAAAAGCTCACTTTTTCAACAAGTTAAGCTTCTAAAAATACCAAAACTCATATTTTTCAAATTTTAAAACTCAGGATTTCAGTTCCAATAATACAGATAGTTCAAAATTTTCCAAGATAACTTACGAAAGGGAAAAATAATAATTTTCACATATAAGTTAAAAAATGACTGACTAGGTAATTAGAGACTCCCTCTACAAAAGCTTTTTTAGTTTTTACAAGTCATGATATTTTAATTTCTTTTGACACAAATCTCCATCACTCTTCTCTCACTCTTCCAAAATTGGACCCTATTTTTCTTGAATATATTAGTTCTCTATTAGCTCACATGAGGTTTTTTTCTCTTGTTTATTTTCTTACTATTTGGAGGGCCATCAAGGTTTATGATGTTTTAATCACGATTACACTCGTGGATTCGATCTTGCACCATATAATTTCACTTGGATTGTAGTAAAATTTGTTTATTTTCATTTTTTGCTTTTTATTCCTACATTTCTATCATAATTTGGTAGCAATTCCTTGTTTGCTTAGTATTCTATAATTAATATTTGAACCCCCCCGCCCCTCCTTTTCTTCTACAATATAATGATGAATTCATCTACTAGATTTTTACAATTGATTGATCTAAGGATTTATGAAGAAATAAATAGAAAAAGGATTAGAGCGAGTTGGTATGGTGTTAATGGGTCAGGTTTTAATTTAAAATTAATTTAATTAATTAGGCAGTTTAAGTTTGGAACATTGACTTCTATTAAGAGTTGATGAGGAAATAAGGTTTTGCAAAACCATAAGACCTGACCATTAAGAGTAGAAAGAATTGGTTCTTTTTATATTGACAATGACATGGTTGATCCCAACTATTAATAGATCGTGTAGATAAATATTTTCTCAAATTTTGATAGCATATTTGAATTTTTTTTGACTAGTTTAATTTTGGTGACATGGGCCTCTAATAGGAAGCCACATGAAAAATGGTTTCACAAAATCATCAAACCTCACCATTAAAAACTAATAGCACAAATGGAGCATTTTCATAACTGCAGTGGCATGATTGAGCCCAACTATTTAAATGGATGGTATAAATTAGTCTTTTTAAAAAAAGCTCCATGTGATATTTTCCCTTTATTACATTTAGAAAAAATAATGATCTATAATGTTATATAGGGAAAATGACTCTTTTAGTCCGTAAGTTATCACATTATTCCAATTTTAGTCCCTATGATATTCTACTAGGCGCACTTCATCTTCAATTAAACAATTTTGATCTGATGACAAATGGATATCATCAAAATAAACAGATTGATAACTATTAATAAGGGCATTTTGGGAATAACATATCTAAGTTTTATTTGCACATTAGTTATTAAAAGAAAAAAAAGTAAAAAAGGATCCCAAAAGTAAATAAATACATATCAATCTCTAGATTTTTACACTTCCTAATATGTGGCACGTGAACACTTCAGTTTTAACACTTCAAGAAATTCTCTTCTTCTTGAATGAATTTCATTCCTTATATGAGCAATACTGCATCTAATTATGAGATGCAAATTTATTATTTGGGTGTATTTTGCTTAAATTTTATTATTTTTTAGGTTATCTCCTCAAGTGTTTCCCAATTTAGCTAGGGTTCTTATTGGATATTCATGGAAAAAATTGAGATTCTATTTTTCGATTTTGACATTTTTTTATCGGAGTTTTTTTTCTATTTATTATTTCTAGGAAGATTAGCTACACTTTTTGGGGTTGTATGGAGTGAAAATGATCCATTGACTCTTGCATGTTGTGAGGGGAAGTTTGATTTTAATGAGACATTGAGTGGAGATTGCAAGATGCAAACTTAGAGAGAAATTAGCTTTCAGAAGATGAAATAGGGATACGAGTTTACTTTTTGACCTTTTTGCAGGGTTAGTATTTCTTTGTGAGGTCTCTCTTACTTTTTTTTGGGGTCAAATATGGCCATTGGGCATTTTATTGCAAAATATACTCCTTTGTCAAGTTCACAAATGGGCAAACCCTGCCCATTTCCTTAATACAAAAGAACATAACCCTATCTGGAGATAACCTTTCACTTTCCTAAAAACATCTTTTCATCTACTCCGATGCTTCTTGAAGAAGTAATGAACAGTGCGTGCTTCACTGTGATCTTCTAGGTTATCAATCATCCATGAGCCCGTATTTCTCTGCCAAATCTGAGCTTCCCTTGTTGTGCCTTCAAGTAAATCCTCTTTGCATGGGTTGAATAACCAACCTTTTCTTTGCTGATTCTGCTTCCTATGTGTCGTGCTTCTAGTTACCAAACGACGAGGTTTCTGAGCTTGCTTTTTGATGTCCAGATGCTGTGTGAGTATCTTTTCCTCCTTCCATTTACTACCTTCTTTGAATGACCACTTATTTCTTTTTTGGCTCCTTGAGTAGCCATCGGGATGAAGGGGGTGAACAGGATGTTCACAGCTTCTGATATTGATGAACCAAATGCAGTGATCTACCAATCTTACCCATCTTCAGATCCTCCTTTTTAACTGGAGATATTTTTGTAAGCAAAAGTAGCCCAATCGTAGGCTTTGTAGATAGCACTAGTAGCTTTATTTTTGTTGTGTATAATCACTATGCTTCCACCTACATCTAGTTTTTTTTCCTTTTTCATTGAAGTAACTATGATTTTATTAATAAAACTGAAACAAAACATACACTACATTAGGCCCAACCCTAATTCGCAAATCATAGAACAATTAGCTAGGCCCAAACACAGACCAAGCCCAAACACATTGCCTATATAAGAACATATAACATCTGAGGGGTTTCATAAACCTAGCCCTTCATTTTCCCTCTCATCCCTAACCCTAGATTTACGCCGATGTTCCCTCCGTGGGAGAACCCTTCTTCCAGATGCTCCTTTGGGTTTGCAGCCTCAAGACTCCATACTTCTTCTCCTTGCGTATCTTCTTCTATTATCAAAAGTAAGATCTTCTCCTTTGAGTTCCTCCTTCTATTGTATGACTTTTGGTTTCTCTTCTCTGTATATCTTCTGCTATTGATGATCTTTTTTAGCTGTGTTCTCACGTACCATGGGCTATTCTATCATGTTTTGCTGCTGGATCTTTGTATTTGTATGCAAAATCTTCCAACTACATCTAGATTGTTCTCCTTGTGTTTATTCTCCTTGTAAAGTAAAAGTCTTTGTAGATGTTTCAACGATGCATACATTGAAAATAAATGATTCTGGAAGTTTTTTTATTCTTTTGGGAAAAAGAAAAACAATTTGTCATCATCGTGAAGAACTAAAATGATGTTTTAGTTATCACGAATGCAAAGACTTCTCCGTAAAAATAATAATTTATGAAATAAGTAAAAATAGTGAATCTAAAATCATAAAGTACTTACGATTTGAAAAGGAAAAATATTTTTCTTTGTGAAATGCTTGCAAAACACATATTTTTGCTAACATGAATGCAAAACGCATTAACTTCTCTTCGGGCTGTGTTATTTTCTGGTTGCATTGTTTACTCTATAATATACATTGAGATGTTCTGCTGGTAAACTTCAATATTGACAATATGTAATAGAGGATAATAAATTTACAATTTGTGAGTTCACATATGCTGAACCCTATTAATGTTTGAAACATACAATAAAATAGATATTAAAACTTTAATTCAAACAAGAAGTTGAATGGCGCAAATTGTGGTGAGTGCTTTTTAAAAAGGTTTAAACTATTCTATTTATGTTATTGCTTTATTGTAATGTATAATTTTGATGCTAAATATTACCTCATTTATGTTTTTGTAGGTGCAGATCCAATCTCAAATTCAATCATCTCTGCACGACAATATAATCGGTAAGAAAACTTAACTCATAGTTTCTAAGAGTTCAAATAAGGGATATTCTTTTATCTAATGCTTTTTTGATTACTTACTTCGGTTACATTACTTGATTCACTAGAAGGAATTACTTTTGTGGGTTGTTGTTCAACTTCTTTTTGGCATATTAATTCCCCGTTTGGAGATTCATAATCACCTTCTTGAGAGTGACCAAAAAAGTTTGCAAGCCCATTTGAGACAACTGCAGAATAAATGTTTTTCATAATTCCACAAACTGATTATTTTTGTTTTTTCCTCTAATAGCAACTGACTCTATAATAGATCATTGACTTGATCTAGGGTCATGTAAGCTTCTTCCAAGGGATAGTCAGAGTCACTTTTGTGTATGCTCAAGAAATATTACTTCTTCTTGTGTAGTTCGTGGATAAAAATATACATATCAGAATCAGTTGGTAAGAATCTTATATTAGTCCGAAAATAAGGTGTGAACTTGAACCTGAACCAAACTTCTACATTTTTATCATCAACTTTTGACTTTTTATCTTGATCTTCATCTTCATCTGTAAGGAGGTTTAAAACAGAATGATGTTTTAGTTTCATTCAAATAAATTTGTGGACATATGAGTATATATGTTTTGTTGAAATATAGTAAATATCATTCTAATACATCAGCATATTTAATCATGAAAATTAGAATCATCGAGAAAGAATTGAACTTTTTTTTGCATTTCTATTATCTATTCTACATTTGTTACTAATTGTGGCAAATTTTAATAGAATTCACCTCCTAATCGAGTATTCTTTGTGTGACTTTAACCTGTTTTCATGAATAATATCGACACATTATTTTTATCACCAACAAACAAGACAGGGAAATAGAAGTTCATAAAAGGAAAGGATATAACACAGAAAGCCACAAGTGTGCCAATGTTTGCTTCGATTGGGTAATATAGTTACAAGTATTGCAATAAATAGAGTTCTATCAAAAAGTACTATGACTATTATATTGGACTTTTTTGATAATTTATTGTTGTAAATTTTTTACTCAACTATTTACTTTTGTATGTATTGATGATCATCTTTTCATTTAAAGTAATTTAATTAAAGTATTATTACAGTAACATAAATGAAGATGATAGTTTCCTTCACAAATTTTCATATTTGAACTCACGCGAATATGAGTTGAATAAATAAATAAGTGAAAGATTTCATGAGAGACAACTCAGTTGTGTTCAATAAATTGGTGACAAATGAAATATTATCATCAATCTTTATTATGATTAGGTCCGGCAAAATAAATAATGTATGGGTATCTATTTATTTTTATCAATTTTAAATAGTTTGGATATCTGATACTTTCAAAATAAGTCAAATGTGAGTCTAACTCATATTACCTGTTTAAAATATTGGTACTTCAATAGGTAACAAAAAAGTCCTATGCACTGATAGACAAACAAAAATCAGAAATCTGAAACCCTTGGACACAAACTAACATTCTCAGCTTCCATCGTCTTCCATTGTCTTAGCTCCGACAACTTCTCCAGTAAGTTTTTCTCCGTCTTCCATTGTCTCAGCTCCGACAACTTCTCCGGTAAGTTTTTCTCCTTCATTTTTACTTCTATCTTTGTCTCCCTCTCCCTTTTTCCCCCCTGTTTTTATTGTTGTTGCTGCTGTAGTACTGGGCTTACTCTACGCTGATGTTATGTTAGCATGCTTCTGGGCATTTTATCTCCATATTAATGCTTGAAGCTTCACTATCCCGTTTAATTGCTATTACTGCTAAATTTTCTTAACTTGACCTGTTATTGCTCACTCTTATGATTTATAAAATTAGGGATATATGCAAATGAAAGGCAATATAGAGTATGGTGAATAAAGTTCTTCAAGTTCATTGAAATTAGATCATATGTTGTTTGGATTCTTTTGATTGACTTAAGCCTAATTCTATTGGTGGAAACTTTAAAGTTCGACACACAATTTGTAAACAAATATTCATAATGGCTCCTATATTTGTAACAACAAACTAAAGCATTATTTAATGAATAAACATCAATTGAATAAGGTGAAAGAGGGTCAAAATAAGCCAACAGAAAAAACAAATTATGGAGAGAAAATGTCATTGGCCGTATATAGGCATAATTGTGCTTTCAACTTTGTAAAGCATAAAGGCATCAAGGAAATTTATTTGTATTTATGTCACATCCCAACCTAGGGTCGTGACCAGTGCCCGATAGGGGCACCTAGACACATACTAATCTGAATTTCCCCATTTATCCGACCTGGGCATCTGCCGGAATTTCGGCAGAGTTTCCTCTGTTTTACTGACTAACCGCACCTGCAAATAAAATCCAGCAACATCCC
>JAPFFP010001454.1:0-41274 GCA_026153255.1 Solanum medicagineum
CTACAAGATCACAAGGCAAAAACTTATGAAAATGCAAATAGGACAACTCCTATAAACTTTCCTAGCAATAATAGAGGCACCAATCGGAGTAGACACTTCGTATGACTCATGCAACAACTCGGGAACAACATGGAACCTTTTAGCAACAAAAGGAGTAAGGAAAGAGTGGAACCCGGATCAATCGAAGCATACACATCAAGGTCAAAGATTTTCAAGATACCGGTAACAACATCGAGAACCTTACTAACCCCTTGCCTCCCATGTAGAGAATAAAATCAATTGTGCCTTGGGGCACCACCTCTCCCCAGTGGAATTGCATTAGCACCCCATACCTTTCCATGGTTTCTTGGACAGTCTACCTTCTTGTGCCCAAGCTCTCCACAACTAAAGCATGCATTAGAATCCTTCAAACATGGGGCTTTATGACCCTTTCAACATGTAGGACACATATCAACGGGAGCAACAATGACAACACCTTGAGGCCTAGGGAGGTTATTGGCAAACCCCCTAGTCGCAGCATGGTGAGAGACTTGGCCTTGATGAAACAGGCCACCCCTTTGGAACTTACCTCCAAGATGGGCCCTCTTGGCCTCATGCACCCTTCTTTTCCTTAATTTGTCCTCCTTCATTTGCTCTGCATAGGTCATCAACTAAGACAAGTCCATATCACTAATTGGTATGGTGGACTGACATTCTTCACTTAGCAAGTCGGGGACCCCCATTAAAAATTTATTCATCCTAGATCTACAACCAGCCACCAAATGAGGAGCATATTTTGAAAGTTAATTAAACTTGAGGGCATATTCCCTCACACTCATAGCGCCTTATTTCAAGTTTATAAACTCAACCAACTTGGCTTCCCTAAGCTCAAGAGGGCAAAACCGACTAAGGAATACCAATTTGAACTCCTCCCAAAGCACCACAACACCAACCGCATTTTCACCCTTCCATTTTTAATACCATATTTTAGCTACCCCAACTCCGCATTTTCATTTGGCCCAACACCCGTAATACTAAAGATATGGTAGACCTCATCAATGAACTCTTGTGGATCTTCGTCCACCTTTGACCTATAGAAAATCGGAACATTCATCCTCATAAAGTCTCTTACCCTAAATCCAAAGCTAGTAGCATAAGGGGCTTGGGCCCCTTGATTGACTTCGTTGGCCACCACTTGGTCAAGTATAATAAGAGCATCCCAGAGCTCACCATTGGTAGGTTATTCCTCAGGAGTTTGGGGCCATCTTTCTCTAGTGTTTGGCATGGTCTAGCATAGCAAAGAACAATCATTAGGGGGAAAATCTCACTACAACTCTATAGCACAACATAGAACATAAAGAAGGGAAACATTTCCCAAAACATCTCATAGCCTCCTATTCATAGTCATGACGCGCTTCATAACCATGAATAGGACTCTAATCGACGTGGTGTGTTAGACTCCAAGGATCTATCAACCTATTGCTCTGATACCAAGTTTATCATGACCAAAGCCTAGGGCCTAGATGTGACACCACGCAAGAGGAACCCGAAGGGACCCCAAGCAAGCATCATAAAGCATTATTACACATCCTTGGTCACTAAAGCAATAAATAAAGCATCCAAGATAAGAGAATGGGGAAATCGAGGCTAAATGGAAAGCTTGCACAATATCATAGTTAAAAGACAAGAGTCAATCTCATACCATAGATACACAACATGTCCAACAAACACCCTAATATATAGATAAGAGCGGGGGCCAAGACAATGTAACTGGGCTCACCCTCATAGTAAAAATAGACAATAAAGAAGACTGTCTCAATACATAATAGAAGAAACATAAACTAGGTCACCGAAGTGGAGGACTAACCAACTAGCTTGAATAGCACGGAACTAGCCATGTGGAGGAGGATGATCAACTTGGGCACCGGTTTCTACATGGTGATATCATGTAGGCATAGAGTATGTGTTAGTACGTTTGAATGTACTAAGTATGTAGGATGCAATACAAACAAGAATTAAGCATCGTAATCAAAATGCATATGAATAGACAATAGGCATAATATAACAATATGGCATGCGTGATCAATGCATAAGTAAAACATGCTTAAGTACTCATGCTGATATAGGATATCATATGTCTAGAACATACCAAGCTGGATTTCCAAATGTACATCGCTTTGGTAGGTTAGTGATGATGCCGCCCCATCAGTTAGGTGGATGAGTACCAACCCTCGTCTAAATTGGTGATAATGCCGCCCCATTACCATGGCGGAGAAGTAAAAACCCTTCCCTAGGTTGATGAAACCAACCACCATCTAGGTTAGTGATGATGTCGCCTCATCACAAGGTGGAGAAGTACAAACCCTTCACTAGGTTGATAAGTACGAACCCCCATCTAAGTTATCTGGGTTCTTAGTCCCCCCGAATTGGGCATGGTCTAATGCAACACTTTATATATAATTTATCATGTACATGAGCCCATTTCATGATCATATAGTCATTAATATCATATCTTATGCTTTGGACCTTTAACTCATCAAGAAACCACATCCGGACATTTTATCAAACACTTAGAGGGTGTAAAATGGTAGTACAAAACTATGCAATTTAGATATAAAATCATGCAAGAAAATCCATTGTAAAACCATTTGTCCGCACCTTGCGACATCCTCGAGACGTATATATCATAGCCCATCATCAAAGCTAACAATGGATCCAAGATTTATAGCTCAAAACATAGCAAAAGAGTCACAACTTTACATAGCTTTAACATAGTGTGTAGTGAATTTCATAATAAGGAAGACCCATTTGTGAATAAACTTTAAATCATGCAATTTGAGTAAAAGGAGACTTGGGTATTATGGGCGAAAGGAACCCATGAAAGAAACACACATACCTTAGCTTAGAGATGAACTTGGTGAAGATTAGAGATGGAGACTTGAAGCTTGAAGAAGAACCTTGAATGAGAACCTTAACTTGGGATGACGATTTGTGACTTGAGTTTGGGGAGTAAAAATATGACTAAGTGTTTGAGTGAGTATTGGGAAATTTTTAGGGTAGTATGAGGGTGAATTTTGGCTATGTATAGGTAAAAACATGTATGGGAGCTTTTAGGCCCAAGACTTAAAGTCTTTGACCAAAGCTGAAAAATAGTGTCAAAAATAATGCGGAGGCGCATTGCGAAGGGGACTCGAAAACCCCTCTAGAAATCGCACTTTGGAATTTCGTAATTGCTAATCTTTCGCTCTTAAATCAGGGTTAGACCCTCTTTCACCTAATTTGGACCCCTTGAATAAAAATCCAAAGTCAAATTTTTGAAATAACAAACGGATTTTGAGGTATATGGAATTTAAAATTCTGGGGATTCCGAGGCACATTTTCGGGCACTTTTTAGGTCGTTTCATTATTCATGGGAGAAGCAATAGAAGAGAACTCATTCATAAACCTTCGGTGGTAACTCACTAAGTCCAAGGAACTCCTATTATCCAAGGGGGTCGAAGGTCTAGGACAATTTCTCTTCACGTACATCTCCTTAAGATCAATTTTAGTACCATCCTCCGATGCCGCATGACCTAGGAAGGTAACCTCCTTTCCCCATATTTCACACTTCATATACTTGGCATACCACTTCTCCTACCCCATGATTTGCAACATTACCCCAAAGGGTTCACAAGCTCTAAATAAATCAATACTCTATCACTAGAGATCACCACCAACATAACAAGGTAGGGATTAAAGACCTTATTCATGAGACCTATAGTCATCACCAGTGCATAGCCAACCAAACGTCCAACATACTAGAAAGGCTCACTCCTAATCCGAAAGGACATTTAGGGATACTACCTATCCTCATCATCACTTGGGAACAAAACCCGAACCATAGATCAAGCTTAAAGAGGTGACTAACCTGTTGTGATTGACCAAATAGATCGACCATTCTTAACCATCATATTACAGCCTTACAAGTTCCACAATCAAAGGAGACACAATATGCAACTAGTTGAACCACCTCACGACCTCCAATCTAACGAACTAAGCTCAACAAAAATCACAAGACAATACCTTATGCAATAAGAACATGGGTGGAACCCTTAGAGATCAATTATACCTTAAGACAAGAAATGGACTTACACCTTAGCAACAACATTACAAGACCCCCACTCAAACATGGACTCAATAGAGAATCGAAACTTAACCCTACGAGCCCCACATCAAGGAATACACAACATACGTGCAACTAATCGACCTCAAGTATAACATCAAGGTCCACCACAACAAATCCAACAAGTCACAAGGCAAGACCTAATGCAATATGAACATGGAGCAACACCCATGAGCTCTCAAACAACAATAAGCTCACCGATGAGCTAGACACCAAAGAGAGTTTGGGACACACATGAATCCCACTAGCAACCAAAAGAATAATGAAGTAAATAGTAGCACACCTGCCCATCAATGCAAACACATCAAAGCCAAAGGAAATTTCAATATACCAGTAGCAACATTGTCCACCTTATTTCTTTCTTGAGCCACTTGATCAACATGACAACCTTGATCTAAAGGTCAGCCACCTTTACACTTCCTTCGAACATACAGACAATTCACTAGCTTGTGACCAACCTTACAACATCCATGACAAGCATTGGTATTCCTCAATCATGGGCCACTATGGTACTTCCCACAAACTTTTCACTTGGGGTTAGTCATCACACCATCACCTCCTTTACTCTTAGTGCGTCTATGAGGACAATCCTTCCTCTTATGTCCTTCTTCGCAACAATCAAAACAAGCATTGGTTCCCTTGAAACATGGGACCCTGTGAACCTTACCACATGTTGGACACATAACATCACCTCTATCTTTGAGACTTTGGAACTTTCCTTCAATATGGCCCTCTTGGCCTCACTACCTCTCCCTTTACCAATTGAAGTCTCGGGGGCACTCACTTGCTGATCGAGGTAAGTTCCCAACTTTGTCGCCGCTTTGTCCAACAACCATAGAGCATTACATACCTCCGCATTCATCATAGCATCATCTTGAGTAGTTTAAGACATATCCTGTAATGTAGCAGTTAGGGATTAGCAATAAGCCCTAGGGGACCTATCTCCATCGCATGGCATAGATCAGGAAGAAGTGAAACATCTCCTAGAGTGTCTCATAACCCTATATTCATAGTTGTGGCATACTTTCACAACAATGAATAAGACTCTAATTGACGTGGTGTGTTGGGCGCTGAGGATCTAACAACCTAGTGCTCTGATACAACCTTTGTCACGACCCAAGCCTAGGGCCTAGACATGACCGGTGAATGGGGAACCCAAAGGTACCCCAAACAAGCTTCATAGAATATCATTAAACATCCTTGGTCACAAAAGTAAGTAAAATGACAATAAGAGATAAGCATAAACAAGGTAAAATGGGACTAAGGGTGACTTCCATAGTATAAACACCAAGAAACAAGAGAGTTAAATCCCATGGCATAGATACATTCCGTGTCCAACAACACCTCCACTATATAGATAAGAGTGGGGTCCAAGACAAGCAACTGGGCTCACCCTTATGATAATAACAATAGGTAATCAAAACATACAAGACATAGACTAAACATAACCTTGAGAGAAGATAGATATTATCCCTAGACTTGAGGACTCACCATAAGCTAACTTGAACAATCCGTCAATCCATGAAGAGAATCAATGGGAGCTCCGGTTCCTACATGGTGATATCATGTAGGATAGTGTTTATGTTATTACATTTGAATGTACTAAGTATGTAGGATGCAATGCAATAATAGATATTCATCATAAGCAAAATGCATAATCAGAAGCAATTAATAACATACTAACAATATTACGTGTATGAATGATGCTTGAAGTAAAACCATGCTTATGTAGAACATACTAAGAGTGTATGGAGTGACTATTACACTGCAAGCCAAGGCCTACCACTAACTTAGATAGGAGCATGAGGTACAAATCTCCCCATGAAGTTGATGGAGTACAAACCCCCCACCAAGGTTGACGAAGTACAAACCCCCCATCAAGGTTGATGGGTACCAACCCCCAACAACGTTACCCGGGCCTACCACCCTCAGAGCTAGGCGACCAAGGTACCAACCCCTTGATAGGTTACCTGGCCCTACAACCCCCGAGCTAGGCTTTGTTATCCCCAACACTATATAGAGGTAATATCATATACATACATACATACATATATATATATATATACATATATATATATATATACTTCTCCCATCATCATGTAGTCATCTTAGCTATACATTCTTCTCATCATCGTATAATCCTCATATTCACACATTCCTTTCATCATCATATAGTCATCATATTCATAAATTACTTTGATAATTATTTCATCATCATCTTATCATAATTTCATCTTCATTCCATCATCATTTCATCATCATATAGTCATTCAACTCATAAGACATGCATTAGATCTTCAGTTCCTCAAGAATCCATAATCAAACTTTCTATTTAACACTTGGAGGGTGTGTAATGGTAGTGTAAAACCATGCAATACAAGAGTGAAATCATTCTAGTAAAATTTGTGTAAAGCCATCAATAGATACTTGGTAACACCCTCAAACAATATACACCAAAACTCTTCATTATTTCTCATAATAGACCTTAGATTCATAGCTTTCAACATTATAAAACAGTTACAATTTCATAAACCCCAGCATAGTGTGTAGTGAAAATCATAATAAATAAGATCCATGAATAAATCAACTTTAAATTATGTACTTTTGAGTATAAAGAGCTTAGGTATCATGGGTGAAAAGAACCCATGAAAGAAACCCACATACCTTATCTTTGGAGACGAACTTGATAAAGATTGGAGATGGAGAGTTGAAGCATAAGAGCAAATCCTTAGATCTAGAGAGGGTTTTGAGACTTGAGTTTTGGAGTAAAATATTTGGCTAAGTGTTTGAATGAGTATTGGGAAATGTTTTGAATGATGTCAGGATGAAAAATGGTTAAGTATAGGTATTTTCACGTATGGGAATGCTTAGGCCAATTACATAAAAGTCTTGTACGAAACTGAAAAACTGGACAGCAAAATACAATGGGGCGCGTCGCGCCCCAGACGCAGATTTAGCATTGAATTCGTCAAACTCTGAAATTTCAAAATTCGCTATGATTTGTCAAAAATTGGGGTTAGAGCCCTTTTACCCTTAAATTTGACCTCTTGAACAAGAGTATGAAGTTGGATTTTTGATATCACGCACGGATTTTGAGATATGTGGAAATTACAAATCTGGTCACTTTCGAGGCACATTATTGGGCACTTTTGGGATTGTTTCAAGTTTGAGTCCTACTTTTTCATCCCTTACAACTATGTGTTTACTATTAAGTATGCTTCTGAACTAATGATTTGAACATACATACTTCAAGGCTTGTTTATGGACTCTATAAAATGCCTCTCATGTTATTCGGAATTCCCAATAATCATAATATTCATATATCTCAAAAAATCCATGCGTGATTATGAAAATTAGACTTCATGTTCTTGATGAGGGGGAAAAATTTAGTAGGAAATAGGTATAACCCGGATTTTAGAAGACCCCTAGCAAAAAATAACTTTCATTAATTTTACGATTTCCAGTGGTTGTTTGCGCCCAGGGTGCAACGCGATTGGGCATGCCATTGTGTAATTTGAAGTCTGCGTCTGTTCCGCGTCACACCTGGGGCATAGACTAGTGTAATATTTTCATTGGTTTGCTCATTTCGCCCGAGGGTATTGGGGTCATAGCCCCATGCTCACTTAAACGTGAAATCTCTCATACTTAGCCATTTTTCAACTCTATACCTAACCAAAACCCTCTCTAAAACCTCTCTAAGACACTATAAATTCTCTCATTAAAATCTAAGGAATTAAAGCTCAATTAGAACTCAAGGAAGTTTCATGCTCTAAGTCTACTTCAAGTTTACCTCAAGGAATTCATGGTTTAAGGTATGTGGGTTTTCATCGATAGGTCCTTTCACCCATGAAGCCCAACATTCCGTTTTCATGAACATTGCATGTTTTCAAGTTGTATTACCTATGGGTATCTCTTATTATGAATTATGAACATAAATCATGTTGGGGTTTTAACAAATATTGATTGATTATGCATGAATGTCTACTTCAAGCTTATTCCTTGAATTGATTTTGTTTATTAAGATTATGCATGGTTTGAGCTTTGAAACTATGAACTATTATGAGTTTTGTGATGGATTTCAAGGTATTCTACATGAGGATTTTACTACTCTTGAATTGCATTGAGTTTACACATCTTATTTCACTCTTGAATTGCATGGTTTTGAACAAGTATCATGAATCCACCATGTGTTTGATAAAATGATATGACAAGTATTTTCAAGTTATTGATGATTTATTACATGATTTACAAGTCAAGAGACTTCATGATGTTTAAGGGATTTCAGGCAAGTATTGAATTGACAAAAAGTATCTATTATTTTACCAGTATCAAATTAAGACGTATTTCAAGATTTTTACCTCTTGTGGATCATTCATGTTAAAGCAAGGGTTCTATGATTATTACCTAGTCTCATGTTCAAGTTAGCTCACCATTAAGGGTCAAGCATTTTTTAGGACTACTCATGTCATGTTTTATGTTTCTTAAAAGTTATTAAACTTATGATTATTTCAAGTATTCCATGGGATAAGACTTAGCACCGATGGATTGGATGTCGGCGTGGACTATCTTCAAGGGTCCATACTCCTTTCCTCAAAGTATGTACCACCATAGCATTATATATTTACCCTTGCTATACTAGTGGATCCATCTAGTGCACTTTATCATGAAAACCTTTTTGAAATAGGTCATGTTCACGTAAGAAGGGGCAGCTTCATATGAAATGGGTCATGTTCCCATAAGGTTAAGTATGGTTTACCTTGGCAAGTAGACCACCTCTTTACTGATGAGAGGTATTCATCAGGATTCAAAATTATAGCTCGTTTGGTCTTACTAATGTCAATTTTAGTCTCTTCACGCATATGTATGGTATATTATGCAAGTTGAATGATTTACAAGCATGTTTTATTACAAGCATTGATCATACATGTCATATTGAAATTATATATATATTGCATATATGTATGCATTTCGAATATGATGACCTATATCCTTGTTGCATTGCATCCCGCATACTTAGTACATTCAAGCGTACTAAAGAATACCCTATGCCTACATGATATTACCATGGAGGGACCAAAGCTCCTCGGATCAATCTCCACGTGGCTAGTTTGGTACTTCGGATAAACATATTGGTGAGTCCTCAAGTTTGAGGACAATATCTAAGTTACTCTTGTTATGTTGAGACTTCTTTATGTTGAACACTTATTATTATGAGGGTGAGCCCAGGAAGTCTCTTGGCCCCTGCTCTATTCTAAGTTAGAGATATTGTTAGATATTATGTTATGTTTATGCTATGAGCTTGGCTATTTTATGCTTTAATGAAGATCAAGACTTCCCTTAGTCCCACTTACCTTTTTAATTATATCTTATGATACTTACTTTTGCTTCAGTGACAAAGGATGTGTGATTGATATGCTAAGAGGCTTGTTTGAGGTCCCTGCGGGTTCCTCATTCACCGTGTCTCGTCTAGGCCCTAGGCTTGGGTCTACGGGATAAACGGGGCTGTGGGACATCTTTCATACCATAAGACATCAAGAGAGGTAAAGATAATCCAACTCATAGCATCATTATATAACTTGTCCAACAACACCTCGAAACATAGAACTTAGTGTGTGCCAAGACATTAAACCCATTCTCACCCTCATAGCCATAAGTAGCCAACATAGAAAGGAGTCAATACATAGCATAATCAAGAGAAGTATGTCCTTGGAGTTGAGGACTCACCAACTTGCTTTGAGAGAAATCGTTCTAGCCACGCGGAGGAGGAGGATGATCAGCTGAAGCTCTGGTCCCTACATGGTAGCATCATGTACGCATAGGGTACGCGTTAGTATGTTTGAACCTACTAAGTGTGTTGGATGCAACGCAACAAGAGGTAGGAAACATAATCGAAATGCATATTTTGGTGATAAATGAGCATATAGCAATATGACATGCATCAATGATGCTTGTAGTAAAAGATTCTTACATAGAACATTTTACATGTGTAGGAAGAGACCATCATTAGTAACCAAGGGATACCACCTCCTTGGTGAGGCGATTGAGGTACAAACCCCTCAACATGGGTGCATAGGCCTACTACCTTTCGAATGAGGCAAATATGGTACAAACCCCCCAATGTGGTTGCATGGGCCTACTACCCCCCGAGCGAGGCAATTGAGGTACAAACCCCCCAACATGGTAGTTCAGGCCTACTACCCCCGAATGATGCAATCGATCAACTTCTAAAAATATAAATACCGTTCTTGAAATCAACACATATACACATCCCTTTCATCATCATAAAGTCAGTTAACTGATATACTATACATCAGGCCTTCAACAACTCAAAAAGCATTACCCGGACATTTTATCAAATACTTGGTGGGTGTGTGATGGTACTATGTAATAATGCAATTCAAGAGTGAAATTATGCAAGTAAATTCGATGTAAAACCACCAACCAACACTTGGTAGTACGCTTAAGCAATATACATCAAAACCCTTCATCAAGTCTGAAGATAGATCAAATATTCATAGCTCAAAACATTTTTAAATAGTCACACTTTTATGACAACCCAACATACTTCATAGTCAAATTCATAGTAAGTAAGAGTCATACGTAAAACAACTTACAAACATCAGTTTTATGTAAAAAGGAAGCTTAGGCACCATGGGTGAAAGGACACAATGGTTGAAACCCACATACCTTAGCTTTGTAGAATTCCTTGATGAAGATTGGAAATGAAGACTTGAAACTTGAATGAAATCCATAAGATCCAAAATGAGTTTTCGCTCTTGAATTTTAGGTGAAATATTTGTCAAAGTGTTTGAGAGAGTATTGGGGAATATCATGTATGATATGAAGGTGAAATATGCCAAAGTATAGGTATTTTAACGCATGGAAAGACTTAGACCTAAGACCCAAAAGCCTTGGACTGAGTAATAAAAACAGCCAAAAAAATGTTCAGAGGTGCGCCTTGGGCGCGGAAACCACTCTAGAAATCACATTTTGCTATTTTCAAATTTTGATATGGTTGCTCTAAAATTGAGTTTAGACCCATTTCCTACTAAATTATTTCCCCCTGATCATGAATATAAAGTCAGATTTTTGATATCACACACTTATTTTGAGATATATGGGAATTATATTTTCGGGCATTTCCGAGGCACCTTTTCGGGCACTTTTTGGGGTCGTTTCAATATAACCCCTTGGGAACATTCATCCCCCAACATCAAAGAAATATACATTAGAAGTGTAATCAAGAAAAGATCAGCCTCAAAAAGAATGCAACAATACACTTATACACCATATTCAAAAATCTCAACATAAGTGTTAAAATCACAATGAACTTGTCAACATAATGTCGCATGGAATTGACATATAGGGCTGATATATGAGACATGAAATCACATAGAAGACTTAGAGTTAGTACCGTAGGCTTATGTAGAATGGAAGAGATAGGGATATCATTTTGGCATGTTCGCCTCGGCCTTCCATGTATCACTCAGGACTTGTTGATTCCTCCAAAGGACCTTAATAGAGGTTATATCCTTGTTCCTTAATCTCTTCACTTGTGTATCCAAGATGTCTGCTAGAACTTCTTCATAAGTCAAGTTGTAATCAACAACACCCACAACATCCAATGGGATAATAGAATTCCGGTCACCCATACATTTCCTCAACATGGATACATAAAAGACCGGATAAACCAAGTCCATTTCACTGGGCAACTCCAACTCACAGGCCATCTTACCAATCCTCCTTAACATCCTATAAGGACGCACAAATCTTGGACTCAATTCACCCTTCTTACTAAAACGAACCACACCCTTCATGGGTGATACCTTCAAATAGACCCAATCGCCAAATTTAAATTCAAGCTCCCATCTCCTCACATAAGCAAAGGACTTTTGATGACTTTGGGCTGTTTACAACCTTCCCCTAATCAACCTTACCTACCCCATAGCCTCCATAACCAGATCCGGACCCAAGAAAGTCATTTCTACCACTTCAAATCACCCAACAGTGATCTACAACTTCTACCATAGAGGGCCTCAAAAAGAGCCATACCAATGCTAGAATGACAGCTATTATTATAAGCAAACTCAATCAACGGAAGATGATCATCCCAACTACCCTTAAACTCCAAAACACAAGCTCTAAGCATATCCTCAAGAGTTTGGATAGTTCTTTCGGCTAGGCCATCTGTTTTGGGGTGAATGGTCGTACTAAGCTTAACCTTGGTACCAAGACCCCTTTGGAAGGACCTCCAAAAGTGTTAAGTGAATTGAACACCACGATCTAAAATGATAGACTAGGGCACCCCATGCAATCTCGCCAACTCATGAATGTACAATTTAGCATAGTCTTTGGCCTTATAAGTAGTCTTGATCGGTAAGAAATGTGCCAACTTTGTTATACTATCAATGACAATCCCAATAGAATCAAAACCATTTCTAGTCTTAGGCAACACAACCACAAAATCCATGTTAATTTCCTCCCACTTCCAAGTAGGAATCTCTATATCTTGCATTAGGCCACTCGGCCTTTGATGTTTGACTTTGACTTGTTGGCAACTATGACAACCTGATATAAATTTAGCAAATGTCATTCTTCATACCTCCCCACCAAAACACATCCCTCAAATCTCTATACATCTTAGTATAACTGGGGTGAACAGAATAAGAAGAGTTATAAGCCTCATCAAGAACCTTCTCCCTCAAGCCATCAACACTACACACAGACAACCTACCTTGGTACCTAAGGGCACCATCTTCTCATTGGGAGAAAACCTCCACCTTACCCTCTCTCACCAAGGCCTTCAATTCTAACAAGGAGGAATCCAAATCATGCCTTGCTTTTACCTCATCAGCCAAGGAAGATTTTTGAACCATCAACAACCACGATACTACCATTATCAACCTCTTCCAACCTAACCCCTAACCTATCCAACTGATGAACCTCCCCGAAAGCATCTGCCATAACATTAGCCTTACGAGGATGATATTGTACACTTATATTATAATCCTTAAGAAACTCTAACCACCTTCATTGCCTCAAGTTACGATATTTTTGAGTGAACACATATTGGAGACTCTTATGGTTGGTCAACACCTCAACATGCATCCCATGCAAATAATGATGCCAAGTTTTCAAAGTAAATACCACAGTGGCCAATTAAAGATTATGAGTAGGATAATTCTTTTCATGCACTTTGAGTTGCCTAGAATCATAGTTTATCACCTTACCATTTTACATCGAAACGCAACCCAAACCGATCCCAAAGGCCTCACGATAGACATCAAACCCTTCCAACCCTTCTGGTAGAGACAAACTAGGATCGGATACGAGCTTTTCTTTCAAAGTTCAGAAACACTTTTCACACTCATCGTTCCACACAAATTTAGCTTTCGTTTGAGTCAACTTATTAATGGGAGAAGCAATAGAAGAGAACCCATTCACTAACCTCTAATAGTTACCTACTAAGCCCAAAAAGCTTCTAATGCCTGATGGAGTCAATGGTCTAGGCCAATTTCTAATCACATCCATCTTCTTAGGATCCACCTTAATACCATCCCCCGACAACATATGACCTAAAATTGTAAACGCTTTCAACAAAAATTCATACTTCTCATACTTAGCATACAACTTCTTTTCCCTCAATCTTTATAGTACTACCCCCAAATGAGCCACATACTCCTCCTCACTATGAGAATAGATCAAAATATCATCAATGAAGACCACCAAAAATGAAGACCCTATTCATAAGATCTATGAAGATAGCCGGTGCATTGGTCAACCCAAAAGACATAACAACAAACTCATAATGCCCATACCTAGTCCAAAAGGACGTCTTGGGAATGTCACACTCTGTCACCTTCACTTGATAATACTCGGACCGAAGATCAATCCTAGAGAAGTCACTAGCACCTTAAAGTTAGTCAAACAAATCACCAATCCTTGGGAGAGGATACTTATTGTTGATGGTACCTTATAAAGTTGCCGGTAGTTAATATACATTTTAAGGGACCCATCTTTCTTCTTCACAAACAACACCGGTACACTCTAAGGTGATTGGCTAGGCCTAGTAAAACCCTTCTCCAAAAATCTCTCAATTGCTCCTTCAACTCCTTTAACTCTGCCGGGGCCATACAGTAAGGGGGAGTAGATATGGGTTGAGTATCGGGAAAGATGTCGATACCAAAGTCTATTCCCCTTTCGTGAGGAACACTGGGAAGGTTATTTGGAAAGATATTAAGAAACTCACTAAACACTGGAACAGACTTTATAGGAGGACTTTGGACTCCACATCCGTAGCCCTCACAAGATGATAGAGACATCCTTTAGAAGTCAACTTTTAGGCTTTAATTGAAGAAATGAACCTATCCTTGACCACCACATCATGACTCTCCCAATCAAAGATGGCTTCATTTAGGAGTTCGGACTTGATGCTATGGCTTCTACAATCAATAGAGACATAATATGCATGCAACCAATCCATCCCAAGAATAACATCAAAATCCACCATATCCAACTCAACAAGATTACAAGGCAATATTTTGTGCAAAATGCAAATGGGACAATTTCTATAGACCTTTCTATCAACAATAGATCGACCAATAGGAGTAGACACCTCATAAGACTCACACAACAATTCGTGTTCAACATGAAACTTTTTGGCAATAAGAGGAGTAACAAAAGAAACAGGGGCACCCAGGTCTACATTGAAGACAATTCGGTGACGACATCGGGTACCTCGTATACCTCTTTCCTCCCTTGAAGAGAATAAAATCAAATGTCCATTGGGGCACCACCCTGTTAGCCTTCTCTTCACAAAGAAATCGCATTAGCACCCCGGCCTTGTGGACGATCATCCTTACCCTTGTTCCGGTTACGAGGGCAATCCATTATCTTGTGGCCCACTTCTCCACAACTATAGAAAGCATTAGTAGGCCTCAAGCATGGGCCACCATTACCCTTACCACATTTTGTATACATAGCATTAGGCCCCACACCACCATCACCTTGGACCCTTGGGTAGTCATTGGAGAACTTTCTATTAGGAACATGAGAAGACCCTTAACCTTGAAGAAATTAGCAACCTTTTAGACTTTGGAACTTACAATCAAAATGGGCGCTCTTGGCTACATTACCCCTTCTTCCTCTCAAATTGTTTGGCATAAATCATAAGGCAGGACAATTCTATGTCACCTACCAACATGCTATGACATTCTGCACTCACAAAAGTGAATATAACCATCACAAACTTATTCATTCTAGACCTTGGGTCGGCAACCAAGTGGGGAGCATATTTTCAGAGTTAGTTGATCTTGAGGGCCTACTCTCTCCCACTCATAGATCCTTGCTTCATATTTATGAACTCCCCTTATTCTAGTTTCCCTAAGCTCAAGAGGTAACAACCGGTTGAGGAAAGCCACCTTAAACTCCTCCCATAGAATCATATTGTTGCTCCCTTTCTCCTATTTGTCATTGAGCATACCATATTTGAGGCACCCACTTGAGTTGGCAAGCCACCAACTCAGCCTTCACCTTCGACCTCAAACCCATGATACCCAACACTTTGTATACCTCGTCAATAAATTCTTGAGGGTCCTCATCCACTTTACACACGTGGAATTCCGATGAGTTCATCCTCATAAAGTCCCTAACTCGAGATGCCGAAGTAGGAGCATGAGGGGCTTGGGACCCTTGGTTGGCTTGGTTTTCCACAACTTGAGCTAGCAAGGTGAGAGCATTCCAGAGCTCTCCATGAGCCAATTGTTCCTCGGGTGTGAGGGATCTCCTTCCTCTTGTGTTAGGAATGATCTAGCACAACAAAAAACAATTAATAGAGGAAAACCTTACCTTGACTCTTATAGTACGACAAAGAGTAAGAAAAAGGTAAACATTTCCAAAGACACACCAAAGCCTCTTATTCATAGTTGTGGTGCACAACACAACCATGAATAAGACTCTAATCAATGTGGTATGTTGGATGCCGAGGACCATTAACAACCTGATTCTCTAATACCAAGTTTGTCACAACCCAAGCCTAGGGCCTAGACAAGACACGGTACATGGGGAACTCGAAGGGACCCAAAGCAAGCATTTAACATATCATTACACATCCTTAGTTGCAGAAGCAATAAAACAACGATAAGGAATAGTAAATAGGGATGAACGGGGCTTAAGGACATCTTTCATATCATAAAAAATCAAGAGAGTCAAAGAGAATCAAACTCATAATAGCATTACATAACTTGTCCAACAACACCTCTAAATATGGAACTTACCTTGGGCCAAGACAAGAAATCGGGCTCACCCACATAGTCATAGCGAACATAGAAAAAATTCAATGCATAGCATAATCAAGAGAAGTATGTCCTTGGAGTTGAGGACTCACCAACTTGCTTTGAGAGAAAATGTACTAGCCACGTGGAGAAGGAGGATGATCAAGTGAAGCTCCAATCCATACATGGTAACATCATGTACGTATAGAGTATGTGTTAGTATGTTTAAATGTACTAGGTATGTAGGATGCAAGGCAACAAGAGATAGACAACATAATCGAAATACATATTTAGGCAATAAATGAGCATATAGCAATATGGCATGCATGAATCATGCTTGTTTTAAAACATGCTTACATAGAATATTTTACGTGTGTAGAAAGAGACTAACATTAGTAACCAAGGCCTAACACCTCCTTGGTGAGGCAATTGATGTAAAAACCCCTCAACATGGTTGCACGGGCCTACAACCTCCTAAGCGAGGCAATTGAGGTACAAATCCCCTAACATAGTTGCAGGCCTACTACCCCCCGAGCAAAACAATTGAAATACAAACCTTTCAACATGGTTGCATAGGCCTATTACCTCCCGGGCGAGGCAATTGAGGTACTTACCCCCTAACATGGTAGTTCAGGCCGACTACGCCCTGAACGAGGCAATTGATCAACTTCCAACACTATAGATACCATTCATGAAATCAACATATGTACACCTCCCTTTCATCATCATAAAATCACTTAATTCATATACCATGCATTAGGCCTTCAACAACTCAAAAAGCATTAACTTGACATTTTATCAAGCACTTGGTGGGTGTGTAATACTAGTATAAAATCATACAATTCAAGAGTAAAATAATGTTAGAAAATTCGATGTAAAACGACACAAAAACACTTGGTAGTACCCTCAGGCAATATACATCAAATTCCTTCATCAACTCTCAAGATAGATGAAAGATTCATAGCTCAAAACATGTTTAAGCAGTCATACTTTTATGAAACCTCAACATAGTTCATATTCAAATTCTTATTAAGTTGGATCCATAAGTAAAACAACTTAGAAACATGAGTTTTATCTAAAAAGTAAGCTTGGGAACCATAGCTAAAAGGACCCAGTGCTTGAAACCCACATATCTTAGCTTTTGAGAATTCCTTGATAAAGATTCAAAATGGAGACTTTAAGCATGAGTGACAAGAACCACAAGGTTGCACATTGTCCGAAGAATTCTCAAAGAGGTCAAGGTTAAGAAGCTCAAGGTGGTCAAGGCCAACAAAGAGCTCCACAAGGTGTTGCTCGAGGGATCAACAGGTTATGATTTTGATGCTTGTGAAGAATTGGATTAGACCATTGACTCCTTAGTATATTGAGAGTTTTCCTGGGTTGGATGGTTATTGTAGAAGGTTCATTGAGGGTATCTCATCTATCGTATCTCCATTGACCAAGTTGACTTAAAAGAAGACTAAGTTTGTATGGTCGGATGAATGTGAGAAGATTTTTCATACTTTGAAAGATCAGCTTATATCGATCCATATTTTGACTCTACCAAATGGCTTAAATGGGTTTGTGGTGTATTGTGATGCTTCTTGGATTGGGCTGGGTTTCGTACTTATGCGACATGGTAAGGTGATAGCTTATGCATAAAGGAAATTAAAGGTGCATGAGCATAATTACCCGACTCATGACCTTAAGTTAGCAGCAGTGGTGTTTGCTTTGAAGATTTGAAGGCACTATTTGTATGGGCTGCATATTGTTGTTTTCACTAATCACATGATTTTGCAATGTGATCAATCAAAGGGATGTTAGCTTAAGGCAAAATAGATGGTTAGCTCCTTCAAGACTATGACATGAGTGTACAATATCATCTCAGTAAGGCAAATGTTATAATTGATGCTCATAGAAGGCTATCTACCGGAAGAAAGAGTAGGCAAGAGATGTTCACCATGTAGTTAGATTGGGTGTTAAGTTGGCCGACATTGATGATGGTGGTATTCATGTTCGGAATAGGGCCAAATCTTGGATGGTTGTTAATGTTAAGGCTAAGCAAGACCTAGATCCATCTTTGGTTGAGTTGAAGAAATTGGTTGCCAAGAAAAAGATAGAGTTATTCTCCTAAGGGGGAGATAGTGTGCTTTGGTATTAAGATCAGTTATGTGTTCTGAATGTTAATGATCTTAGAAGGGTGATTATTAGTAAGGCCCATAACTCTCATTAATTTATTCACTCGGGATCTACTAAGATGTATCGGTATTAATGGCAAATGTATTGATGGCATGGTATGAAGAAAGACGTAGCCAAGTTCGTATTGGAATGCCCTAATTTTCAACAAGTAAAAGTAGAGCACCAAAGGCTCGGGGGATTGGTCCAAGATATTAAAACTCCTACTTAGATGTGGGAAGATGTGAACATGGATTTTTTGCTTTGTTTGCGTAAGACCCGAAGGCAATTCGACTCCATTTGGGTTATCATTAATTGGATGACTAAGTCAGCTCATTTCCTACCGGTCAAAACTACCTTTAGTGCCGAAGATTATGCAAGGCTGTACATCTAAGAGTTGGTGAAGTTGCATGGTGTGCCTAGGTCTATCATATCGGATCATGGTACCCAGTTTACTTCACATTTTTGTAGATCGTTTCAGAGGAGACTTAGTAATAATATGAAGTTAAATACCTTTTTTCTTCCTCAAACCGATGGACAAGCCAAAAGGGCAATTTATACTTTGGAGGACATGTTGAGGGCTTGTGTGTTGGAGTTCAAAGGTAATTGGGATGATCATCTTCCACTTATTGAATTTTCTTATAATAATAGCTTTCATGCTAGCATTTGCATGACACCATTTAAGGCTTTGTATGGTAGGAGGTGTAGATCTCTAGTGGGTGGGTTGAGTTGAGAGGCAGAGCTTTGATTGGCCTGGATTTGGTGTTGTAGGGTATGGAGAACGTGAAGTTGATTAGGGAAAGGTTGAAGATGGCCCAAAGTAGTCAAAAGTCCTATCTGGTTGTTAGAAAGAGGGATCTTGACTTTCATGTTTGTCATTAGGTGTGTGAAGGTCTCACCTACAGCTGTGATGTGTTTTGGGAAGAAGGCCAAGTTAAGCCCTCGGTATGTAGGTCCTTATATAATTGTTGAGCGAATTTAGAAGGTGGCTTACATGTTGGATTTGCCTCCACATTTGAGTTTAATGCACCTGGTATTCCATGTGTCTATGTTGAGAAAGTTGGTTAGTGATCCTGGTACTATTGTGCCTTGTAAGGTGTAGAGGAACTTGTCTTATGAGGAAGTTCTGTTGGAGATTTATGATAGGCAAGTGAAGTGGCATCATAATATGGATGTGGCTTCGATTATGGTGCTTTAGAGGAATCAACATGGGGGGAGTAGAACATGGGAGGCGGAGTTGGACATGATGAAATGATATCCCAATCTTTCCCAATCTACTCAAGCCTAAGGTTTTAGGTACTTCCTTTTCTAAGTGGTCTTAATTCTTTCACTCTTTAGTTTCACGAGATGACACACATACATATGCACGAAAATGATTTTGTATGTAATGTTTTGAATCATTTGAATACATTTTTGTATAGTTCTTAATGACTTTATGATCTTCAAATGGTGAAATATGTATTGTATCTTATGTTTTGATGTTTCATGTTCTAAGTCAAACCTTTGAATCCTTGTTCTAGCACATTCGAGGATGAATGTTCCCAAGGGGGAGATGATGTAAGGACCCGAACATTGTATATACTTGATTGAACTTCAAAAGTCAGTTCAAGAAAGTTTTAGACCAAGGTGATGCTCTATGATAGCCTACACGATCCGTATGAAGCTATACAAACTGTTTGGTCCCTCCATAGAGTGTCCCTTGGGATTGTGTAGGGTGTGAGGGCCATGCTGTGGAGTTTGACACCGATGAATACCATACATGGTCCCCACATATACCGTATGAGGCCATACGGAAGGTGTGGTGGACCGTATAGTAGCATTGGGCTTGAGACTCCATAGTTTTGAGCCTAAGGCAAGTGGTACGACCCCTCTCACAAACTGTTTGGTGCTTTACGGTCCATTAGGCTCGCCCATATGGGTTCCACAGTGAAAATTTTCTAAGTATTGGATCCTCGTCTCAGAACATTGTCGTGAAGAATTTTTCCTAAGTAGTGAGGGGTGGAGGAGGCAAACTGACCATGCAGCTTGTTATGTCCATACCGTTCCTCCTATATGGTTGCCTACTTTGGATTTTTCTATGTATGAGATTACCGTATCAGACCTTCGATGAGTGAAATGTTTTCTAAATGTTGGGTCACAGGCAAGTGTATAGTCCGTATGACTTATAACGGACCGTACCACCCTTCCCTGAGACTTGACTTCTACATTTTTATACCCATTTTATTAATGGCTTTTTCGTAATTATGATTTATCCAAGGGCCTTTTGTGACTTTCGATGCTACCTAAAGACACTCAAATGACCTATATTTTATTTTTTTTAATTCAAATTCATTCTCACACTTAGAATTCTCTCAAGTCACTCTTAAAAACTCTCTCTCTAAGGACCCAAACTCTTCTCAATTGATTTTCATGGAATTTTGCTTAATGTAAATATGGGTTTTGAAAATTATTGTTTATTAAGTTCAGTTGAAGTATGTGTTATGCTTATTTGATGATCTTAAGTTGATTTAAGCTCTAATATGTTGAACTACTTGATTATTATGAATATTTGAATATGCATTGTCCATTTAAATTTTGATCTGAGCATGGGTAATCAATATTATGATTTGAATGTGGATTTTACTTAGGGATTTACTTGAATTTCACATTGTATTATTAATTCTAGATTGAATCTCTACTACCCATGGTATTCTCACATTTTTCATCGCATATACATTCACGAGCATTAGATTTTATGAAGGTTATGAAATAGGTTAAACCCAATTAAATTTATGTATATGATTTTGATAAGATTATGGTTATGACAAGAATGTGATCACATAAATGTCTATTGTTATGGCTCTTTGAGCATTTTTGGTTCTTACACGATATCATTATGTGAATGAGCTATTCCTATGCATGAGAAATGTGATGTTGAACTATGATTTGGCTTTTTAGACCAAGTATGAATTACTATGAAGACTGTTTGGATTTTAAGCCTAAATGCGCATAGAAATGATTTGAAATGACTATTGCCTCTTCTGAAAGCATGCACATATATAAGTATTCTCGTGGGATGGTTTAAGTTAGCACCGATGGATTGGGGACATTAGGGTTATCCCCAAGGGCCCTCTTCCTTTCCTTGAACTATCTGCCGGCATAGGAATGGAAGCCATTACTGAAAAGAATGGGTCGTAGGGAATGGTTACATTTTGATATGATATGTTTTGATATGGAATTCCTTGTGAAAATATGTGATCATAATGAAGGTGTTTATCACATTGAAAAATATGTGATCGTAAGGTGTAATGTAGATTACCCTTGGTAAGTACTATTCTTCTACTAATAGGAGGTTTTCATTGGAATAATTTATGTAATAGCTCGCATGAGTTTGATTTGTCGGTTATAGTCCTTCCCCACTATATATGAGCATTGTTTCATTTCATACATCATTAATTTCATGGCATATTGTATATTATATCTCTTTCTATATTATGTGCCCTTGTCATCTAACTTTGAATGCAGGTTTGATAAGTCATATCCATTGCATGCCTGTATATACTTAGTACATTGAAATGTACTAACACATACTTTTTCCTGCATGATCTAACCATGTAAGGCCCAGGGACTACCTTCATCCACCATACGATAGTTAGCTTTGATCTTGAGATTGCTTGTTGTGGTGAGACCTATCTTCAATTGAAAAACCACCATTCCTCCACTTATGGTGCTTTTATTTATGTTATTTACATTATGGGTGAGCCCGAGACATGTCTTGGCTCCCATCCTATCTTATGACTAGAGGCATTGTTGGACATCTTTTGTACTCCTTTATGTTTATATACTAAGTGTTGTATTCAAAGATTATGTTTATGCGTATGACTATCTATTGAATATAATTATGTGTATTTGCCATAAGTATTATGGTGTGATCTTATGTTATGATGTGAAAGATCCTAAGTCCTAAATTGCCCCCATAGAATGAGTAATACGCACCCACCACTTAGTCCTTATGTGCTAATGTGCTATCTGATTGCATGCTTCTACCTTTCCCTATGATATCCCCATAGTATGAGTCATAATTTCCCGTCCCTTAGAAATATGTGTTTACTATTTGAATACGCCTCTTAACTAATGAAGTGAACATGGATACCTTGAGGCTTCTTTTGGGACTCTTGGGTTCCTATTCGCCATGTCACTCTTAGGCCCTAGGTAAGGTTGAACCGGTATGGAACCGATACTAATGGTAACGGAACCGATATCGAAATGGAAGAGGCTTTTGACCCAGCAGTCCCAGTTTTGGTTCCAGTAAACCTAGTTCCGGACCGTTTAAACCGATAAGCGGTAAGATTTTGACCCTTAAGAATCCAACGGCTCTTTAACGAATATAATGCCATTTTTGACCAATTTTGTCCATTGGGGGGGGGGGGTCTCACTAGCCTCCCCTCACCACTTTACACTACCCCCCTAACACTATAAATATATCCATTTTTTTCTTTCTTTCCGACAAATTCAACCAATTCTTATGTAATTTCTCTCAATTTCTCATTCTCTCAACAATTCTCATTTCTCAATCTCTCTTATAAATTATTGATTAGTTGAAGTTTAGAGTTTTTCTTTTTGAGTGCAATCAAGCTTCAATTGGCATCTCTCAATTCCGACTTTTGGTTATACGTCTGCTTTTACGGAGACATTCGATATAATCGTTCCAACTTTATTCTAGTTATTTATTTATTTACTAAGTTACTATTTTTTTTATATTCCTTATTTCATCTTGCTTGTTTGAAACATTGAATTATAATTTTATTATTTTAAGTATGAATTCAGTAAAAAGACTTGGAAAAAAATTACATCTGAAAAAAAGGGTGGATGTAGTTCTAGTAGAACTTTGCCACCTACATTTAGAGTTAGACTAATAATTTTACTCATGTCACGTCCTAACGTTATAATATTGAATCCTCAAAATGAAATAGACCATGAAACGTTTAATGGATGGAATAGGATGAATTGTGAGCCTCCTTCAAGATCAATTCTTTCAAAGCATCTACATTTGGCACATACAATCTACCTTGGTACCTAAGGGCACCATCTCTCCTCGGGAGAAAGCCTCTACTTTACCATCTCTCACCAAGGCCTTCAACTCAAGCAGGGTGAAGTCAAGATATTGTTTTGCCTTTACCTCCCAATCAAGGAAGATTTAGCACCATCAACAACCACTACACCACATTATCAACTTCATCCAACATAACCCCCAATCTAGCCAAACGGTGAACCTCTCTAGCCACCTCTTTTCCACCATCATCAAGATGAGCTAGACTACCCTTAGACACCCTACATAGAGCATGGGGCACAACATTAGCTTTGTCGGGGTGATAATGCACACTTATATTATAATCCTTGAGGATCTCTCACCACCTTCTTTGTCTCAAGTTAAGATATTTTTGGGTGAACACATATTGGAGACTCTTGTGGTCAGCGAACACATCAACATGAACCTCATACGAGTAGTGACGCCAAATTTTCAAAGCAAATACCATCACCGCCAATTCAAGATCATGGGTGGGATAGTTCTTCTCATGCACCTTAAGTTGTCTAGAGGTACATTCTATCACCTTACCACTTTGCATCAAAACACAACCCAACCAATTCATGAGGCAATACAATATACAACAAACCCTTCCAACCCTTCCGGCAGAGACAAGATAGGAGCGGAGACAAGCTTATCTTACAATATTTGGAAACTCTTTTCACACTCATTGGTCCACACAAATTTCTCCATATTTTTGGTAAACTTAGTCATAGGAGAAGTAGGAGAAGAGAAAACATCTACAAACCTCTAGTAATAACCCACCAAGCATAAGAAACTTCTAATGTCCGATGGAGTCAAAGGTCTAGGCCAATTTCTAACTACCTCCGTCTTCTTAGGATCCACCTCAATGCCATTACCCGACACCACATATCCTAGAAAAGCAACCTTTTTCAACCAAAACTCACATTTTTCATATTTTGCAAACAACCTCTCCTCCCTCAAGATTTGCAACACCACCCTCAAGTGGTCCACATGCTCCTCCTCACTATTTGAATAAATCAAGATATCATCAACGAAAACCACCACAAACAAGTCAAGGTAGGTTTGAAGACCCTATACATGAGATCCATAAATATAGTCAGTGTATTACTCAACCCAAAGGACATAACCACAAACTCAAAGTGTCCATACCAAGTCTAGAAAGCCGTCTTGGGAAGATCAATCTTAGAAAAGTGACTAGCCCCTTGAAGTTGATCAAAAGGGTTTTCAATCCTTTGTGGAGGGTACTTGTTCTTTATGGTGACTCTATTAAGTTGTCGGTAATGAATGCACATTCTAAGATAACCATCCTTTTTCTTCACAAATAACACTGGTGCACCCCAAGGTGGCTTACTAGGCCTTATCAAACCCTTCTCCGAAAAATTCCCCAATTGCTCCTTCAACTCCTTCAACTCCATCGGGGCCATATGGTAAGGGGGATCAAAATGGGTTGTGTATCGAGAAGGAGGTCTATACCAAAATCTATTCCCCATTCGGGAGGAACACTAGGAAGCACATCGGTGAAGACATCAAGAAACTTTTTAATCACTTGGACCGACTCAATAGGAAAGACTTTGAATTCAACATCCCTAACCCTCAAGAGATGATAAGGCCAACCCTTAGAAATCAACTTTTGGGCTTTAAGGAAAATAATTGATCTACCCTTGGTCACCACATCACAACTTTCCCACTCAAGGTGAGCTCATTAGGGAATTGGAATTTAACCCTACGGGTTCTACAATCAATAGAAGCATAATATACACGCAATAAATCCATACCAAGAATGACATCAAAATCCACCATATCTAATTCAACAAAATCACAAGGAAGATTTTATGCAAAATGACTGCAAAACAATTTCTATAGACTCTTTTATCAACAAAATGAATACAAAACAATTTCTATAGACTCTTTTAGCAACAGTGGACTCACCAATGGGGGTAGACACATCATAAGGCTCACACAACATTTCGGGACTAACATGAAGCTTTTTAGAAACAAAAGGAGTAATAAAAGGGAGAGTGGCACCAAGTTCTATCAAAGCATACACATCAAAAATCAAACACCTTTAACATACCAGTGACGACATCGGGCATCTCATCCACTCCTTGTTTCCCTTGAAGAGAATAGAATCTATTTTGCCTTGGAGCACCCCCTTGTTGTCTTTCTCTCACTTTTTGACCCGTATTTGCATCTATGCCTTATGGACAACCATCTCTACCTTTGTTGTGAGCACGAACAATCAATCACCTTATGAACCACTTGTCAACAACCATAGCAAGCATTAGAGTTCTTCAAACATGGGCCACTACGACTCTTACCACATCTTTGGCACATAGGGTTAGGCACCACACTAACACCACCTTGGAGTCTTGGGTTGTCATTAGCAACCTTCTATTAGGAGCATTGGAAGACCATTGGCCTTGAAACTTGTGGGCTTAAGGAAACTGGCCACCATTGGAACTTTTTATCAACCTTAAAAATGAGCCCTCTTGGACTCACCACTTCTTGTCTTTCTAAGCTTTTCCCCCCTTGTTGTTTGGCATATGTCATGAGGAAGGATAAATCCATAGCACCTATAAGCCTGGCAGTATGACACTCCTCATTATCCAAGTCGGACACACCCAACATAGATTTAATTATCCTAGATCTCAGCTCAGCAACGAATTATGGGTATACTTGGAGAGTTGGTTGAACTTGAGGGCATAATCCCTCACACTCATGGAACATTACTTATGATTCATAAACTCCTTTACTTTAGCTTCCATTAGCTTGATAGAAAAGAATGAGCTGAGGAATGCAGCTTTGAATTCCTCTTAAGGAATAGTACCATCATCTCTCGTCTCCGACCTCCATTGTGTAAACCATTTTCTGAGCCACCACTTTGATCTGGTAGGCATCCAACTCTGCCTTTTCCTCCAAATTGACACCCATAATATATAACACTTTTTACACCTTATCAATGAACTCTTGGGGATCCTCATCCACTTTGAATCCATGGAAATCCGGTGGGTTCATTCTAGTAAAATCCCTTACACTAGAAGTTGGAGTGAAAGCATGAGGGGCTTGAACCCCTTGGTGAATTTGGTTGGTCATAGCATAAGCCAACATTGTAATAGCATCTCGAAACTCATCTTGGGCTTAATAGGTGAATCGGTGTTGTTTGTGAAGAAGAAGGATGGGTTCCTCTGAATATGTGTTGACTACCGACAACTTAATAGGGTCACCATCAAGAATAGATATCCTCTTCCAAGAATTGATGATTTGTTTAACCAATTGCAAGGGGCTAGCCACTTCTCTAAGATTAATCTTCGGTCCGGGTATCATCAACTGAAGGTGAGGGAGTGTGTCATTCCCAAGATGGCCTTTCGGACTAGGTATGGGCATTTTGAGTTTGTTGTGATGTCCCTTGGGTTGACCAATTCACCTATTATCTTCATGGATCATATAAATAGGGTCTTCAAAACCTACCCTGATTCATTTGTTATGGTCTTCATTGATGATATTTTGATCTATTCTCATAGTGAGGAGGAGCATGTGGGTCATTTTAGGGTTATGTTACGAAAATCGAGGGTTGAGAAGTTGTATGCTAAATATGAGAAGTGTGAATTTTGGTTGAAAGAAGTTACCTTTCTAGGTCATGTGGTGTCGGGGGATGGTATTAAGGTATGGCCTTTTCAATAGAATGTCCACACCTTACATTATGATCTTTCTATTGGGAACCCCTAGTCTTTCTACCATATGGCATGGCCTTTTTGGTGGGGTGTCCATACCTTATTATAATATTTTCGGTAGTGAAAATTAGCTATTTTACCTTATTGCATGGTCTTTTTGGTAGGGTGTCCATACCTTACGATATGATCTTTTTGGTAGAAATCATTAGTCACTCTACTTACGGCAAGGCCTTTTCAGTAGGAATCATTAGTCCATCTACCTTATGGAATGGCCTTTTCGGTAGGAATCATTAAAACTAGCTCATCCAACCATTACATTTCAATAATCAAGAAAGAACTCCTCATTTTCCCTAGAACACAAAAAACATAAGAACCCAACAATCTACATGTAACCGCATAGGTACCTTCCCGTTAAACAACTCATATAGACATCCCCGTCATCATGATGAAGTCATCATATAATCATCATAACACCATTCAACTCATAAGACATGCACTGCCTCTTCAATTTCTCAAAAAACCCTAGCCGGACATTTTATCAAACACTTTGCGGGTATGTAATGCTAGTATAAAATTATGAATTATAGAGATGAAATCATTCAAGAAAAACCATTCTAAAACCATCAATCAATACCTTGCAAAAAAGTAATATACATCAAAACTCATCATCAAATCTTAAAATAGGTTCAAGATTTATAGCTCAAAACATAGAAAAACAGTCACAACTTTGCATAGCTTTAACATAGAGTGTAGTGAATTTCATAATAAGCACGACCCATTTGTAAATCAACTTTAAATCATCCAATATGAGTAAAAAGAACTCATGAAAGAAACTCACGTACCTTAACTTTGGAGAAGATCTTGAAGAAGACTTTAATGGAGACTTGAAGCTTGAATGAAATCCTTGATGAAATCCTTAAGATTGGTCTTGAGTTTTGGGACTTGAATCTTGATAGAAATATCAGTCTAAGTGCTTGAGTGAGTATTGGGGAATGTTTTTGATGATATGAGGGTGAAATAAGACTAAGTATAGATATTTTCAAGTATGGGAACCCTTAGGCCTAAGACATGAAAGTCTTGGGTCGAAATCAAAATAACAGGGCCATAATAACATTGGTCTACATCGCTAGTCACTGGAATTTGCATTTCTGCACAACTGAGTTCTAGGAATATGGGAAAAAATTCTTCATCCGAACTTGGAATGAGGTGAAACTAAGTGCCTTGCAAAGCTAATTCAAAGATCTTTAATTTGGTAGGTCGTGTACCACCCAGTTCTTTGCGTGCTAAGTGATATGCCTCTTTAAATTTGACCCTCCTAAAAATAGCATTTTTCGATTTTTTGATTTTGATACGGATGCTCTAAAATTTGGGTTATACCCATTTCCGACTAAATTTTGCCCCTGATCGAGAATATGAAGTCGAACTTTGATAATCCCGTACGAATTTTGAGATATATTGAAATTATGATTATGGCCATTTTCGAAGCACATTTTTGGGGCGTTTCATTTTGACAGAATATCAGGTGCCTTCCTCAAGCATCTATTAAATCGCTCCTATGTATTAAGGATTAAATCACCTGGGAATTGCTTGAAGTTATACATTCGGTCCTCTATTATGAGGCCATTTTGTTTGATGAAGTACCTTGCTAAGAAAGACCTCTTCAATTCTATCCATTTGGTGATCGAGTGTTGTGGATGCTCGGAAAGCCATAGTGCAACATTGCTTGTGAGGATCAATAGGAAGATGTCACGACCCAAGCCTAGTCCCTAGACGTGACACAGCGAATAGGAAGTCCGAAGACAACCCAAATAAGCCTCTTAACATATGGTTGTAGAAGCAAAATAAGACAATAACAAGAAATTATTCAAAAAAGGAAGTGGGACTAAGGGAAGTATTTCATAATCATAAAACATAAGAGGATTCAAACTCATAGTATACAAACATAGTATCCAGCAACACCTCTACTTACGGAGTAGGGCCAAGACACGTCCTAGGCTCACCCTCATAATAATAAGTATCCAATATAAGTAACAAGTCTCAACATAGCATGAATGAAATAGATGTTGTCCTCGAAGTTGAGGACTTACAAAAGCTTTCTTCAAAAAACCGAACTAGCCACAATAGGAGCTCCACTACCTATATGGTAACATCATGTAGGTATAAAGTATGCATTAGTACTTTGAATGTACTAAGTATTTGGGGTGCAATGCAACATAGATATAAGCCATAATATTCAATGAGCATAAATATAGGCAGTGGATATAATCTTAATATGACATGTATGATCAATGTTTGTAATAAAACATGCATGTAAAACATTTAACATGCATAATATAACATACACATGTGGGAGGAGACCTTAACCAATATAGACCAAGCAAGCTACTACTTGGAATCCAAGGCATGACACCCCCTCGGTGAGGTGATGAGGCATGACGCCTCCTCGATAAGGTGTGATCTACTTGCCAAGGTAAACCAAACATGATAACATAAAGTAGATGGATCCACTAGCAAAACCAATTTAGGGAAATAACATAATCCTATGGTGGCACATACTTTAGAGACTAAAGACTTTATATAAGGACCTTTTGAGTCGATCCCCCATCTTAAGCCTCAATCGGTGCTAAGTATAATATTACGGAATACTTAAAATAATCATTACATTAATCATAACATGATTAATTTGTAGGAGAAATGATAACTTAACATGTGTAGCTGATTACATGCTTGACCTCTACTAGTGAGCTTACTTGAACTTGAACATGAGGGTAAAATAATCATGCTTGATCCCTCAGCTTGACATGAATGGCTCACTAGAGGGTAACATCTTGAAATAGGGCTCAACTTGTCACTTGTAACATCATCGATACTTTTTATGAATCAAATACATGCTTGGGAGCCCATAATTATTATGAAATCTCGAGACTAGA
Organism: Solanum medicagineum; assembly: GCA_026153255.1. Lineage (NCBI taxonomy): Eukaryota > Viridiplantae > Streptophyta > Magnoliopsida > Solanales > Solanaceae > Solanum > Solanum medicagineum. The sequence goes on from JAPFFP010001454.1 coordinate 30,219, forward strand.
AAATCATGCAATAGCTCATCAATAACTTGAAAATTCTTGTCATCTAATTTCATAAAACACATGGTGGGTTCCTGACACTTGTTCAAAATCATGCAACCCAAGAGTATAACCTATTTCAAGAAGAATTCAAGGAAACTCAAGAACAGGTTGTGGATTTCAAGAACCCATTTCAAGCTTCAAGTCTTTCTCAACTCAATTTGAAAAGATTTAAGGTCTAAGGTATGTAGGTTTCATTCATGGGTTCCTTCCACCCATGAAGCCCAATCTTCCCTATTATGTAAGTTGAATTATTTCCAATTGTATTTCTTATGGGTATCTATTATTATGAAATATGAGCATGAGATATGTTGGAGTTTTTCAAATATTATTGGTTATGCATAAATATCTATTTTGAGCTTATACCATGAAGTGATCTTTTTTTTTTGTTGAGACTATACATGATTCAAGCTATGAAATCTATGATCTATTATGAAGTTTTGATATGATTTACAAGTTACCCATGGTGTGAATTTGCTATGATGTTGGTGGATTGATATGCATGTTTTTAAGATGCATTTGTTTCACTATTTCATGATCTATACTCTTGCATTTTATATGATTTGAATATGTCCTCATATATGTCCAGCAAGTGTTTGATAAAATGCCAAGTTAAGAAATTCTCAAGATATGTACATGTTTTCCAAGTCAAGTGACTTCATGATGAATATGGGCTATCAAGTATGTTATGAATTCATAAAATTATTTATGATTATGGAAGTATAAAGCTAAGCCCTATTTCAAGAATTATACCTCTTGTTAGCCTTTTGATGTTAATGCAAGGGCAATGTTTGATGATGATCTATTGTTATGTTTTGAAGTTGGGCTCAACATTAGAGGTCAATGGTGTTTAAGAGCTACTCCTGTCATGATTCTATGTTTCTCATAAGTTTATAAAGTTATGATTATTCCAATTATTCCATGGGATTAGGCTTAGCACCGATGGATGGAGGGTTTTCTCTCTTTCCTTGAACTATCTGCCACCATAGGACTATGATATACCCTTACAATACTAGTAGATCCATTTATTGCTCTTTCTCTCGAAGTTCTTCCCGAAATGGGACGGGTTCCTGTAAGGTGAAATTACTCATGAAATCCTTTCCGAAATGGCATGGACTCCTGTAAGGAAGGTTACTTCCTGAAATAAGATGGGCTCCCATAAGGTAACATTACTCATGAAATCTTTTCCTGAATGGGACGAGCTCCCATAAGGAAGGTTACTTCTAGAAATGGGATGGGCTCCCATATGATGATATTACTTATGAAATCCTTTTTGAAATTGGATGGGCTCCCATATGATGATATTACTTATGAAATCCTTTTTGAAATTGGATGGGCTCCCATAAGGAAGGCTACTTCTTTGAAATGAGATGGGTTCCCGTAATGTGAAGTATGGTTTACCTTGGAAAGTAGACCACCTCTTTACCGGTGAGGGGTAATCATCGAGATTCTAAGTTGAAGCTTGCTTGGTCCTATTCTATCTTAGTTGAGGTCTCTTCCCATATTTATGTATTATGATCTATAAAAATTGAATGATTTGCAAAGATGATTTACTTAAGCATTGATCACACATGTCATATTGCTATTATGCTATCTATTGCTTATCATTGTGCATTTTGACTATGTTACCTATCTCTTATTGCATTGCATTCTAAATACTTAGTATATTCAAACATACTAACACATACTTTATGCCTACATAACGTTACCATGTAGGAACCGGATCTCCACTTCATCATCATCCTCCTCCGCTTGTCTAGTAATATCTATTCAAGAAAGTTAGTGAGTCCTCAATTCCGAGGACATATTTCTCTGTATTTATGCTATGTATTGACTCATCTTATATGGGAAACTTATGATTATGAGGGTAAGCCTAGTTGCTTATCTTAGCCCCTGCTAAGTTCTATGTCTAGAGGTGTTGTTAGAAAAGTTATGTATTATGCCTGAGTTCTGACTCATATATGTTATTTTAGTACTAAACTCCCTCCCTTAGTCCCAATCTCCCTTTATGTTTTCTCTTGTTGTTTATTCTTAGTTTCATGACCAAGAGGTTCCCCATTTGCTGTGTCACATCAAGGCCCTAGTTTGGGTCATGACAAACTTGGTATTAGAGCACTATCTTTTTAATGGTCCTCGGAGTCCAACACACCGCGTCGATTAGAGTCTTATTCATGACTGTGAAGCACGCCACGACTATGAATAAGTTTCTATGAGGTGTTTTAGAAAATGTTTCCCTTATTCATACCCTATGTCGTGCTCTAGGAGTTAAGGTAAGCTTTTCCCCCTAACGTTTATTCATGCTATGCTAGATCATGCCTAAGACAGGAGGGGAGGAGGCACCCGATGTTGTTATTAGTATGTTTAAGGTTTTTGATTTTATGTGCATGCTTTGATATTTCAGGGGGTCACTATTTCTTTCATCACTTCTTTGTTGATAGTAAGATTCATGAGTGTCCCGAATAGTCATGTGAGTCTATTGTTTCTAGGAACATCTATATAGGTTGCCCCATATTTTTATTGCATAAAGTCTTATCTTGTGATCTTGGTTGAACTTGGCTTGATGGGTTGGAGGTCTAGGGGTAGTTTAGCAACATGCATATCATGCTTCCAATGAGTGTAGAACCTAGAAGGTTGTAATATTACGGTTAAGGATAGGCGATCTATTTGGACAACTACAATGAGCTAGTCACTTTTCTGATATTGATCTTCGGTTTGGATTTTATCCCTAATTGAGGATGAGGATAGGTGATATCCACAAGTGTCATTTCGGACTAGGAGTGAGTATTTTGAGTCATGGTGGGGTTGGTTGTTTGACTAATGCACCGGCTTTGTTTATGGGTTTCATGAATAGGGTCTTAAAATCCTACCTCGGCATAATTGTTGTGGTCCTTAGTTATGGAGCATTGACTTATTTAGAGTTTGTGAATCATTTGGGGGTAGTGTTGTAAGTCTTGGGGAATGACTGGTTGTTTGCTATTTATGACAAGTGGGAATAATGGGTACCAAAAGAAGGTCGTTAGAGCTCCTTCAGGAATATCATTTGAGTGTACATTATCATCTTGGTAAGTCTAATGTTGTGTCGAATGCTTTGAGTATGGGATCTATTGGTAGCCTAGCATGTGTTGATGGTGGCAAAGAGGTGACTAGAGAGGTCCATCAGTTTACTAGATTGGGTGTTAGGTTGGAAGAGGTTGGCTATGGTGGTGTAGTGGGGGCTAATGGTTCTAGATCGTTCTTGATTGATGAGGTGAAAGCAAAGCAAGACTTTGACCTTGCCTTGTTATAGTTGAAGACCTTGGTGAGAGATGATAAAGTGGTGGTTTTCTCCCAAGGGGGAGATGGTGTCATTATATACTACGGTAGGCCACATGTGCTTTTGTTGATGATTGGGTTCACTTGGAAGTCCCACCCATGAAGGGGTGTGATTCTGTTTGGAAAGAAATGAAGTTGAGTTTGTGGTTTGTGAGTCCTCAGAGAGTATCAAGTAGGATTGGTGAGGTGTCATGCGAATAGGAATTGCCTATAGATATGGATATGGTTCGTCCGGTTCTTCATGCTTCTAGGTTGACAGGATGTCTTGGTGACTCTAGCGCTATACAACTCGTTGATGTTGTGGGTGTTGTAGAGAATAAGTTGACTTAGTAAAAGGTCCCAGTGGAGATTGTCACGACCCAAACCTAGGGACTAGATGTGACACGGCGCATGGGGAACCTGAAGGGACCCCAAGCAAGCCTCTTAACATATCATTAGACATCCTTGGTCGCGGAAGCAATAGAATGAATACAAGAGATAGTAAGTAGGTATAACCGGGGCCAAGGGACATCTTTCATATCATAAACATCAAGAGTCAAGAAAGAGTCATGCTCATAGCAATATAAATGACATATGCAAAAAACCTCTAACCATAGAACTTAGTGCGGACCAAGACAAGGCGTCGAGCTCACCTTCATAGTAAAATACAAAATAAAGAAAGAGAGTCGTGATACATAACGTAAGAGCATAAACATCGTCCCCAGAATGGAGGACTCACCAACAAGCTTTTAGAGAGAGATCGTACTAGCCACGTGGAGGAGGGTGATCAAGTGGGTGAAACAACTCTGAAAATTGCCCAAAAATGTGCCTCGGAATGCCAAAATTTTAATTTCCACAAACCTAAATATCTGTTCATTATTTCAAAAATCTGACTTCATGTTTGTAATTAGGGGGTCAACATTAGGTGAAAAAGAGTCTAACCTTGATTTAAGAGCGAAAACATAGCAATTATAATTTTTTTAGGCATGAATTCCAGAGAACTTTTCGTGATACCTCTGTGACATGCCTTGGGCGCGCTTCAGTGTAAAATTTCTCTCCACGTCCTCTCCGCGCCTTTGGTCCCAAATTTCCCGAACGTGTTATTATCTATACTTAGTCAAGTTTCATTCTTATATCATCCTAAGCATTTCCCACCCCAAATTTCAAGACTCAAAACCCTCAAAGAGAACTAAGGATTCTCTTCAAACTTCAAGCCTCCATCTCCAACCTTCACCAAGAACTTCCCCAAAGCTAAGGTATAGTGGGTTGAACCATTGAGTCCTTTTACCCATGGTGCCTAAGCCTCTTTTTTACTAATATTGCATGATTTAAAGTTGATTTTACATGTGGGTCTTGTATATTAAGAAATGTACTGCACAATGATTTTAGTTCATAAATGTATGGTCGTCTTAGCATGTTTTGAGCTCTAGATCTTGGATCTAATTTTGGATTTTATGAGGAGTTTTGATGTGAATATCTTGGGGGTGTTGCAAGGTGATGATTGATGGTTTTAAGACAAATATTCTTGCATGATTTCATTTCTAAATTGCATGGTCTTTTACCCCCATTACAGACCCCCAAGGTGTTTGATAAAATGTCCAGTTATGGTTTCTTGAGGAATTGAAGGTCCAAATCACGAGATATGATATGAATAATGTTATTGATGAAATGAGATTATGTATAGGATTATTCCTATATAAAGTATCAAATTAGAGCTTATGATAAATCCTATATAAAGTGTTGTATTGGACCATGCCCAATCCGGGGGGTCAAGAACCTGTGTTACCGAGGGAAGGGTTCGTACTTCTCCACCTAGTGATGGGGCGGAATCATCAGTAACCTAGATGGGAGTTTATACTCATCAATCGAGATGAGGGTTCGTGTCACGAGCAAAGTCCCGTTAAAGCGGACTGGCACCATTTTCGATAAGGCTCGGGAGAACAAACATGTATCTATGCACTTTCTATACATATTACAAGGGATTTCTACATTCAACATGCCTTTTAAGAAAGTAAACAGTAATAACAAGCCAAAAGGAAATGTATATGGCTAGGCCATTGGGGCCACATTGTCTAAAGTACGAGACATGACCACACATTAATTTACATAGTCTACAAAGCCTCTAAATAAGGAAAAGTATTTGATAAGGGTTGGGACAGGCCCTACTCGACTAACTATACAATACAAAAAATATAACCTCTAGATGCACAAAGCTCTGAAGCAACCTGGAGATTGGTAACAGTAGCTGCATATTCTGTACTCCTACTGGGGAGAGCTACTAGAACCTGTACCTGCAGCATGAGATACAGGTCCCCCGTAAGGGAACATCAGTACGAGATAATGTACTGAATATGTAAGGCAGGAAATACTGTATATGAAGTAATAACTCAAATGAAACTACACACTACTGTAAGGATAACAGACCAACTTTAGTTATACTGTGGGATCATGTACTTTATGTTCTTTTTATTACTTTACCTTTAACACAAATGACCAGCTAGTCAGTGGTTAATCTATATCGGGAACGATGCTAGCTAGGATTTTCCTTTTACCCCTTGGGCTACCCCCGATGATAGGATCGACCCAAGCTAGGTGATTCTTCCACCCTTCGGGTTACCACCCATCAATAAGCAATATGCTCTACCTTTCAATTACGTTTGAGATGATACATTTGGTGGTCACAATATTGGGATTGTAGGACTGTAGATGTAGTATGTGACATGTAAATAATCATACAAGACAATATGACAATGAACAGAGTACGTTACACAAAAAATGAAATGCGTATGAGATGAAGCAACTCGTGAACTTTATTTAGCAATAAGAACCCATGTAACTTGGTATCCACCTATGTATGCAGATTTTAAGGTGACTACGTATGGGAACATATGAACATGTGAAAGAGTGAATACAGGGTTAATAGTTGTGTCGGTGTTTTTAAGTGCCTTTATGTGCCAAGGAGGAATCTAGATTTCATGCCAAGTAATACGAAATCAAGTAGCCTTACATACCTCATTGTATGACTTCATTATTACCTCGAAGTAACCTCCTTTTCTCTCAAGTAGTGCTCTACATTAGTGTGGGTAATAAAATAAGAATTAGTAATTACTAAACATGTCTTGGCAGTACAATCTAATTCAAAAAATAAACTTCGGGCAGCAACCCGTAAGCATCGACCCAACGACGTTATTTCATTCTTTCCACCCCTAAGCATATGTGTCTACTATCCATTCTGTATGGTGTATACAGCGTAGTTTAGGTCCATAACATGCTGGAAATAGTCCACAATTCACAGCACACACCAACTCCCCACTACATGCAACCAGGTAGCACAACGTTACGCTATTTCCCTATATTTTGACGTGAACAAGTCAAACTATCCGGACTTTAACCAAACTGTCCTCAACACCTCTGTACATAAAAACAGCCTTAAAACAGTCCCAAAGCAGTACCAAAGCATTCATGAAGGACGCGAGGCAATAGCCTTCCATCCATCAACCCACAAGTTCAAATCAAAATCACACTTAAGATAGCACAAAATAAAACTTGTTTTTAAGTGAAACAAAATGAGTGAAGCAACCTTAGATTAATATCTATAACTTAAATCATGTTAAGAAAATCAACTTATCTTCATAATCTAGCCTACAAACCATAGAAAAGTCACTAAAAAAAAGGCAAGTGTGCAACAACTTTCTTAACACATGTTGTCCGACCTTTGTTAACCAGCATAACTAGCATATATTTCTTGTTTTTCATGGAAAATGTATATGAAATACATGGATATTTCAACCTACCTTAGTCTTCAATATTGATGTTTCCTTCAAGAACCCTAAAGGGTTTTATTTGCTGTATTGTGAAGTGAAGTAAAGAGTAAAAGAAAGTCTTTAGGAAAGCTGAAAATTGTTCCAAAGTGAAATGACTTAAGGGACTGTTTTTGAGCCCTTTTGAAGGGGTCTCTTTGGTTGAATTCCTCTTGAGCTTTCAACCACATATTAACACATATTAATAAGCTAGTCATGCAGCATCTTGGCCCTCACACTTGGGCCTAAATGGGTCTCAAAGTTGATGGGCCTTGGCTTTCCATTTTTCCCCTTTCTCTTTAGTTAGTTGGGCCAAAATTATCAAATGAATTGTAATGGGCTTGGGCCCTTTTTCTATTCTTCTTGGGCTGAAAATAGAGTCCATTTATGATGCTAAAACACGGGCTAAAGTTTCACCCTTAACACACACTTTATCCATAATCGGACTTGGACAGATCCGACATCGGGCCTCGTCTCCATCTAGCTAGCAAGTTTAAGCTAAGCAAGTAGGTGACTCACCTATTAGATTCCTAACTCCTGCTAGCTTCCTCAATTTTATCACTTTGTTTAGGGCCATGATCTCCTTAATTCGACACAAAACTTGTATACACTCGATCCTCTTAAGAGTTAGATGCACATATCACCCGCTAACATGAGATTCAAGCACTTTTAAAAATGGTCGCTATTTTGACCAAACCATATCGTGCTTCATTTGCATAGAACTAGTACATGTAATATGTATAGTGTTACATCCTCCCCCCTTAGGAGCATTCATCCTCGAATGTTAGCACTATTGGATAGCTTAACCAAGTTAATCCTTTACTTACACAAACTTTTGACAATATACTAAGTATTCAATCACACGTACCTATTAGTCTCCCAATTCTGCATGATGGACTTCCTATTTAGCTTCAAAAAGTAAGGGTATTTTGATTTCATCGCATCCTCGACCTCCCACGTTATCTCTTCTGCTTGATGGTTTCTCCAAAGTACTTTTACTGAAGTTATTTCTTTAATTCTTAACTTCTTAACGTGACGATCTAGAATAGAAATAGGTACCTCTTCATATGTGAGATCTTCTATAACCTGCACATCTTCAATTGGAGTAATACTGGATAGGTTACCTACGTATTTTCGAAGCATTGAGACATGAAAAACTGGATGAACCATTGAAAGCTCTTGGGGTAGCTCTAGTTCATATGAAACCTACCCAAACTTCTTAATACTCTGATATGGCCCTATGTAACATGGGCTCAATTTTCCTTTCTTACCAAACCATAACTCCGAGACTCATTAAAAAATACCTAATCCCCTACTGAGAATTCCAGTCCTCTCCTTCTAGCATCCGCAAATGATTTGTGACAACCTTGGGCTGTTTCTAGTCGCTACTGTATTACATTAACTTTTTCCATGGTTGTTGTACTAGATCTGGCCCAAGCAAGGTGGTTTCACCCACTTCAAACCATCCAATTGGCAATCTAGATTTCCTTCTGTACAAAGCTTCATAAGGTGCCATCTTGTTACTCGAGTGATACCTATTATTATAGAAAAATTCAATAAGTGGATAATGGTCCACCCAACTACCTTTAAAGTCCAATGCACAAGCTCGCAACATATCTTCAAGTGTTTGAATGGTGCATTCTGCTTGACCGTCTATTTGAGGGTGGAATGCTATACTCAAATTCACTTTTGTCCCTAAACTCATTTGGAAGGACTTCCAAAACATTGCAGTGAATTGAGCCCCCCGATCAGATATAATGGAGATTGGAACTCTATGTAGCCTGACTATCTCCTTGAGGTATATCCTGGCATACTGTTCAGTTGTATAATCACTACTGAGTGGCAAGAAGTATGCTGACTTTGTCAGTCTGTAAACTATTACCCATATAGAGTCAAAATTCTAAAATGAGCAAGGCAACTCGGTAACGAAAATCTATATTGATCATATCCCACTTTCATGTTGGAAGCTCTATACATTGCATATAACCTCCTGGCTTTTGGTGTTCTACTTTAACTTGTTGGTAATTTGGACATTGAGCCACAAATTTTGCAAGGTCCTTTTTCATGCCTCCCTACCAAAACATTTCCTTCAGGTCATGGTACATCTTAGTTGATCCTTGATGGATAGAATATCTTGAATGATGGGCTTCGTCCATTATCCTCTTCCTTAGTCCATTAATATCAGGCACACATAGTCTATTTCGGCAATAAAGTACTCCATTTTGTGTAAGGTCGAAGCCCTTATCATACCCTGACTCACCTTGTCTTTAAGTCATCATAAAATAGGATCCTCGTACTGTCTTTCTTCCACCTCCATTACCAATAAAGACTCCGCAGCATTATGCACAACAACCCTTTCCTTTGAAGTTTCAAGAAGGCAAACTCCCAAATTAGCTAGTTGTTGATAGCCACCCGTTGACTTACCACAGCCTGATCACCAATCTCCATGATTGCCTTACGACTCAGAGCATTGGTTACCATATTTTCCTTCCCTGGGTCATAAAATATATCAACATCATAATCATTTATTATCTCTAACCATCTCCGTTGTCTTAAGTTTAGGTCTTTCTACTTACATATGTATTGCAAGTTCTTATGATCAGTATATACGTCAACGTGAACCCCATACAATTATTGGCGCCATATTTTCGGAGCAAATACCACCGGTGCTAGCTCAAGATCATGAGTTGGGTAGTTTTTCTCATTTGATCATAGTTGTGTAGATGCATAAGTAATTACCCCTACCATGCTCTGTCAGCACATACCCTAAGCCAACTCTTGAAGCATCGCAATACACTACATACCCCTCGGTGTCTTCTAGAAGTACTAGCACAGGTGCAGAAGTTAGCTTATTTTTCAGCTCCTGGAAGCTCCTTTCACATGCATCATTCCATTGGAACTTGGTTTCCTTATGTTTCAACTTCGTTAGAGGTGCAAAAGTAGTAGAAAAACCTTCAACAAACCTTCTGTAATAACCTGCCAACCCTAGGAAGCTCTGAATTTCCATGGGTGTTGTTGGCCTTGGCCAATCTTTCCCAACATCTATCTTTTGTGAATCAACCCTTATTCCCTCATCGGATACAATATGACCCAAGACTGCCATTGATTTTAGCCAAAATTCACATTTAGAAAATTTGGCATACAATTGTCGATCACAAAGAACCTGTAACACTTGTCGTAAGTGATTTGCATGGTCCTTTTCTGATCTTGAATATACCAAAATGTCATCTATAAATACTATCACGAACACATCCAATAATGGCTTGAATACCCTATTCATCAGATCCATAAAAACTATTGGTGCATGCATTAGCCCAAATAACATAACAAGAAATTCAAAGTGACCATAGCATGTTCTGAAAGAAGTCTTAGGTATACCTTTCTCCTTCACCCTCACTTGGTAATACCCTGATCTCAAAACAATTTTTGAAAAGCATTTGGCACCCTGTAACTGATTAAACAAACCATTAATCCTGTGGAGGGGGTATTTATTCTTCATTGTCACCCTATTTAATTGTCGATAGTCGATAGACATTCTCAAGGTGCCATCCTTTTTGTGTACAAATAACACTGGTGCACCCCAACGGGACACACTAGTCTTTTAACGACTCTTTTAATTCACGCAATTCTGCCAGGGCCATTCTATATAGAGGAATGGAAATAGATTGAATGCCTGGAAGTAAGTCAATCCCAAAATCTACTTCTCGTTCTGGAGGTAAACCTGGAAGTTCTTCAAGGAACACATCAATAAATTCATTCACTACTGGAACTGATTGAAGAGTTGGCAATTCTGCCTCCATATCCCTTACACTAACTAAATGACATATATGCCCCTTAGATATGAACTTTCTAGCCTTAAAATAAGAGATAAACTTACTCTTTGGTGCCCCAATATTGCCTTCCCATTCAAGAACTGCCTCATTTGGAAA
>JAPFFP010001455.1:0-18070 GCA_026153255.1 Solanum medicagineum
AGCTTCTTGTTATGCCACCGTGGATTGCCGAACTAAGAGAGTGTACTTTCACTTTCCAAATGAGGCAGTTCTTGAATTTGGGGCACCAAAGCGGAAGTTTATATCTTACTTTAAGGCCAGAAAATGATAACATAGACAAAAAGAAAATATTGTGAACTGCATAACATGTTACTTTCTGTTTTAGGAATATAAAGTACAGAGGAGACCATAGGAATCAATCAACTTTATTTTTTCCTGGATTACCTTCCGAGGACTGAAGAAAGTATTTGTTCGTGAGCTGATGTTGTGAGTTCAACATTAGCATGTTTCCTTCTTCCCAAGTAAATAACATGAACCTGTGTTAAACAATCATAAAAAATATTAGTTATACAATAAAAACGTATCATGAATCTAGATGAGTTATTACTATGTTGACTAGTAAAAAAGAAAATGCTCATTTCTCACTTTGCTTTCACCATTTGCATGAACTAGCATGATGTCTGAAAGGGTCAAAAGAAGTACTATTAGATAAACAAAAACCAAGTAGAGAGGAAGATAGTAAGTGCTGCCCATTTTATGCGCTCTGTCCAAAGTTAAAGCAGAGATACAGAGATTTATTGAGATTTAACCACCTTTGCCATCAATCTCCACTATTTATACTAGTTGAGCATAGTTGGAAATTGCTCGATTCCTTTTCTTTTTTAACATTTACAATACGTTAGAAATTATTAATACATTCAATTAAACTTTACTGTTGAATATCAAGTATCTAACATAAATCTTCAACAGTCTGAAGGAACAAAAATCTAGAGGAGTGGTATCCAGGAACTTAGCAAGAGGTAAATTCCAATGAAACTCTTTCATCAGTCAAGAAACATGTCATTTCCATCATTCCATTCTCAATTGTTGGACAAATCAATCACTAGTCGCATTACAGTCATTTAAATTCTCATTGAACTTTCTCCTAACTTTGGATGACGTCCAACAATTGCTATGCATATAAATCAATTTTAATTTAACATTTGAGTATCAAGGGGCCTTAAAATTCCAAGAATTAACAGTGTAAATAAAATATGACAATCAGTGAACGCCCTTTAACCAAAGACAGTCTGTACTACTTTTCTTATATGAGTGGAATAAGGTTAGAAACTAGCCATTGTCAAATGTTGAAAAGGAGTCATTTTATGCATTGATCATTGTCCCTCCCATATGTATGCCTTGAGTATCGACAAAAGCTAACATGTAATTATACTTTATGGCTACTCCCAAATATTTCAAATTATTCTTTGTTGTGTACTCCTTCATTCATGAATAGCTTCTTCAAATAAAGCAGAACCCAGATGGGAAGGTTTCTGATCCGTGCGGGAACATTGTGTATCGAAAGCAACAACACTAACCCAGCAAATTACGAATAATTACAAAACCAACAACAATTACACTGAAAATGTGAATAACAGAGTGCATCAATGGATAAAGTATTATGTTCTCGTTCTAAAATATTTATTCAATTTGAATAAAATTAATCAAAAAATGTCCATGAGTATCATCTTATGGTAATATTACAAGATAGAAACCCTCCTAGTGAATCTAAGCAGCTCGAGTTTAGGAAATTAGCAAAGGTAAAGCAGCAACACAATACTAATAAGCACAACATGAAAACATACATTAACATGGATGATTTCAATCTACCTCAGCTTTATCGGTCTAAAAAAAATTCAAAATCCTCCTGCTTAATCAATGGGCAATTCCCAAGGTTAAGAATTATCTGATGGGTGTAATATTACTACAGCCAGAACCTAAAATCAGCACAAATCATATCAAAACCGCAAGAAAATTAGAACTCATAAGCACAATTTAACCCCAGGCAACGAACCTAACTGATGCAATAAAATCAGACTTTAGATAGAAATTTATACATGATAATTTCTACTCCAACAAAACCCTTTCGATGTGATTACCCCTGGGAAAAATGAGAAAAATATGCGGTTTTTTCATATTCGTGGTGAACAACCATGAATGGAGCTCAAAAACATCAATTGTAAAATGGAATTTTCATATCTCATAAAACCCTGAAATTCAGAAACTATTTTGAAATCAATCTTCAATTTACTTTACATTAAAACGTTGAAATTATTGAAGAACTACCTATTCAAATTTGGGGCAAAGAGAGTTCTTGAAGAAATAATTTTCTTACGAAACTCTTGAGGCAAAGTTTCTGATTTTCTCAGATGTTGAGAATTGAAACCTTGAAGCTTCCTTAGATGTTGGAGTTGAAACAAAATGAGAGAATTCAATACTTATCTTTGGGTGGGAAAGTTATTGAGGTGAAGAAAGTCTGATTAGAGACTTTTGAGGGTTTTTTTTTTTTTTGAAAAAAAAAGTTTTAAGTTTATCTTGGTTTACAGAGGAGGGAAAGTTAAATAAGTTGAGGGAATATAACATTTTGGTGAAAATTTTAAGGCCACACTTATAAAGTATTATTTTTATTATTTTTAGAATTACAAAAATAATACATTTTAAAAGTATAGTCATATGTGTTTGCTAATTATATGATAATACGTCAACGCTTATAAAGTGTAGTATATATCATTAATAAGAATGCATTACAAGTGTTGTCTATATTATTGTCGCCAAAAGCTAAAAAATTAAGGCTACGTTTTTAAAGCGTACCCAAAAACGTTTTAGTCAACACTTTATGAGTGTTTTCTAGATTTAGTGTAGTCTTAGAACTAAAATGTTGTAGTGTAGGGTTTCTCCTAAAAACATTTATTTTCTTATTGATATAATTGGAGGAAATTGTTAATTGTAGTAGAAAAATTTTGAGGGAAAAATAAAAGGATGGAAATTGGATTATAATTAATGACTCTTGCTGGCTACTTATTTTAATTGTCATTAGAGGTAGTCTTTTAGAAGCTATTGCTCATGTCTCCTCCCACGTTTTGGGCACCTAGGACGAGTCATTCTATTATCAACACCTTGGACACCATCATCATGCCGAGTCCTCTTAGCCCCTCTCTCATCCCTCTTACCACTTGAAGTCTCGAGGGCACTCACTTGTTGATTGAGTTGAGTGGTCACAACCTTGGCCAACAGCCATAGAGCATTACGAACCTCCACATTTGACATGTCACCGTCCTGAATAGCTTGAGGCATATTCTGAAACACAATGATTAAGAATAAGATATAAACCTTAGAGGACTTGACTCTATCGCATGATATAGATCATGACAAAGTGAAACATTTCATAAAACGCCTTATAGCTTCCAATTCATAGTTGTGGCGCGTTTCACAACCATGAATAAGAATCTAATCGACACGGTATGTTGGACTCCGAGTACCATTAACAACCTAGTGCTCTGATACCATCTTTGTCATGACCCGAACCCAGGGCCTAGACGTGACACGCGAATGGAGAACCCGAAGGGACCCCAAACAAGCCTCTTAGCATATCATTACACATCCTTGGTCGTGAAATCAATTAAACATCAACAAGAGAACATAAAATAAGGATAAAAAGGACTAAGGGAGTCTTTCATAGCTTAAAACATACAAGAGTCAAGAGAGTCAAAGCTCAAGCATCATTACATAACTTGTCCAACAACACCTCTAAACTTAGAATTGAGGGGGGGCCAAGACATCTTTCCGGGCTCACCCTCATAGTCAATAGTATACGATAAAAGAAAGAGAGACTTTGCATAACATAAGATCAAAAGATATCGTCCTCGGAGTTGAGGACTCACCAAACTTGCTTCAAAGATAGTACTAGCCACGTGGAGGCGGAAAGATGATCAAGTGGAGCTCTGATTCCTACATAGTAATATCATGTAGGCATAGAGTATGCATTAGTACATTTGAATGTACTAAGTATGTAGGAAGCAATCCAACATAAGCAAAATGCGTAAATATAAGCAATGGATGAGCATAGCAACAATATGTCATGCATGAATGATGCTTGAAGTAAAACATGCTTATATAGAACGTAATACATGTGTAGGAAGAGATCATCATCGTAGACCAATCAACTTAGTACTTGGAATCCAGCGTATGCCACCCGCTTGGAAGGTGGATGAGGTGCATACCCCTCATCTTTGGTAGTACAGGATTGCCACCACTCGATAAGGTGGATGCGGTACATACACCTCATCTATGGTAGTACGAGATTGCCACCACCCGACAAGGTGGATGAGGTACATAACCCTCATCTGTGGTAGTATGGGATTGCCACCACCCAACAAGGTGGATGAGGTATATACTCCTCATCTATGGTAGTACGGGATTGCCGCCACCCGACAAGGTGGATGAGGTATATACCCCTCATCTATGGTATGGTCAACTTGCAACACTATAGATACTATTCATGAAATCATCACATTCATACATTACTTTCATCATTATAAAGTCACTTGACTCATAGGTCATGCATTAGATCATCAATAACTCAAGAACCCTAAACCGAACATTTATCAAACACTTAATGGGTGTGTAATACTAGTATAAAACCATGCAATTCAAGAGTGAAATCATGCCAGAAAACTTGAAGCAAATCAATCCACCAATACTTGGTAATACTCTTATACAATATACATTGAAATCTTTCATGAAATTTCAAAATAAATTATAGATTCATAGCTCAAAACATGCTTAAACAGTCATACTTTTATGAAACCCCAACATAGTTGATAGTCAAATTTATAATTAGTAAGACCCATAAGTAAATCAATTTAGAAATATACAATTCATGTAAAAAGGAAGGTTGGACACCATGGCTGAAAGGACCCAATGGTTGAAACCCACATACCTCAACTTTGGAGATTTCCTTGATGAAGATTTGAATGAGAACTTGAATCTTGAATAAAATTCTTAGATCCGGAATGAGATTGGGACACTTGAATTTTGGGTGAAATATTTGTCTAAGTGTTAGAGAGGGTTTTGGGGAATATCTTGTATGATATTGGATTGAAAAATGACTAAGTATAGGTGTTTTTAGACATAGGAAGGCTTAGGCCCAAGACCCCAAAGCCTTAGGCTGAAACTGAAAAATTGGCAATAGAATACACTGCTCCGTGACGGGTCCGAGAGCAAACGCAAACAACTTCTGGAAGTGAAATTTTTGCGAAAATAAAATTTTGCTACGGCTGCTGTAGAATCGGGATTAGACTCATTTCCCACTCAATTTTGCCCCCTGATCACGAATATGAAGTTGGATTTTCGATATCACGCATGAATTTTGAGATATATGAAAATTACGTTTATGAGCATTTCTGAGGCACATTATCGGGCGCTTTTTGGGGGTCGTTTCATAGACGCGAATGCGGAGGGTGAAGAACCTGTTGACCTCCACAAATGTGGTCAAAGTTCCGCGAATGCGGAGCAATTCGGTGACCAATGTCAGGATAATTCAGGAATTTTGCCATTTCGGCCCCAAAATCACATATACACGCACTCGCTGTCTTTGTTCTTTATACTAGAGAGTCTAGAAATTCATTCATTGGAGAATAGACCCAATATTGAAGAAAAACACACTTTAGTGTAGATTCTAATCTGGTACTAGCAATTTTTAAAACATCCCCTGGCCATTTTGGGGGCATTCGGTATTTGTTTTATGCAAATAAATAGTGCAACAATGTGGATTTCGATGTTTTGGATCCAACGGTACAGTCAGAATTCCCAATTGAGCATCCTACAAAAAAAATGAGGGCCCCACTTCTTTCCGACTAAGTTTAAGTAAAAGAACTTAGGAGGTCAAAATGCAGATGTCTCCATTAACTAACGAAGTGTCATTTTAGACCGTCTTTGACATTTCGGAGTGGACCGCGCCGTCAGATTTTCATTTTGCACGCGTTTAGCTAGGTTTTTGCAGAAACACTCATTTCAGCTTCCAATTGAACTCGTTTTGCAACTTTAAGCTAAAAATCATATCGGGGCCCTCCATCGTCAGACCAACCACCCTCCTAGCCTAAATCGATTGTTTCAAAACTGATGGATCAGACAGAATCCTATTTCGAAGTCGTTTGCTAGGGTTTTGCAAGAAATTTCATTTTGCAGCTTCACGCTAACTTGCAAATTTCCACAGTTTTCAACCAAAACCACCCACAACCATTCCAACGCCCCAATAAGCCATAAAAGGTTCGACGTTACGATATAGAAACTCAAATCAACAGAGTAGTCACAAAATTACAGAAATTACCCGAAAGGTCATTACGTAACTATCAAACCAAAATTACATATTAAGTTACAAAAGAAAAAGGCCACTTAACAAAATATTTCTAGCCCAAATTCTACAATAAGATTATGGAGTATTTAATAGAGAGACATGAGTTTAACTGTCGGGCATACAAATTCCAAAAAGAAAAACATGAACTATAATAGATAGAGTTGAAATAGTAGTCTGCACGAACAATGCGAAGGCTCACCTCAACAACAGAGTCCACGAAAATAAACTTGTCACCCATAGGTCTCGCCCTCTGCAATAGTATCTACATTGATATGCAAGTAAGGAGTGAGCTATATATAAATATAACTCTACTTTAATAATCCTAGAACAAGAGTTATAAAATACATAAGCATAATGGATATACATAAATAATATACACAAGAATATACTTCATAAAATAAGGCTCAATAAGTTCAAGCAAATGTTCAAAAAGGTTCACTACATGTTTTAATTCAATCCACACTCAACACTTGTCAAAACAGTAGTGAAGGAAATCAACCCATCATCCCAAACAACTCCATGGTTGCATGTATAATGCTCTAAAAGTATACTATGGTAGCATGTACAAAGCCCCTAACACATTACGGTAGCATAGAATGCCCCTAACATATTGCGGCAACTACGTATGCCCCTAGTAACTATATCACAATAACATAGGAAAATATCCAGTATCACACTACATACAACTTATAAAAATATTCGATATTCTTCACAAGATAGCAAGTGTAGGGAGGATCAAAGGACACTAATTATGCCAAGAACACGCACATGCACCAAGCAGAGAAAATGTTTTTTTTTCAAAGCATGTTTAAAAGTAAGCACTAAAGCTTAAAGTCTCGTTTACCTTATTAATGACAAGTGCTCCAACTTGCAAGGCGTAGAACACAAACCAAACGGCCTTCAATGACTTCAATCTATACAAAATAGTAGTACAGTATCAATTATGCTGGTCAAACTTAAGTCGCAATATCCCTACCTTCAAGTTTAGAGCTAAACCTTAATATCTAATACCTTAGACAATAAATTAAAAGAAAAAGTATCCCTAATCTCGTTGTTGACATTTAATTGTTGAAAATTATAGTAAATATGCTAATGCTCTCAAAATATATGCAATAGAATCTTAGTTGTATTCGGCTCAATCCTTTTAGTAAAAGATTGGGAAATATTACACAGAGTCCGTACAAATAAACTAAGGTGAAAACCGTGAAAGTATCTTCAAACAACAATTGCAATAGTGAGACTATACTCTTACCAATAGCTTCTAATATATATATGTGTGTGTTTTAAACTAACAAGAGCACACAATAACAAAAAAATTCAATACCTGAATTTATCACCCAAAGAATGGTACGAAGATCAAGTTAATTTTGCGTATGAACTTCCTTGAATTCTCCTAAAAGAAGGGAATGAATCTGCCTAATTTTTGTTCTATTGAAGCACAAGAGAGCGGGGTGGGGGAAGGTTTTCTAGCCGCTTCTTCCTTCTTCTTTTTCTTTAATTTTTTAATAAAATTATCAGTAGTTAAAATTACTAATTAACCCTTCATTAAAATGAAAGGTTATTACATATATCTTTTGTATGAAATTATTCTTAAGATCAAATTTACATGTAACTTTAGTATGGTCTTCCTGACCAACCTGACAAGTTCTTTTATTATTTCCTAGTGAAAATGATTTCTAATGACTATTTACAAAGATAAGTCTGTATGGAGCTATAACATCAAATCTCCCACAAGTTTTTCCCTTTATAGGAATTGGTTGCATGACGGATTTTTTTAAATTTGGTCATGAATATTGCTCTTATAAGTTATAACTCAATATTTTAGCAGATCATGTGCACAAACTTACTCTTGAGCAAATTGTACAAGTTTTGAGGTTGTAGCCTCAAGTGACGAACTCAAAGTAGAAAATAAAAGTGGCTTCGTAGGTCGCTCTAGTACTGTCGATCCTTCTGATCGTGATGGTGAACATATGAAAGGTTTTGGTGGCATTTGCATGACCTCCAAGCTGCCTTCTAACATTTCAATAACCTTACCAATGGCTGGCCTTTGCAAGGGATCTGTTTGGATGCACCATAAACCAACTAATGTCATTTTCTTTGCAATCTCTTCATCTTCATTCGTCATCATATCTCTAATATTTAGGTCTTGATCCAGCACAATTCGTTGATATGCCCAATGTGGAAAGTATATTTCACTATTTTGGCTTCTTTCGGCACTGTAGTTTTTTCTTCCTCCGACCATTTCAAGAACCATCATTCCATAGCTGTAAACATCAGATTTGTGTGACACTCCTCCAAAATTTCTACTAAACACTTCTGGAGCCATGTAACCAATGGTTCCTCGTGCGTCTAGTGTGGACATTATGCTATCTTTTCTAGTACATAGTTTTGCTAGACCAAAATCAGATATCTTGGGACAAAAGTCTTCGTCCAGAAGAATGTTATGAGGTTTTATGTCAAAATGCAAAATTCGGGTGTTACACCCTCTATGCAAATATTCTAATCCTCGAGCTATCCCGAGTGCAATTTTGTATAACATTTCCCATCCCATGTTAGAATCTTCGTTGTATATGTGTTTGTCAAGAGATCCATTTGTCATGAATTCATAAATAAGAGCTTTTTCCTTATGACTCAAACAGAATCCCAACAGTGTAACAATGTTGACATGAGAAGTTCGACTAATGCTTGCAACTTCGTTAATGAATTCTTCTCCATTCCCCTTGGTCTCTTTTAAGATCTTCACAGCAACAGGATGGCCATTAAGGCTACCTTTATAGACCCCTCCGTAACCTCCTTCTCCAAGTTTCTCTTTAAAGGAATTTGTCATTTTCTTAATGTCTGAATAGCTATATGACTTTGGTGCTAGGGATTCATACTGCCTCTGGAAGACCTCTACATTATGATAGTCTCTTTTTGGCATTTTACTTGTTCTTCTGAATCGGAAGAAGCACATCAAGCCACAGGTTACAACTATTGCAGTCCCTATCGCAGCTAATATTCCTGTATAATGACACAAGAAGACATGCTTATCAGAATCTTCTTAAGAAGAGGACGATATAAGATAAATTAAGCTGAACAAATTCAAACAATAATCACCTATCGGAATCTTCAGTCCGAGTCTGCGTCTTCCTGAAATGTAAACATAAAAGGAAGGTAATCATTTGATACCAAACAATAATAATGTATCTCAATAGAGTATAACTAATCAACTGCTATCTCCCAAGTCTGAAACATGGCTTTGCTTTTTTTACTTAATAACTGGATATATTTCCTAGATTTACCATGAATGGATGTTTTTGGTTGGGTTTGTTCTTTGCAAATGGACAGAAATTCAATACTTTGAACACTACATTGCCCTGCACTATTCTGGCCAATCTCTACAATTAGTCAGAATCCCTTTGCCGGACCTGTGCGTAATTTATTTTTAGCAATCTGTCTACAGAATCAATCTCAACAAGGGCAAAAACAGGATCCCGACACGATTCAATTGAATAGTTATAGTGCTCCAGAAGCACAGTATGAGAAATCGCAAATGAATGGTGAGAGGCATTGCGGTCACAATTGACAGCATATGTCTCCCTTTGATAAGGTTGAGTGCAGTCATAGAAGAAGAAGAGATCTGCTGTGCTTGGCCCCAAGGTAAATGGAGTACCCCTTGTGCTAATATTATGTCTTGGTACTGGACATCTGCTTTGTCTATCAGAATTGAGTTGTTTGTGCAATATATTTCCTTAATGATAAATTCCTCTTTAGAAATATGAAGAAGTGGTTCAAGTTTTTTGCAGGTTAGATTATAAACTGGTAAGCCGCAGTAGGATGGTTGTTTCTCAAGAATCCAAAATGTGTACGACAAGAACTGAAATAGAAATAGATTTGTCGACCATGAATAGGCTTCAAAAGTTCATATATATGATGTCTAAAACAAGAAGAAAAGACAAAGGGAGAATGAGGAACAGGACACAAGATATTGGTATAGAGGAAATTATGCTTTGGGATCATATTTGTACACAATTCATTAAATATTTCAGACTAGTCATTGTTTTTGCCCTGATTAAATGATTGAGACTCTGACAAATTAAATTAACGATCCGTATAAGTTAAAACTTTTGAAAAAAAATTACTCCCTTTATACCACTTTATATGGTACCCATTTCTTTTTTATGAGTCCCGGAAAAAATGTCAACTTACTATGATTAGGGCCCTTCCCTGGACCTTGCGCATAGCGCGAGCTTTAATGCACCCGTCTTGTCCTTAACTTTTAAAATTTTCTTTTACTCTTAATAAAATGATTTACAATCACACAAATATTTAAAAATTATTTTGGACCACAAATATGATATTTTGAGTTTTAATAAATTAACAAACTATAGGGAAAATGGTCCTAGTCAAAGGACCTGGTCTTCAGAGCTCTTGTCTTACTGGACAAGTCAATGGTATGTAGCTATAGAGCTGCAGAAACTGCAGTGGTTAGTGGACATTGCAGTAGAGGCGCGAAAAGAACAGCAATCCTCGACCAATGGTGAACGACTAGATTTTTTATCTTTCTTGTACAAAGAACATATTGATAAGATACAACCTAGTTTTTGCAATCAAGAATATTCAAAGCAAAAGCCATTTTCAAGAAAAACAACTACTCTTATACACGACAAGGGACCTGATAGAGCGTTGCAGTGTTCTTAGTGGTTACTTGAGTTTAGTGTCTTGTGCTTTATTATAGATCTATTTCTATGTTATAAAGAGTTGTAGATCTTTTCAGTTCAATTTGATGCAGTTTGAGTTTGTGGCTAGAGTTAGCCGAGTTGTGCTTGTTGAACTCTATATTAGCTAGCGGTAGTTCATATAGTGAGCAATAGGGTTATTGCTTTGTGTCTTGTAATTAAGGATTTAAAAGGGATGTAGGATTAAGAGTTTAATCCTCCGTAAGTTTGACTCTCTATGTATGAACTGCTTGAAAATATTAGATCTTTGAGAAATTTTGTGTGACAGATCGTGATTTTTCCTCCTTTGAACAAGGGGTTTCTACATAAAGCTCTGTGTTTTTACTTTACGCATTTACTTGACCTCCTGTTACTAGTTTCTGTTGAGGGACCTAGTCTCTTGACATGCGGTGGACTCATACAAGCCAACAATTGGCATCTAAACATATATCTTCTGGACAATTAACACCCAGAGAGGATACTGCTCAGATGGATGGTCTACCAAATCTCGAAGAAGGATAGTCAACTACCAGGCCCCCTCGCTTTAATGGACAATATTATGGGTGGTGGAAGACTGAGATGCACAACTTCATTATGGATGAAGATAGTGAACTATGGAACATCATTCTGGCTGGACCACATGTGGCAATGAAGGAAGTTAAGGTAGGAGAAATTACTAAAATTGTTCCTAAGAGAGTATTATGAAGTTGATCTAAAGAAGATTGAAAGAAGCTACAAAGCGAAGGAATTACTCTTTTGTGGAATAGGACCTAATGAATACAACAAAATCTCTGATTGTGAATCTGCAGAAGTCTGAGAAAGCTGGATGACAGCACTCGAAGGAACAAGCCACGTTAAGGAGTCTAAAGTAGACATACTCACAATTCAATAGGAGAACTTCACTATGAAAGAAGGTGAAACCATTCAAGAAATGATCACCAGATTCACCTCCATCACAAATGAACTACCTACATGCCTTGGGAAAATGATTCATCCAAGCAAGCAGGTGAGAAAAATCCTCAGAGTTCTTCCTAAGTCTTGAAAAAGCAAGGTCATTGAAGCTAGAGATCTCAAAACCCTCTCTATAGATGAGGTTATTGGGAACCTAAAGAACCTATGAGCTTAATAAGCAACAAGATCAACTAAGAAGGAAACCGAAGAAAGAGCATATCTTGGCCCTCAAAGTTGCTGAAGGTGAGTTTATTGAACAAGATAAGATATCGCTTACCTCACTTGAAAGTATTATAAGGTAGTAAGAAGAAATGAAGGGTTCATGAGAAGAGGAAGTGCAAGTAAACAATAACAACATACCCAGTGGAATCCCACAAGTGGGGTTTGGGGAGGGTAGAATGTACTCAGACCTTACCACTACCGCATAGAACTAGAGAGGTTGTTTCCTGGGAACCCTGGTCTCAAAAATTCATAAAGAGCGACTAATAATGAAAAACATATGAAAGTATGTAAATACGATAAAATGAACACTCAAATAGAAAGGGTCTCAGCCGCAAATGCAGCAAACCATGTTATTTCATCAGAGACTACCTGATGCATCAAATGGAGTATATCCACAAAGTCAAGCCGGTGGTGATAAAGAAAAATGTAGGGACCAGGTCTCGGACTGGTCCAAAAAAATTCGTCGCTGATTATGTTATCGGAAGCTCTAGCTACTCAAAGAGACTAATAAAGTGAATCTAATGCACCTGACACTCAGAAGATTCATTCATGATGCAGTGGAGGATGAAGAAAATGCTTTCAGCTCAAATTTTGCTCTCATGGCAAAGTCCAAAAATGATGAGGATAAAGAGTTAACATTTCTTGATATAAGCAAAGCCTGAAAATTTATTCACTCAAAAAAATTGAAAATTTTAGCTAATGTGTAGATCATCTCACTCTGTGAGCTCACTACTGAAAAGGATTTTTTGAGTGACAGTCTGGACATTTTTGAAAATGAAAAAATTACTTTAACTGGTCATATTTCTTAGATTGCAGAAAGTTTTGCTGTGGTTAATGCCGAAAATCTAGATCTAAAGGAGAAGTTGAAGAAAACTGTTGATTCTATTTCAAGAGGGAAAAGTGAGGCTAGTAGACTTCAGCTAGAACTTGAGGAGAGTTTGAAAAGGTCTGAAATAAACCTGGCTATTTTCCTATAAAGAAATACTCAGATAGAGAAACTGGTCAGAGTTAAGAAAGAGCTTAACAAATCCCTTAAATAGACCATATCCTCTAAAATACTAGCAAGTTCAATCGATCTAGGGGATAACAATAGCAAGGGTCTAGGATGTGAAAAAGAAATTTAGAAGAGGACCTAGTCAGTTATCTAAAGTGAAGAAAGTCACACTGCCTGAATGAACTAAGAAAGCATTGATCACACTTTTATCTTCTTTTTGAAAACTAAGACTTAAACTGATTCCCAAGACTAACAAATAATTTTTCCGTGTAGAAAGGAGTTGGAGGAAGTAGTCATTAGTGGTTCATGGACAACAATTGTTCCAAGCATATGATTGGAAAAAAACTGAAAACTTCCTCTCACTAAGGACATTTTGAGGAAGAGATGTCTCTTTTCAAATTGGAAAAGAGGGATATATTTTGGGTGTTTAAAAGATTGAAAAATCTCTTTACCATGTAATCGAAAGATGTATATATGTGAGTGGATTGAACTAGAGTCTCCTTAGTGTGTCTCAAATGTTAGGTATGCAAACTCCTCCCACATCGATTGTGGAAAGAGCAAATGACCAACTTATAAGGTGGAACCTAATCCCATTAGTATGAGGCTCTTTGGGAAATGCCCAAAAACAAAATCCGTGAGGGCTTGGCCCAAAACGGACAATATCATACTAATGCGGGGTTGAGGTGCGGGTACAGGCGGTTCCCAACAAGTGGTATCAGAGCTTAGGTTTGGAGGACAGGAGTGATGGATCGACATGTGCGGAGTCACCGGTGTGGCATTAGGACCAAAAAGATCTGCAAGGGTGCCTTGTATCGAAAGTCTTCCTGTCATGTGATGGTACAAGCAGCGTGTCCCGTTGGACAATAACGGCGGTGCAAGATGATTTGACGGATCAGATGGTGTAACCTAGCGATGTGAAGGTTTGCGGTAATGCCTTATGTCGAAAGTCTTCCCAACAGGATGGTCGGGCAGCGTGTCCCGCAGGTTGTTGCGGCGGTACAAGATGGTGGTAGATCCAAAATCGATAATCGCTGGAGGGGAGGTCATGAGATTGTGTGGTCAGAGTTCGAGGGGAGGTTGGTTAGGTATGCAAACTCCTCCCACATCGGTTGTGGAAAGAGCAAATGACCAACTTATAAGGTTGAACCCAATCCCATTAGTATGAGACTCTTTGGGAAATGTCCAAAGATAAAATCCGTGAGGGCTTGGCCCAAAGCGGACAATATCATACTAATGCAGGGTTGAGGTGCGGGTACACGCGGTTCCCAACAAGTGGTATCAGAGCTTAGGTTTGGAGGACAGGAGTGACGGACCGACATGTGCGGAGTCACCGGTGTGGCATTAGGACCAAAAAGATCTGCAAGGGTGCCTTGTATCGAAAGTCTTCCTGTCATGTGATGGTACAAGCAGCGTGTCCCGTTGGGCAATAACGGCGGTACAAGATGATTTGGCGGATCAGATGGTGTAACCTAGCGATGTGAAGGTTTGCGGTAATGCCTTGTGTCGAAAGTCTTCCCGACAGGATGGTCGGGCGGCGTGTTTCGCAGGTTGTTGCGGCGGTACAAGATGGTGGTAGATCCAAAATCGATAATCGTTGGAAGGGAGGTCACGAGATTGTGTGGTCAGAGTTTGAGGAGAGGTTTGTTAGGTATGCAAACTCCTCCCACATCGATTGTGGAAAGTGCAAATGACCAACTTATAATGTTGAATCCAATCCCATTAGTATGAGGCCTTTTGGGAGATGCCCAAAAACAAAATCCGTGAGGGCTTGGCCCAAAGTGGACAATATCATACTAATGCGAGGTTGAGGTGCGGGTACATGCGGTCCCCAACATCAAATTTATGTCAAGGGAAATTAAGTCAAATTTTGTTGTCTCAAATCTTACCTCTCAATAGAGGTGATTTTAATTGCAAGAAGTTGCAAAAACATGTCTGTAGCTGACAATCGATTCAGTTATTGGTGATGATTTCATATGGTTCAGTGCACAAAGTGTAAATGCAGATCTATGACATCAAAGACTTGGACGTGCTAGTGTCTCACTTCTCAATAATCTAATCTCGAAGGACTAGGTCCATAGGATTCTAAAGATTAAATTTGTAGATGATAAAATTTGTGATGCATGTGTCAAAGGCAAATAGACCAGGTTGTTTTTCTAAACAAAATGAGTAAGTCAACACCACCAGGTCTCTTAAATTACTCCATACGGACTTATATAGACCTGTAAAGATTTAAAGCAAGCAGAGGAGGAAAGGCATACATATTTGTGATTGTAGATGATTTCTCAAGATTCATGTGGACCATATTTCTAAGGTCCAAAGATGAAACGTTTGAAGTTTCCATGATCTTTTCTAAGTAAATTTAGGTGAAGCTCAATTATAAAATTGTAGGGATTAAGTCGGATAATGGAACAGAGTTTGAAAGTGCAAAAATAGAGAACCTATGCGTAGATCATGGGATCAGTCACAACTTCTCAGCTTTCGGGACTCCTCAATAAAATAGAGTAGATGAAAAGAAGAACAGAACCCTAGTTGACATTGCTAAAACCATGTCGATTGATGTTGATCTTATAAAGAACTTATGCGCTGGAGTTGTCAATACAACTTGTTATGTCACCAATAGGTGCCTAATCAAGATAATTCTAAACAAAACCCTCTATGAATTGCTTAACAATTGAAAGCCTAAGTTGAGTTAGCTAAGGGCCTTCGGTGCAAATGTTTTGTTTTGAACAATAAACAGAATGATCTTGAAATGTTTGATTCTAAAAGTGATGAAGGAGTATTCGTGGGATATTCATCAACTAGCAAGGAAAATCCTTGTGTCAGTGGTTAGAATCAACTTCTAAGCAGGTGAAAGGTCCAAATCATAACCGGGAATGAGCCAGATTTCAGGTACTTGGACCTCCTCGGTGGTATCATCATTCGTTATGTCTCTGAGCTCTTCCGGAGCAATTGCCTCCAAATTAAGATCATTTGTTCCTTTTCTTTTTAGAGGATTTTTATCATTGGAACTTAAGCGTGACCTAGACTCATTTGTCTTGACAAATTGTCCTGCTGATACATCAACTCGAACTTGAGCATTAGCAGCTGGGATATATGATTTGGTAACCCGTGAAATGTTAGTAAATGTATCTAGCAATTGATTTGCAATACTTTGCAAATAAATCAACTTTTGAACTTTTTGCTCACATTGATTTGTTCGAACATCTAAATGAGATAATGACGATGAATTCCAATCTACCTCATTTTTCAATTGTTTATTTCTCCCCTAATGTTGGGTATACTGATTCATTAAAATGACAATTAACAAACCTTGTCGTAAATAAATATCCAATTCTAGATTCCAAATATTTTACAATAGAACGAGATTCATACCCAACATGTATCCCAAATTAAACCTTCTTTGGGGACCCATCTTTGTGCATTGTAGTAAAGTAATTGGAATATATACCGCATAATCAAAGACTCTAAGATGGAAAATGCTTGGCTCTTGACCAAAAACCAACTACAATGGGGAGATATCATGATAAATGGTTGGTCTTATACGCGCAAGTGTTACTGCATGCAAAATAGTATGTCCCTATATTGAAACAGGCAACTTTGTCCTCATCAACAATGATCTAGCTATCAATTGAAGACGTTTAATCAATGATTCTGCTAGACCATTTTGAGTGTGAACATGAGCAACAGGATGTTCAATTATTATCCAATGGACAAACAATAATCATTCAATCCTGAGATGTAAACTCACCAACACCATCAAGACGAATTATTTTTATTGCATAGTCTCAAAATTGTGCTCCTAACTTTATAATTTGAGTCAAAAACCTCGCAAAGGCCATATTGCGAGTTGACAATAAGCATATATGTGATCATCTAGTAAATGTGTCTAATAAGACCATATAATATTTCAATGGTCCACATGCAGGGTGGATAGGCCCACATATATCACCCTGTATCTGTTCCAAAAATACAGGGCACGCCAACTTTAGTTGTTGATTGTTTGGCAACCAACTTTCCTCAAGAACAAGCAACACAAATAAATTTATTTGATTTAAGAATATTTTGGTTCTTCAAAGTATGCCCGTGTGAATTCTCAATTATTCTATGCATCATATTATAATCATGATGGCACAACCAGTTATGCTAAATGATAAAATCATTAGAATCAGTAAACCTCTTGTTTACTATCGCATGTGATTCAACTATATACCAATACTTGTATGGTACAACCCAAAAGAAAGTGTAGGTAATTTTTCATGTACAATTTTCTTCTCCTCGTTTACTATAGTAATATAAAGGTATTCAACCTTTCCTTCATTTGCAGTCTCAACATAATAGCCATTTTGGCGAATAACCTTGAAGCTTAACAAGTTCTTTGAGACTTACTACAATACAATACATTATCAATTACCAGTTTTGTTCCTCCAGCTATTAATAACGCCATTCTTCCAGAGCCCTCAATCAATCTTATACTACCAAATATTCTATTAATACAAACCTTTTTCATAATCAAATGAGAGAAATACTTCTTTTCTCTTAGTATCGTATGAGTTGTGACACTGTCTGAAAGCCACATATCTCCATTACTCCTCTTGGATCTAACTGAGAAGTGAAAAATTTATTTATTTTCATAAAATAAAAACACATTATAAGAAGTACAAAAAAAAAACTAACAAAAGAAAATTTTAGTACTTCAACTTTAACTAAAACAATTAAACACAACATTATTTATTTTTCAATTGAATGATCAATCTTCAATTTTGATGTTAGACCCCGTATTTCTTTAAATTAAGGATAATTATCCAATTGGGAAATTTTATTGTGGATATCGTGTAATGTAAACTTAAGTATATTCCCGGTGCATGAATGGATTATCAAGTGAATTTGGCGTGCATAATTAAATTTGAGTCGGAAGTCCTCAATTGGATCAAAATATAAAAGTTTGGGACCTAATTGATCAATAGGCTAAGATGGACCCCTTATGTTGCAATTTCGGAAAGTTGAAGTCTATAT